>AP025072.1:27136160-27626789 GCA_036186865.1 Eustoma russellianum
CCCCCCCCCAAAAAAAAAAAAATCTAATCTAGTGACTGAATGGCATGTTTCTCATACTTAGTATTTGTGGTCGAGTCTCTCTCCCCATAGTATAAAAAGAAATTGTAAAATTTCTTTTTACAAGGGGTAATCAACTTGAAAGATGGAGGTTGGAAGTTCGAATCTTTCTGGATGCATTTGTGAGGAATTCCATTGTTTGGACTCCATAATGTTGTACCCGTGTATATAGTCTGTTCTTTGTCTGAATCTATTGTGTTCTTGATTTACATTCCTACATTTTCTGTGTGACCGGAGGTGGCAGAGACACTTACAAAAAAATACAAAATTACCCCTTGAAAGAGGAAGGTTGGAGTTTGAATCCCTCCGGAGACATTTGTGGGGAATTCCATTGTTTGGGCTCCATAATGTTGGACTCATGTATATAGCCTGTCATTTGTCTGAATCTATCAGGTTCCTGATTTACATCTTTACACTTTAGGTGAGACCGGGGGTGGCAGGGATCCTTAAAAAAATACAAATTTTTTTTTGTAAAATTTGGCTAGGTGGGAGTGACCCCCATCCAGCCTCACCATCCTCCCTGAATGCCAGGTGTCGCGCGGTCCTTTGTGACCGCCCCACATGGAGGGTCAGGAGATCCCATTCGGGCACGGAGAACCTTCTAATCTAAAAGGTTTTGATGGTGCCGACAAAATACAACCCAACTCCACCCAGCCATTTAATTTCATGGTTCACACGTTAAATGATAAATGAATAGTATCATCAATGATAAACCATAATTAAATCGCCTGTTAGTCAACGGCAGTCAACAGTTTAACTCCAGTAGCTCAACACTCGAAGTACTGCAGTTCAGCAGTTCAGCATCCAAGCATGGCTGTTCAGCCTCGACTGCACCTCAGCAGGTCATCAGGACGTCCTTATAACATCGAAGAATATCCCAAGGTTTGCATCTTGGCATCAACTTCAGTTTATGTTCAAATGTCGCACTTCGGACCACTTCAGCGGGATAAGGCCAAGTCATGCACTTCTGTAAGGCTTAGTCATGCACTTCGGCAGAGTTCAGCTGTGTACCACAGCAAGTGAACCAAGTACGATATTACCTTGTGGAACCCTCAAACAGAGGTACAATTCGAATATAGTGACTACAGCTAGGTATTCTTCCTGAACACGCTAAGGTCATAACAGCCGGCCTATTAGTCACATCAATCAGACTACTGATCATATCAGCAGACCTACGACGCTTTAGGCTTTCTGCCCCAAGCAAACATCCAATCCACTATCTACTATTAGAAGCCAAAAGCGGGAAAAAGGTCTATAAAAGCAAGCCAACCAAGACAAAGAAAGGGACCAAGATGTGAATCCAGAATTCAAACATTCATACTCTAAAGCAAAACATACACTTTGCTCCTCGACACATACTGTGAGAAACACCTAACTCACCTCTTAAATTATAATCTCAGTGAGATATGGCCCAAACTGACTTGAGCGTCGGGGGGTTTTTCCCGGGGCCAACCCCCCGGGACCTCTCACCTGTGCTTTCTTGTGCAGGATATTTGGCGCTATTCCAGCTACAAACTTTCAATCCCAGTTAACAACTCTTCAAGTTAACTGATGGAGCTAATTTGAGGTCGTCTAGACCCTTGGTGAAGATCCGGCTTCATCATTTGGCGCTAGAAGGAGGGCCCCTTAGTCCCTTAACCCAAAAAACAGCTACTCAAAGCTTTCCTAACAATTACTCAGAGCTTTTCTAATTGTCCTTGGAAGCTATTGAGGGAAAGATGAGTAAAAAAGATAGTCAAGGGTCCAAGCAACCTATGACATCCAGGAGGAGCCAAAGGTCTTCTCAGCAACAGACTGATCAATGCTCTACAGAGCCGAGAGAATCCTCAACTCCCATTGCCTTCACATATGAAGAGCACAGGCGAGTCATTTGCTATGTGGCTCAGAACCCAGAGGTCTTCCAAGCAGTAGTGAGGGAGATGAAGGGGAAAGCCTCTGCAGTAAAGTCCAGTGGGTCCCATTCTGGTAACTCTCACCCACTGGAACATCTGGAGTATTCTCCCACTCGGCCTAGTTATTCCCCCAGACGTCAGGTCGAGTTTATGGCCGAGGCGATACGGCCAGAACAAAGGTGTAGCTATTAGAGCTTAAAGTGTACTCAGAAGGCCTCCATGCCATTTAAACATGTCAGAAAAGTTGACAATAAAGGCAAAGCACCGTTGCAGGAAAGGTACTCTGTCAAGATTCGATTAGGAGGCCGAGGAAAGGAAAGAAACTCTCTGCTGGCTTCAAAAGCCCATATTCTTTACTACATGAGGAAAAAATCTCTGGCAAAAGAACCCCAGCCCCTGGCTGGACCAATCCACAAAAGAAACCATCGACTATACTGTCTTTATCATTATGATATCGGGCATGATACAGAAGATTGTAGGCAGCTCGGACAAGAGATTGGGCGTCTTATCGAGTTGGGCCACCTGCAACGTTTTTACAATCCGAGGTCTAGGCTCCAACAGGCTAGACTTTGGTGGACCCCCTCTAGATAAAAGTTGCAAACCTGGGCCTCATCAGGGTTTTCTAAGTGACGAGGATTCAGATCCTGATGAAAGGGGGTTACAGGTTCCTGAGCATATAAGGCTGATATGACGGCAACATTCCCTGATTCAATCGAATCATGGTTTATCTCTTCTTGTGCTCATCCGGTATTTTCTGGCCCAGCCTTATGTTATCATGGGATCAATTTCTTATATTCTTATTTGACATTCAGCCAGTAAAAGTTAAGTCACCTTATGGTGCATGGAGCAATAATTTATGCCTATCTATCACCCACAACGAAAGTGGGGGCATATATATCTTTACCCCAGCAGGTCTGGGAGGTTGAGCAGGTCTCAACAATATCTTTTACCCCAGCAGGTCTGGGAGGTTGAGCAGATCTCAACATTATCTTTACCCCAGCAGGTCTGGGAGGTTGAGCAGGTCTCAACATTATCTTTACCCCAGCAGGTCTGGGAGGTTGAGCAGGTCTCAACATTATCTTTACCCCAGCAGGTCTGAGAGGTTGAGCAGGTCTCAACATTATCTTTACCCCAGCAGGTCTGAGAGGTTGAGCATGTCTCTACAACGGGATAAGTTCCCTATATTTTCACCCCAGTAGGTCTGGGAGGTTGAGCATGTCTCTACAACGGGATAAGTTCCCTATATTTTCACCTCAGCAGGACTGAGAGGTTGAGCAGGTCTCAACAACGGGATAAGTTCCCTATATTTTCACCTCAGCAGGACTGAGAGGTTGAGCAGATCTCAACAGTGGGATAAGTTCCCTATATCTACACCTCAACAAAGCTAAGAGGCTTGACAAAAAAGGGATAAAGGTTTTCCCACCTCTTAAATTAAGGCACAACAGAGCTGAAGAGCCAAGTATAAAAGCTGAAACTTAGTACTTCGGCGAATAACCGGTGTAAAAAAGATACTCTTTTGATAAAGCTGAAGACAAATATTTACATAAAGCAAATAAAATTAAAACTTCCAGTGCTGAAGACCAATACTTGCAAACTATCAGCATAGAGCAAGTTGAAGACAAATATTTGCATAAATCAAATAAAGCTTTGCAGTGCTGAAACACTTGCAACTATGGAAAAAGGGGAAGTAAGGCTTTGCAGAGCCGAGGACAAATATTGGTATTCACCATTGAGGCGAAGCAAATACAACTTCACATGCTGAAGACAAAGACAGTTAAAGAAGCTAAAAGAAGATAAAAGAAGCCGAAGAGCGAAAGTTGAGAAAAATAGATTCTCATTAAGTACAAAATCTATTACAACTACAACTATCTACAGGAAAAATCCTATTCTACTTTGCAAATCTCCTCTTCTCTGAGATCAATTCCACTTTGGAACTAAGCACTTTGGTTTTCAACTACAACTTCAGTCTTAGGACTATGGAGGTCAGCAAGCTTAGAATGCTCCTTATCCCGATCTGGATAGACTCCTTGGCAGGCATCAATCGCACAAATCCCTCTTCTTCCAGTGAAGCAAGAAACAATTGCGATTACATTCTTCGCGGTCCATCTTCAAGATATGGTAGCAGTGAAATAAAGCTCAGACAATGACTATGTTGGATTCGACGCTAGTGCAACAAATTTCAAGCACTGCAATTCCAACAGATATAAACTTGGAAAATGATTTCAACCATCCTTCGGAGGGTGATTCTTTGAAACCTAACTTCTGCAGTAAAGTTTTGCTCTACCATGTTACCATGGATCGGGATGCTTGTTTTATAGAAAGGACTGATTTATTTGACCTATCCATGTATGAAGTGCAACAAAATGAATCCTTTGCTGGAAAGGGATGTGTTGAATGAGAACCCGTACCAAGAGATGGCAAGGGTACTAAGGCGAAGGATATGGCAGTAACCGAAGAGGATCCACCAGTAAAGCATGACCTCCTTGAAGGACGGTTGTCCCTGGTGGAGTCAAATTTTTCATGGAAGGATTGAATCTCACGGTTACCCTCCAGATCCTCTGGGTAAGAGGGAGTATACATGTTTTGGAATGTTTACAGAAAAATGAAGGGTTAGATTGAAAGGAAGAGCATTGGAAAAGACAAGAACAGGCTTCAAAGACGGAAGAGATAAATAGAGAATGAAGAATGAATTGAAGAAATCGTCTCTATTTATAAGTGAAAGAAAGCGAAAGGTTGCACCTTTTCGTTTGAAATTCAAAAAGGCAGAAGTTCACACATTTCCCTCCCTCGGGGATTGAAATCGTCGAAAAAGTAATGATAAGGTATCGAAATTAGGGGGCTTACATTAAAAGCGGGAATTACTGCGCAAGTAAAAGGATAACTGCGCAATTAATGAAGGTCTGCCACGTCACAAGAACAAGATTTGTTTGCCTTCGCAGTTCAGCTCAGCCACACAAAATCTGAGGGCAAATGATAAACCATAATTAAATCGCCTGTTAGTCAACGGAAATCAACAGTTTAACTCCAGTAGCTCAACACTCGAAGTACTGCAGTTCAGCAGTTCAGCGCCCAAGCATGGCTGTTCAGCCTCGACTGCACCTCAGCAGGGCATCAGGACGCCCTTATAACATCAAAGAATATGCTAAGGTTTGCACCTCGGCATCAACTTCAGTTTATGTTCAAATGCCGCACTTCGGACCACTTCAGCGGGATAAGGCCAAGTCATGCACTTCGGCAAGGCCAAGTCATGCACTTCGGTAAGGCTTAGTCATGCACTTCGGCAGAGTTCAGCTGTGTACCACAGCAAGTGAACCAAGTACGATATTACCTTGTGGGACCCTCAAACAGAGGTACAATTCGAATATAGTGACTACAGCTGGGTATTCTTCTTGAACACGCTAAGGTCATAACAGCCGGCCTATTAGTCACATCAGTCAGACTACTGATCACATCAGCAGACCTACGGCGCTTTAGGCTTTCTGCCCCAAGCAAACATCCAATCCACTATCTACTATCAGAAGCCAAAAGCAAGAAAAAAGTCTATAAAGACAAGCCAACCAAGACAAAGAAAGGGACCAAGATCTGAATCCATAATTCAAACATTCATACTCTAAAGCAAAAACATACATTTTGCTCCTCGGCATATACTGTGAGAAACTCCTAACTCACCTCTTAAATTATAATCTCAGTGAGATATGGCCCAAACTGACTTGAGCGTCGGAGGGTTTTTTTCTGGGGCCAACCCCCCAGGACCTCTGACCTGTGCTTTCTTGTGCAGGATATTTGGCGCTATTCCAGCTACAAACTTTCAATCCAGTTAACAACTCTTCAAGTTAACTGAAGGAGCTAATTTGAGGTCGTCTAGACCCTTGGTGAAGATCCGGCTTCATCAATCAATCATATATAATGTCAAATATAATAAATTATGCTGTTTAGAATGATATAAAGATTTATATGTATGATGTATTATATAATTATTTAAGACAAAGTAGATTTCAATTTAATTTAAAAAATATCACTCTATCCATTTATGTTTATGAGTAGTTTGAAATTTCGATACATGTATGGATTAACAAAATCACTTAACAACTGCCTAACACATATTAAAATTATATTTATAACTTACAGTCTAGGTCTTTTCATAATTATATTTAGATTTTCCACAAGTTGTCTCACAAATCTTTCATTTTCCTGCACATAATTACGCCATATAAATAAGTAATGTGTAGACACACACACATACACATATATATAGATATATATATATAGATATATATATATAGATATATATATATATATAGAGACATGTATATATATATATGTGTGTGTATATATATGTGTGTGTATATATGCATGTATGGCATGATCTCGTAAAATTACTCAGAAATGTAACGTACTAGAAGATTCTCTCTTGAAAACCTGAGTCATAAAAACCTGGAAATATCTTCCGATCATCATTATCATACACAGTATATCGAAACGACATCAAAAGCTAGGGTGAGCGATAGTCAAACAACACATCTATCCCTAGAGATAGAGAGTTTGCTAAAAACCTAGAAATATCTTCTAATTATCTAATTCATTTATTAAATCACTTTAAATGTGACGTATTAGAAGATTCTTTCGCTAGGAAACCTCATAATAACGGGGAAATATCTTCTAATTATCTAATTCATTTGTTAAATCACTTTATAAAATTATGCCATGTGTAAAAGTCAATTTTTTGTTCAAAGATTTATAATTTCTAATGTCACTTATTGCCTAACTTATTTTATAAGATCAATTCATATCTAAAACTTTTCTGATTAAAAATCACAAATAGAAAAGTTTAATAGGAAATAACTAAAAGAATATAATGCGCCTGCGTAAGGACCATATAATTCTCCCGTGAAAATTTATAGAAAATAATATACTTGTTGGGGAAAAAGGTTCTAACAAAATATAACATATGAGCCAAAGTTCAGTGAAAACCATTATACTCATGTACCGCAAATTTTATAGTGATATTTAAAGCTAACTAATAGGATAATAATGATATTTTTTTTTATTTGGATAAAAGATAGACAAATAGTGAGTTAATTTTGTTAAACATCACTACCGATATTCTTTCTAACTTGTTTATATAATAAGAAAAAATAATAAAAATAATGTATACTTATCCCCCCAAGACAAGAAAGGGTCAACAAATACAGATAGGATCTTCTCACCGCAAACACCTCACCCCACGCGTCACTGCGCGACATGTGGCAGTAGGAGGGTAGGTGGTGAGGCTAGATGAGGATGGGAGGGTGGGTGGTGAAGCTAGATGAGGGTCATCCGCATCTAGCCTCACCACCCACCCCCTGCTGTCACGTGTCGCGCGGTGACACATGAGGCGAGGGAAATGAGGGGCAGGAGATCTCATACGCAACAAATAAGCACGCTAATGTGTATACAAAATACGTGTCTTCCGGACATAGCTCAGTTGGTACTTAGGTTGAGATTTGCTTCAAAAAGTCAAAAGTTCGATTCCGTGGACACGCACAGTGTGGATGTCCTACTGCTGTTAACCTGAATACCTAGTTTGTGAGAGGATACCTTGTGTAGGTCACTGCCTAAATCCTTACCCAACAAAGGAGGCTGCCGGACTCATGATTTGCATCATCCACAATTCTCCTTACTGCATAAGTCATCACCCAACATAGGAGACCAACGAGCTTCTGATTTGCATCCTCCATAATGTTCCTTGGAACTGAAACGGTGGAGACCTAAGTTCTCACCTAACATAAGAGGCCGCCGGGCTCTTGATTTGCATCCTCCATAATGCTCATACGAAGCCGACAGGCTTCTGATTTGCATCATCCATAATGCTCTTTGGGACTGAGACGGTGAAGACCTAAGTCCTCACCCAACATAGGACTGAGACGGTGGAGACCTAAGTCCTCACCTAACATAGGAGGCCGACGGGTTCCTGATTTGCATCCTCCACAATGCTCCTTACTGACTAAGCCCTCACCCAACATAGGAGTCCGCTGAGCTTCTGATTTGCATCCTTCATAGTGCTCTTTGAAGCTGAGACGGTGGAGACCTTCAGGGCTAAGGAATAATCTTTTACTCTAAAACACGTGTCATGAGCCAATCAGTTGATACTTAAATGATAAGATAAGAATTAATAATCTGTGAGAAGTGGACATGTTATCTAATTTCGATTATGTAATTTCACCTCGTGACTGGAGAAATAGGTGAGGAAAAGGACATGTCGAATAAAAGACCAAAAATTTGGCATCAAGTAGGTGGATCTGTACGTCATTTTCAGAAAAATCAGGGCTGAAATTGGAAAAAGAAAATGAGGAAGAAGAAAAATAAAAGAATAAAAACTAAAAAGGGATTAGGCTAATCGTCTGTCCCAAGTTGTTGATGAGTTCGTCGGTTTAGTTGGGCAACCCATTGAAGTAAGCCACTTAAGAGAAATAAATAAATGAATCCTAAATAAATACTTAATATATTCCCTTTTATAAATAAAAAAAAAGTACTCGTTCTAAAAATATTGTATTAGTTTGATTTTGGAACAATATAAGATGGGATATTTATTTCATCTTTAATTGGTTAATTAAGTAAACAGAGAAAAATCATATAATTGTTAACCGAAAAGATAGTATAGAAACTTTGACTATAAATATTTACTGTCTTTACAAAATGGACAATCTTTTTGATATAAATCAAAATATAAATGAGCATAATATTTTTAGGACAGGAGCGGCTACTTGATTAATGATTGAAACTGAATTGATATTTTGTTACTCGCCACAAAAGAATAACGTGTTCATATGTACAAGAAGCAATCCATGAAATATTTGTAACTATTATTATTATTATTATTATTATTATTTGAAAGGTTGTAGATGTATCTTCCGATTATATAACTTAATATATTATGGTTTAATTGTTGATTCTAGCATTCATCTAAAGTTTGCTTAGTAGTACTATATCTAAAACCACCGGTATATTTATGTTAGGGTGTAATAACATATAACTTCACATGGCAGTTAATAGTTGAAAAAAAAGATTGTCAAATCTTTGATTAAGAGTATTATAGAGGGTCATGTATCGAATTTATTGTCTAACATAGTGTACACCAAATTGATGTAACATAGCCTCTTGTCTTATCCCAAACATCTCATCCTCCCCCCCCCCCCTCCTTTTTCTTACTCAATTAGAGTATTAAAGGGTCGCCCCAGGACATAGTCTAGTTAGTCCATGAGTTGTGGATTGCCACAAAGAGATCATGAGTTCGAATCCAGGGACGTGCACAGTATGTGTTCCTCTACTGCTATGTCAAAGGCCTGGTTTATGGGGGACACCTTGTGTAGGTAACTGCATAAGATCTCACTCAATCTAGGATGCCGCTGGACTCCTGATTTACATCCTCCACGTAGCCTCTTGAGGCTGAAACAGTGGGAGTCCTTTGGATTGGGGTTCAACCTTTGCCACACAGAGTATTAAAGGGTCGTGTATTGTCTCTCTTTCTGATGACGTGTATGCGAAAAAAAAAAATTTAAAATGGTTAACATCTCAAAAGAAAAGAAAAAATATCTTGTACATGTTGGAAAAAAATATAAAAAATCAACAACAACAATAATATTTTAAACATTTAGCTATTCAAGCTTTAAAAAAAAGAAACATAAAAAAAGAGATACACAGATCCCTTTCCCGAGGAAACAAAGAAAAAGCTATTGTGAAAGCATCAATAAGAGTAACCATGCTGATATGACTTTTCATGTGAAAAGCATAAGGGATAAAGTTTTCATAGACACAACCACAACCATAGGGGGGACATTCATTCTTAGGATGTACAGGGTCATAATCAGACTTCGAAGATCTTCACCGTCACGGTCTTAAGGAATTTCGTGGAAGACATGGCTGTAGTTGGGAGCATCATTCACATTCCAATTCCAAATCCTTCATGACAAGCAATAAATGGGATCTTCAGTGGAATCCTCTATATTGATGGACAAATGAGGTCGTCAACAAAACCAGCTCCCTCGGTAGCCATTTTAGAACACGAAAAAGGGAAAAGAAATAGGTCATATACCACTAAAGTTCCCTACTTGCTATCATCCAACCATTTAAGGCACTAAAACAGAAGTCTCTAGGACATGACCCAATAGTTTCGGTGTCGGAAGCTCGAAAAAGTGGCGAGAGTTCGATTCTTGTTCCAAGCAAGATTTTCGACTCTCAATCTAGGTAAGCACATGGTATTGGAGTTCCACAGTTTGCAGTGACCTCTTTGTGTGGCTGACTAAGCAGTTCAAACTCTGCCATAGCGGGTCTTGGACACCTAACTTTCATCCCTATCGCGCTGTGGGACAGGCTGATAAGGTTCCGGTTGGGGTTTCCGGCCATAAATCTTTAAGTAAAACAGAAACTGATAATACATAAGTTTTCGCATATATTACACTAAAAAAACAATGTGGCTTCTCTATAATAGCTTCAATCTTCGCGTTAGGCCGTTAAATTAACACTTACTTCTAACATCCATCAATGTATGCCCATTTTACAAACTCCCATCTGAGGAAGCATTGTAATTCATGGGAGTATCAAACTTTCACTAGGGAAGAGATTCAAGTTCGGGACCCCAGAGGTTTTGTCCAATACTCTGCTTAGAGGAGGCATTGCGCCATGGAGTTGATATGCATATTGAGAGCTCTCATGATTGTTGGAGAAGTTGAAGTGAGTTGGAAAAGTTTGGGCAAATGGGTTTGTCAAAAGTTGACAACCATCATACTTTGAGCTTAATTATGATTAGTGTTCGTTAATCAAAAACAGAAACTAATAATTTCTAAATTATCTACGTAACAAGTAGATGAATTTAGGCTTTTGAATCACTCGATTCCGATATCGGGTGAATGAGAAATTAATGCTCAAAGTTGGAGTAAAAGTAGAAGGAAATTGGAAAAGTGGTGATGTGGCCTCTTGAGGAGTGAACACATCACCCCTTAAGTGGAATACCACATTGGCTATTTGAGATGAAAGGGCCACCATATATAGTTCAAGTTGAAGCTTTCTAAAATGTGCCCTTGGGCATGAGAAGTTTTTGACGGAGTCAGGACGCAGCTCAGGCAAGGTTCACCACACGCGCGCCGCTGCCGCCGGCCGGCCCGGCTCGGCTCGTGGGTCGTATCTTTTTTGAAGAAATTTTCTTTTATTTTTTTCAGAAAAATAAATCAAGTGATCCAACGGTTGAAATATTTCTGATCATAACCGTTGCATGATCTAACGGCTGTAGATCGTTGTCTACACGGATTATGATCTAACGGCTGAGATCGTATCTGACAGCGGTTTCTTCATCTAGATCTAACGGCTGTGGATCGTAGTCTACACGGATCATGATCTAACGGCTGAGATCGTATCTGGCAGCGGTTTCTTCATCTAGATCTAATGGATGTGGATCGTAGTCTACACGGATCATGATCTAACGGCTGAGATCGTATGTGGCAGCAGTTTTTCATCCGACGGTCTACGTTTAAAACTGCTGCGGTTTACGATCTAACGGCTGTGGATGAAAACCGTCTGATCTGACAGCTGCGGTTTAATCTCGAGATTAACTGCCTAATCCTTCCCGCCTATAAATAAAACGGCTCCTTCTTCCCAGACCTCTGCGCTTTCACTGCTTTTCTACTGCACCGTTTTCGATTTTTGCATACTACTGCACTGTTTCAATTTTTTGCATACTACTGCGGTTTACGATCTAACGACTGTGGATGAAAACCGTCTGATCCGACGGCTGCGGTTTAATCTCGAGATTAACCACCTAATCCTTCCCGCCTATAAATAAAACGGTTCCTTCTTCCCAGACCTCTACGCTTTCACTGCCTTTCTACTGCATCGTTTTTGATTTTTGCATACTACTGCACTGTTTCGATTGTTTGCATACTACTGCACTGTTGTTACGTTTCCAATTCGAGAAATTAAAGTACCCCACAGGTTCGCCAAGTTCTTTACGTTGATGTGCCGTTTCGTATGAATTGTATCCGTTGTATCCTGGGAGACGTTTGCTGTTTCTAGTTGGGCACTTCGTACCGGAGCAAATCGTCTTAAGGACAGAGTCCTTAGACTCGCCTCGGTTCTGATTGTATTTCGTCAATTTACTCAAACGCACACTGTACACTTGTTCTGATTACAGTTTCTAACATTCTTAAGACGATCTGTATATATACTGTAATCTGTTTCGGTTTTCTGGTTGCATTTACTGCGTGTGTTTGTACGAGACTAATCAGTTTCGTGTTCTGTTTCTATATTGCGTTTACAGAATCTGAAATGGAAAGTTCGAACTCCTTCAATGGCGTGCACCTTGGTCCGTCCGAGGAAGTGAACAATGCTGTTCTAGTTGCACCCGCTGCCATTCCTGCTCCTGTTTCGGTTGTTGGACAGGCTGAGAAACCGGAGAAGTTTGGAGGCAGTTACTTCAAACGATGGCAGCAGAAGATATTGTTCTTTTTAACAACTCTGGGGCTGGCAAAGATGCTGGCCGAGGATCCTCCAGTGGTGATACCAGTCGAGGATCAGAATGTGAATATGCAGAATAGCTTGATGGCTGAAGCATGGAAATATAGTGATATGTCTGTTTGAGTCATATTTTAAGTTGTCTTGATAATTCTTTGTATGGACTGTATAGTACCTTTAAGACTGCAAAATCTTTATGGCAGGCTTTAGACAAAAAATACAGGACAGAGGATGCTGGTGCGAAGAAATTCATCATTGGTAAATTTCTTGATTTTAAGATGACTGATTCCAAAACTGTTGTTTCTCAGATTGAGGAACTTCAGATGTTAGTGGCTGAAATGGAAGAAGAGGGTATGTCCCTTAGTGAATCTTTCCTTGTTGCTGCTGTGATTAAGAAGCTACCTCTTTCGTGGAGGGAATTGGAGCTATCTCAAGTATAAGCGAAAGGAGATGTCCTTGGAAGATCTGATTGTTCGATTGCGTATCGAAGAAGACAACCGCATATTTGAGAAAAAGTCTGCTCAATATTCTGGTCAAGCAAAGGCTCATGTCGCAGAGGCGACGAAAAAAAAGAAAGGCAAGTTGGGAGTGAACAACAAAGGCAAAGAGATCGCCAAAAAGTTCACAGGAAAATGCTACAACTGTGGCATTCAGGAGCACCGGAGCAGTGACTGTCGCAAGCCAAAGAAGAGGCAAGAGAAAGCGAAGGCGAATCTGGTTGGTGCAATGGAAGATCTGGATCTTTGTGCTGTTGTGAGTGAATGTAACATTGTGGGAAATCCACACGCATGTTGGCTAGACACGGGAGCTACGAGACATGTTTGTGCAAACAAGGCAATGTTCACATAATACAAGCCCGTTGATGGTGCACAGCTTTACATGGGAAATGATGCTTCATCAAAGATTGAAGGTGAAGGAAATGTTGTTTTGAAGTTGACTTCTGGAAAGTTTCTGACTCTGCAGAATGTTCTGCATGTTCCTGACATTAGGAAGAATTTGATCTCTGGCGTTTTGATGGTGATGCATGGTTTTAGACTTGTCTTGGAGTCTAACAAAGTTATCATTACTAAGAATGGGTTGTACTTGGGAAAGGGGTACTTGGTAGACAGAATGTTTAAGTTAAACGTTATGACCATTGTACCTAAGAAAGAAAAAGTTGTGCCCGTAGTGGCTAATGAGAATACATCTACTTCTGTTTATATGCTTGAGTCTTCTTTTTTATGACATTTACGTTTGGGACACGTTAATTACAAATCAATTCAAAGAATGATTAATCTTGATTTGTTGCCTAAACTGAATTTGACTAAGAAAAAATGCCAAGTTTGTGTTGAAGCGAAAATGACTAAGGCTCTTTTTCCTTCGATTGAAAGAAACACTGAAGTGTTAGATTTGATTCATACAGATGTGTGTGATTTAAAGTTTGTACAAACAAGAGGTGGTAAAAAGTACTTTGTAACTTTTATTGACGATTGCACTAGATACTGTTATGTTTATTTGCTAAGTAGCAAAGATGGGGTCGTTAATGCTTTTAAGGATTATAAGAATGAAGTTGAAAATCAACTTAGCAAACGAATTAAGATAATTCGTATTGATAGAGGTGGCGAATATGATGCACCGTTTAATGAATTCTGTTCAGAACATGGCATTATTCATCAAACGACTGCGCCATACTCACCTCAATCCAATGGTATTGCTGAACGCAAGAATCGAACTCTTAAAGAGATGATGAATGCTATGTTGATAAGTTCAGGTTTACCTCAGAACTTGTGGGGGGAAGCAATTCTCTCCGCCAATGTCATTCTAAATAAAATTCCATCTAAAAAGATGGATAAAACTCCTTATGAACTTTGGAAATGTTATATACCTAGTTTCAAATACTTAAAAGTGTGGGGGTGTCTGGCTAAGGTAGCAGTACCTAAACCGAGACAAGTCAGAATAGGGCCCAAAACAATCGATTGTATATTCATAGGATATGCAACAAACAGTAGTGCATATCGATTCTTGGTGCACAAGTCTGACATCTCTGACATACATGAAAATGGTGTCATGGAGTCAAGAAATGCAGTGTTTTTTGAAGACGTCTTTCCAAAGAAAGATAGAAATGATGAAGAAGCCAGCACGAGTAAGCGAGCTCGGGATACAACGGCTCAAGAAATTGACGAACCCCGTCAAGGCAAGCGAGCCAGAAGACCCATTTCGTTTGGACCAGATTTTCTAACCTTTATGGTAGAGAATGAGTCAAGGACCTTTTCAGAGGCAATGTCAACACCAGAAGCCCCATTATGGAAAGAGGCAATAAACAGTGAGATAGAATCTATTCTTCAAAATCACACTTGGGAGCTGGTCAATCTTCCACCATGAAGTAAACCACTCGGATGCAAGTGGATTTTCAAGAAGAAGTTTAAAGAAGATTGATCTATCGACAAATACAAAGCGCGGTTGGTAGCCAAAGGTTATCGACAAAAAGAAGGGTTTGATTTCTTTGACACTTACTCACCAGTGACAAGGATTACATCAATCAGAGTGCTAGTCGCGATTGCAGCAGTCTATAACTTAGAAATCCATCAGATGGATGTTAATACGGCTTTTCTGAACAGTGATTTGAAGGAGGAGATATACATGGAACAACCAGAAGGGTTTGTTGTGCCAGGACAAGAGAAGAAAGTTTGTAGACTTATTAAGTCTTTGTACGGACTTAAACAAGCACCAAAACAATGGCACTTGAAGTTTGATCAAGTAATGATGACAAACGGCTTCAGGATCAACGAGTGTGACAAGTGTGTTTACATCAAAAACACACTTATTGCCTATGTGATCGTATGTCTCTATGTAGATGACATGTTAATCATGGGCAGTACTCGTGACATCATCTTGAATACCAAGAAGATGTTAACACGGAATTTTGACATGAAGGATATGGGGGTTGCCAATGTTATTCTAGGAATCAAGATTTCTAGGGTAACTGAAGGATTGATCATGTCACAAAGTCATTATATTGAGTCCGTTCTCAAACGATTCAATATGTTTGATGCAAAACCAGTAAAAACCCCACTTGACTTAAGTATGCACTTAAGGAAGAACCGAGGTGAACCAGTAGCTCAATTGAAGTACTCACAAGTGATTGGAAGTCTAATGTACATAAGGAACTGTACAAGACCAGACTTAGCTTGTTCAGTAAACAAATTGAGCAGGTTTACCAGTAATCCAAGTGAAGATCATTGGAAAGCTCTAAATAGAGTGATGAGGTACCTTAAGTACACAATGAATCTTGGATTACACTATACAAGATATCCAGCAGTATTGGAAAGATACTGTGATGCAAACTGGATATCAGATTGCAAAGACTCTAAATCCACAAGTGGATATTTATTCACTGTTGGTGGTGGTGTTGTGTCATAGAAATCCACTAAGCAAACATGCATAGCTCGATCCACAATGGAAGCCGAGTTTAAAGCATTAGACAAAGCTGGAGAAGAGGCTGAATGGCTTCGAAATTTTCTGGAGGACATTCCATGTTGGCCTAAGCCAATCGCTCCTATTAGCATACATTGTGATAGTCAGTCAGCTATAGGACGAGCTTAGAGCAGCATTTACAATGGTAAGTCACGACACATACGTCGGAGACATAATACCATTAAGCAATTGATCACTAATGGCGTGATTTCCATTGATTACATAAAATCAAAGGAGAATCTTGCGGATCCGCTTACAAAAGCTTTGCCTAGAGATCAGATGTCTAATTTGACAAACGGAATAGGACTTAAGCCTACAAGCATGAATCTTTGTAACGGTAACCCAACCTTGTTGACTGGAGATCCTAGAATCTAGGTTCAATGGGAAAACTAAGTTATAAGGGTTCAGTTAGCACTTACTCATTCCGTTAAACAAAAGTGCTGTCTGCAGAGAATAGTTAGGGTAAGCTAGAGCTTTTAATGATGTCCTATATCTTGATAATTCAAGTGGGGTATGGCAGAATACTCTTGATAGGAATCACCTATGTAAGTGTGAAGTGGGGCCGCTTCTATGAGAATTCTGAGAGGCAAGAATTCTCTAATACACTTTCTGAAACCAGGTTGTTCATGGCCAAAATGAACACAACCATGAGAACCAATAAGGGGTGTCAAAGGAAATATTGTGTGAATATCATTGTCTAGGTTCACAATAAAGGCTGATAGTTCAAGACATCAGGTCACTAACCAGCTGAGTGGATCCGATGGTATACCTCTAAGAAAGGTTCAAAGTCAGAAGCTACCTCTTCTGATGCAACATATCCTTGTCTGATTTCTCGATAGAGTCTGTATCTGCATCTGCATTAATTTTCATTCATGTGGGGGATTGTTGGAGAAGTTGAAGTGAGTTGGAAAAGTTTGGGCAAATGGATTTGTCAAAAGTTGACAACCACCATACTTTGAGCTTAATTATGATTAGTGTTCGTTAATCAAAAACAAAAACTAATAATTTCTAAACTATCTACGTAACAAGTAGATGAATTTAGGCTTTTGAATCACTCGATTCCGATACCAGGTGAATGAGAAATTAATGCTCAAAGTTGGAGTAAAATTGGAAAGAAATTGGGAAAGTGGTGATGTGGCCTCTTGAGGAGTGAACACATCACCCCTTAAGTGGAATACCACATTGGCTATTTGAGATGAAAGGGCCACCATATATAGTTCAAGTTGAAGCTTTCTAAAATGTGCCATTGGGCATGAGAAGTTTTTGACGGAGTCATGACGCAGCTCAGGCAAAGTTCACCACACACACGCGCGCGCGCGCCGTCGCCGCCGCCTAGCTCGGCTCGGGCTCGGGCTCGTGGGTCGTGGGTCCGTGGGTCTGATTCTTATCTTTTTGGAGAAATTTTTTTTTATTTTTTCCAGAAAAATAAATCAAGTGATCCAACGGTTGAAATATTTCTGATCATAACCGTTGCATGATCTAACAGCTGTAGATCGTAGTCTACATGGATTATGATCTAACGGCTGAGATTGTATCTGGCAGCGGTTTCCTCATCTAGATCTAACGGCTGTGGATCGTAGTCTACATGGATCATGATCTAACGGCTGAGATCGTATCTGGCAGCGGTTTCTTCATCTAGATCTAACGGCTTTGGATTGTAGTCTACACGGATCATGATCTAACGGCTGAGATCGTATCTGGCAGCAGGTTTTCATCCAACAGTCTACGTTTAAAACTGCTGCGGTTTACGATCTAACGGCTGTGGATGAAAACCGTCTGATCCGACGGTTGCGGTTTAATATCGAGATTAACCGCCTAATCCTTCCCGCCTATAAATAAAACGGCCCCTTCTTCCCAGACCTCTATGCTTTCACTGCTTTTCTACTGCACCGTTTTCGATTTTTGCATACTACTGCACTGTTTCGATTTTTTGCATACTACTGCACTGTTGTTACGTTTCCAATTCGAGAAATCAGAGTATCCCACAGGTTTGCCGAGTTCTTTACGTTGCTGTGCCGTTTCGTATGAATTGTATCCATTGTATCCTGGGAGACGTTTGTTGTTTCTGGTTGGACACTTCGTACCGGAGCAAATCGTCTTAAGGACAGAGTCCTTAGACTCGCCTCGGTTCTGATTGTATTTCGTCAATTTACACAAACGCACACTGTACACTTGTTCTGATTACAGTTTCTAACAATGATCAACCTCTACTGAAGGCAAAAGAGATGCTTCTCTGATATAGTGCATTCACAGCATAATCAACTTCCAAGTGCCCTATGGGAGACTTGAACCGAAATCCACATCCAAGCCCAACTCCACTCCCTGATTTGCCTTGTCTTAGTGCAGGATTTCCTCATATATTTTGCAGATAATTACACATCTCGATTTTGGCTAGAAAATAATATTTTTTTAAAAAAAGCAGATATGAGATTAAAGTGGTTCACAACATAACGCGCAGCGAGTTCATGCTCAGAGCTGTATTCCAGAGTGTATAGGGACCAAGCCCATGTTCCAGAAGGAGAATTCTAAAACATGATGTTAGATTGTTTTGTTTGGAATAAAAGTTTGTAAAGGAAATGGGATGAAGAACGAAAGTGCATTGGTGTTTAAATATGCAAGAATAGCTTGGCTCATGACATGGATCGATCCATGTCTCAGTTGGATCGATTCATGTGGCTTGAAAATGAAGTTGAGTATTCTGCCGAAAATAGATCAATCACATCGATCGATCGATATACCCTGAGTGCAAAGTTAAAATTTTCTGTCCAACATAGATCGATCGATGTGACTTCGATAGATATATAGATCGATCGAAGTGGGTTGGATAAAAAGCTGGAGCTTACTGTGAAACATCAATCGATCACATCGATCGATCGATGTTCCAACAGAAGTGCCTTTTCATGTAGAATTGCAACTTATGCATCAAGGGACATATCCAATCACCATGCAACGACCATTAACGTCTGAATGGAGTTTAAGATCTTATAAAAAGGCTATTATAACACATTTTCATGACATCTTGTTTTCTAGTTGATCATTGCATTAAAAGTTCTTCTTCCTACTTAATACACTCTTGTTTTGAAAGTTCATTTGATTTCATTCCTTATTGCTGAGGTTTGAAATCTTGATGGCTGTTTTATCCTAGGAGAAAATTTGTCTACAACCATGCAGCAACTAGTGGGGGCAAATATTCCTTAAGGATAGTATTCACATACGCATCAAGCCATCTTTTAATCACTACTCCTACTCTCTATTTGTTGTTCTTGTATTCATTTTTTTAACAATCGTAAGGAATATTTGAGATGAATTCAAAGTTGTTTCTGAACCAAGAGAGCATGAAGTTAGGCCGTTTTGATGGCACCAACTTTCTGCGGTGGAAGGACAAGATGATGTTTTTGTTGACGGCACTGCAGATTGGGTACTGTTTGGACCCAAATTTGAAGGATTTACCAACCCCACGGGAGAAGGATGATGAGGCGGTGAAGGCTGCCTGGAGAAAGAGACAAGATGATGAAGTTCTGTGCCGAGAACACATTCTCAACAACCTGTCAGATCGTATTTACGATCTGTTTACGGCAACAACATCACCAAAGGAGATATGAAACGCCTTGGAGTTTAAGTACAACAACGAGAAACAAGGCGAAGACAAATTCCAGGTGATGAAATACTTTAATTTTAAGATGATTGATAATTTTTCAATCATAGACCAAGTGCATGAGTTGCAGGTCATTGTTTCCAAACTCAAGGAGTTGGGTGTGGATGTTTGTGAGGCATTACAAGTAGGAGGGATAATTGCAAAGCTTCCCCCTAGATGGAATGACTACAGAAAGAAATTATTGCACTCACCTGAATCCTTTTCTCTTGAGCAACTTCAGAAACATTTGCGAATTGAAGAAGAGACGAGAAGTCTCGTCAAGAGGCATGTTTCTGATGATGCACCTATAGTGCATTATGTTAAAGGAAAAACAGTGAGTTGGGTTGGAAACAAAAGAAAGAACTACGAAACATCCGAATCCACAGACAAAGCAGAGAATTCCAAGAAAGGCAACCGGTGCTATAATTGTGGCAAGAAAGGACAACTCAAGAAGGACTGTTAGTTTTGGAAGAAACAAAAACAGGGTGGTAATTGCTAAAATGTAAACAATGCAAATATGGTGGATATTGGAAGCGATCAACTAGTTGCAATGGCCTCTGGGTTGCATGTTGGCATGGTGACAGAGCTGAATATGGCTACGAACGAAATTACAAATGATTGGTGGTTTGATTTGGGTGCAACTATGCATGTTTGCAACAACAAGGATCTATTCAAGGCCTACTATGTTGTGGATGATAGCCAGCAGGTTCTTATGGGAAACCGCAGTGCCACAAGAGTTTTTAAAAATGTAGAGTTAGACTTTACTTCTGAAAAGAAGTTGTTATTAATCAACGTTGTACATGTACCTGAGATTTCTAAGAATCTCATTTCTGCTAGTCTAGTCTGTAGAAATGGATTCAAGATTGTAATGGAGGAGAACAAAATTATAATGTCCAAGAACGGTGTCTTTGTCGGCAAGAGTTACTCTTGCGACGAGATGTTTAAGTTGGGCATAAATAAAAATTCCGCAGCTTGTATTTATTCTGTTGATTCTTCCTTTTTATTATGGCATGATAGACTTGCTCATGTTAATAGTGCTACTATTAAATTAATGTCTAAGCATGTCTTAATTTCTTGTAAAGATGAAAATGAAAGAACATGTGAGATATGCATACAAGCTAAAATGACAAAGAAACCATTTCCTAAAGTGGAAAGAAAAACAGAACTCTTAAAACTTGGTCATTTGGATATTTGCGAATTGAACGGTGTTTTGACCTGAGGTGAAAATAGATATTTCATAACTTTCATTGATGATGCCTCCGGATATACATATGTATATTTGTTAAGGCATAAAGATGAAGCCTTTGACATGTTCAAGGTTTATAAAATGGAAGTCTAAAATCAATCTGGATTGAAAATCAAAGTTCTAAGAAGTGACCGTGGTAGTGAATACTTCCCTCTTGAATTCAATCAATTCTATGAGGAGAATGGTATCATACACAAGAAAAGTGCTCCCTATACACCCCAACAAAATGGTTTGGCTGAAAGAAAGAATCGAAGTTTAGTTGACATGCTAAATACAATGTTAATAAACTCTGGTTTGCCAAAGAATTTGTGGAAAGAAGCCTTATTAACGGCTTGTTATATTCACAATAGAATTCCTTCTAAGAAGTTTAAGGTTTCTCCATATGAAATATGGAAGAAACGAAGACCAAATCTAAGTTATCTTAGAGTTTGAGGTTGTCTAGCCTATTATAGAGTTTCCGGATCCGAAGAGGACTAAGTTAGGGCCAAGAGCTCTTAGAGGTATCTTTATTGGATATGCTGAAAATTCTAAAGCATCTAGGATTCTAGATACAGAATCCAATGTGATTTTTGAGAGTTAATTGCACCTGATATCCATATTTTTCCACAAAGTTTTAAGTAACATCCATACTTTTATGAAACTCGCTGAGCAGCCATACTTATTGGGGAAATAGACACCTGATATCCTTACTGACGTCATAAAGGCAATTCGCATTTATTTTTTAAAAGTTTATAGAAAAAATAATTCAAAAATAAAAAAACCCCACCCTCACCCCACCCCCACCATCGACCTCCCTCCCCCATCTTCCTCCATTTTCATCTTCTTCCTCCATCTTCATCTTCATCTTCATCCTCCCCTACAAATCCACCTTCCTCCATCTTCAAACTCCAGTACCTAATATTATTCTGTCAAACTCACGAGGTGAAACAGGATACATCAATCAAACGACCAAGAAAAAAATTCTTTTACCAAGTAACTTGTCTCATTGTCCCTGCCCACGACATTCTGGAGAAATAGCAATAGCAGCAACCTCTCCACACTGTTCTTCATAGTAGGGGAACAAAGCTGCACAAGCTATAAGGTGCCCTTCTCTTTCAACAACAACGAATAACCCCAGTGCTTCCAGCAGCTGACATTTGTTAGAAGTGTTTTCAAATATCAGAAAAGAAATCTTCAATTTGAAATAGGAGCAACAAACTAGACTAAACCTCTTCCTCCGTCCTTCTAACCAATGTGCCAGACTCTTCTAATGGTTGTAGCGATTGCTTTATTCCAGGAACATCTGTCACTTTAGCCATCCTCGTCCCTTCATACACATCACTGAGGAAAATTGCCATTAATAGCAAAACTTTTTAGTCTAATACAGTAGAAATGAAGAAGAAAAAAAGGTGGATGAGAATTAAAGTTTAAACAGTAAGAACTTCGTACAATATCTTGAACAACTGATCAGGGACATCTTTGCCTTTAATTTGCCGGGAAATTGCATCAATTCTGGACTGATCTTCCTTCTCCACGTCTAGAATTAGATTTCTACATGCTTCAACCTCCTCAATATTAGGTCTGGCAGGCAAAGAATATGAAGATGAAGATGAAGATGGAGGATGAAGATGAAGATAGAAGGAGAAGATGAAGATGGAGGAAGGTGGATTTGTAGGGGAGGATGAAGATAAAGATGAGAAAGAAGATGAAGATAGAGAAAGATGGAGGAGGGAGGTCGATGGTGGGGGTGTGGGTGAGAGGTACGTTTTTCTATTTTTGAATTATTTTTCTATAAACTTTTAAAAAATAAATGCAAATTGCCTTTATGACGTCAGCAAGGATGCCAGGTTCCTATTTCCTCAATAAGTATGGCCGCTAAGCGAGTTTCATGAAAGTGTGGATGATACTTAAAACTTTGTGGAAAAATATGGATACCGAATGCAATTAACTCTGATTGTTGAATCTAGAGATGTCTTAGGAACATATTCAAATCAAGATTCAACAAGCGAAAATTTGAATGAACCAATTGTTGGAGATTTTTTCAATGATCCTTCTAGTGTTGACCAAAATCAAAATTCTCTAACTGAGGTTAGGAGAAGTCAGCGTACTAAAAAGGAGAAGTATTTACATCCAGATTTCATTTACTCACAATCTATTACTTTCTTAGTTGAAGGTAATAGGACAAAGATGTTTAATCAAATACATATTGTACTAAGTGTAGAAGATGATCCTAAGTCCTATAAGGAGGCGATGCAATCGAGAGATGAATCATTTTGGAAGGAAGCAATTGATGATGAGATGAACTCGTTATTGTCTAACAATACGTGGATTCTCACTGATTTGCCTCTGAGTTCCAAAGCAATTGGATGTAAATGGGTATTTAGAAGAAAATATAATACCGATGGTTCAATTCAAACTTTCAAGGCTAGAGGGTTTAGACAAAGAGAAGGGATAGACTATTTTGATACATATGCTCCAGTTGCGAGAATAACATTCATTAGAGTGTTGATAGCATTAACATCCATAAATAATCTGTTTATTCATCAAATGGATGTTAAGACTGCATTTCTCAATGGTGATTTAGACGAAGAAGTCTATATGGAACAACCGGAAGGTTTTGTTCTTCCGGGTAATGAGCACAAAGTGTGCAAATTGATAAGGTCATTGTATGGATTGAAACAAGCACCGAAACAATGGCATGAAAAGTTTGACACTACCATTTTGAAGAATGGCTTATGGCATAATAGTGCTCATAAGTGTGTATATTCCAAGTTTACGAATAAATATGGTGTCATTATTTGTTTGTACGTGGATGACATCCTAATTATTTGCACTAATATGGAAGGAGTAAATGAAACTAATAAGTATTTAACTTCACAATTCCAAATGAAAGATTTGGGTGAGGTAGATACTATCTTAGGGATAAAGGTGTTCAAACATAGTGAGGGTGTTGCTCTTTGTCAATCTCATTACATAAACAAAGTGTTGAATAAATTCAATCACTTGGAGATCAAAGAAGCAATCACACCATTTGATGCCTCATACAAATTGACTGGACATACCGGTAGAGCAGTAGCACAACTAGAATATGCTAGTGCAGTTGGTAGTTTAATGTATGCTACATATTACACTAGACCGGATATTGCCTTTGCGGTGTGTAAATTATCAATGTATACTAATAATCCTAATATGGACCATTGGAAGGCAATCGAGCGAGTATTTGGGTACTTGAAGAGGACTATGAATTACGGATTGTACTATAATAGTTTTCCAGCCATGTTGGAAGGTTATACTGATGCTAGTTGGATAACTAGTGTTGGTGATAACAAATCTACTACGGGTTGGGTATTTACATTGGGTGGTGGTGCTGTTTCTTGAGCTTTAAAGAAACAGACATGCATAACTCATTCGACAATGGAATCCGAATTCGTAGTGTTGGGATCAGTAAGTAAGGAAGCGGAATGGCTGAGAAATTTATTATTGGATATAGAGTTGTGGCCACAACCAATGCCAGCCATTTTCTTACACTGTGATAGCCAAGCAACAATGTCTAGAGCTTATAGTAAAATCTATAGCGGGAAATCTAGACATGTCAGCC
The DNA here is from genome assembly GCA_036186865.1 of Eustoma russellianum. Classification (NCBI taxonomy): domain Eukaryota; kingdom Viridiplantae; phylum Streptophyta; class Magnoliopsida; order Gentianales; family Gentianaceae; genus Eustoma; species Eustoma russellianum. Next base: position 27,160,502 of record AP025072.1, read on the forward strand.
TTAGGCATTATTATGTAAGGCAATTAAGTACGGATGGTGTAATAGCCATTGCATACATCAGATCCTACAATAACATAGCGAATCCGTTGACAAAGAGTCTTTCAAAAGACTTGGTACAAAGTACATCTTTAGAGATGTGATTGAGACGTATGGGACAAGTTCACTGGTGATGGAAACCCAACCTTTCCTAGCATACCACTAGTCAAAGGTTCAATGGGTAACAACAAGTCATAAAGTGAGGTGTTAAAGCACTAAGATTGATCTTTAAAGAATCAAACCGCACTGTATTGATCTTTAAAGAATTGAAATGTTAGTGTTAAAGAAGGGTGAGTGTTAAAGCACTCTTAATGAAGGATTAAGAGGAACTATCTTAATCTTCACCTATATGAACATAGGAAGTGGTGCCGCTTCGACAAGCAATGATCTTGAAATGTCCATGAATACTAGGGGAAGCACAAGGCCATAAAGTGCGGTATAAGATGAACTTCTAGGGAGAGTGTGGTTTCATGTGTATAATATTTCCAGTTCTAACACATAAGAATCTGATTCAAGGCTTTTAAGCTATCAAGATTTCATTAAAACTTTGAAGTATTATACTAATAAGAGGTTCAAATCGAAAGATACTTCTTAGATGCATGAAATGTCGTGAATTGCTTTACAAACTAAGTGGGGGATTGTAATAATACTTTGTAAATGCAATGTGATGAAGAATGAAGGTGGATTGGTGTTTAAATAAGTAAGAATAGCTTGGCTCATGACATGGATCGATCCATGTCTCAGTTGGATCGATCCATGTGGCTGGAAAATAAATTTGAGTATTCTGCTGGACATAGATCGATCACATCGATCGATCGATGTCACATAGATCGATCACATTGATCGATCGATGTACCCTGAGTGCAAAGTTGAAACTTTATGTCCAACATAGATCGATCACATATATCGATCGATGTGACTTCGATAGATACATAGATCGATCGAAGTGGGTTGGATAAAAAGCTGGAGCTTACTGTGAGACATCGATCGATCGATGTGCCAACAGAAGTGACTTTTCATGTAGAATTGCAACTTATGCACCAAGAGACATATCCAATCAGCATGCAACGACTATTAACGTCTGAATGGAGTTTAAGAGCCTATAAAAAGGCAATTATAACACATTTTCATGACATCTTGTTTTCTACTTGGTCCTTGCATTAAAAGTTCTTCTTCCTACTGAATACACTCTTGTTTTGAAAGTTCATTTGATTTCATTCCTTATTGATGAGGTTTGAAATCTTGTTAGCTGTTGTATCATAGTAGAAAATTTGTCTACAAACCTACAGCAAATAGTGGGGGAAAATATTCCCTACGAATAGTATTCACATACGCCTCAAGCCATCTTCTAATCACTACTCCTACTCTCTATTTGTTGTTCTTGTATCCATTTTCTTAACATTGTTTAGAGTCCTGGTTTCTATGACAGAATCTTTCCTTTTGTTATCGTAGAATTTTCAACTAAATAGGTTTCAACTTAGTGTGTCAACTACGTTGGCTTCGTAGAACAAGTTATCTCATGCCTCAAGTTTTATGGAAATTGAGCTCTCATTCGTGAGTTGTATGAGTGTTGTTTTTAAGAACAGATCAATTTAAATTGCTTTTTATGCTCCTGGAATCTGGAAACTAAAGTAAGAGCAAAGGAGGATCATAGGCAAGCCAGATGCATGAGCAACAAAGAACAAAGAGATAAAGAGGCAGCTGCAAGTAAATCGTGAAATCCTTTCACACATAAGATTATTCATTAAGCATTCAAGCTGATATGAATATTTTATTTACAGATCTTATACATTACTAAATACTCGAATACCAATCACAAATCCAAGTTTATAGGTTTGGATATCTCCAAACTCATACCCTTAGTGACAAACCCACAACCAAACACCTCCTAAATTAATAATTCATTTGGGTCGTAAGATGAAGGGATTATGGGCTACTGGTCTAGTGGGCCAACCCAAAATAACAGGCCCAAATATTAGCAAATCTCAGAAGATGAGCCCATCGTCTTTCCCATTTCCGAATTTGCTAGAAACAAACCTGCAACGGCGGGACATTTACTTTCGGGACTTCCACAGATCATTTCATCTGCCGCACAATCCTTATGTAAATTCTCTCCGGCTATTCATCTTGTTTTCTTTCTGGTGACTGTTTCCGACCACTGGAACTTGTGCATTTAGCTTTGTGTGATTTAGTTTCAGGTAATATCAAGTAGAGAGTGCTTGAACTTCAGTTGAGTCCTCGATTTCCTTGAAATGGTGGTATGTGAAAACTCCCATGGTTTTCCAAATTTAGGAATTTTTTCTTTTCGGTTTATTGATGTTGTATGGTCTGGCGATGCATTTATAGGCTGAGAAATTGTTTAAAGATGAGGCTACTGAAGAGAAGGGTGAGCGTGCCAGACTGGTAAGCTTTTCTTACTTTATAGCTTTTATTTTTTTAAATACTATTTTTTTAATAAGCTAAAAGAATTATTGGATATTCGTTTGCTACAGGCATCGTTTGTTGGAGCTATGGCAATAGCTGATCTAGTGAAGACAACGTTAGGGCCTAAAGGAATGGTAAGAACATGTGTACCTACTTGCATTTTTTGAAGGAGTGTGGTTAACACAGTTGTGTTTGCTTTCACTCGTGCCTTTTTCAGGATAAGATCTTGCAATCTACAGGGAGGGGAAGAAGTGTGACTGTTACAAATGATGGTGCTACCATACTGAAGTCGCTTCATATTGACAATCCAGCGGCTAAAGTCCTTGTTGGTATCCATGGTTTATTGTTATACATTAGTTTTTTTTAGATTGTTTTATTTTTAGTTACAAAAAAGAATGATTGTTTTATTTTGTTCTCATAGACTGGGTCTGGTAAGAAGAGAGCACTCTTTTGAGCTTTCCGGTTAATATTCCATACTATGTCTTGTGAACAGTAAACAACAAAAAAGATTGGTGATTCCTTCACTCCAACAGTTACAAACATTTGGGGACGTAGATAGTAAAGCCATAGAGCATGGTGAAATTATCATGACAAGAAAATAGTTGCATCCTTAACTGGTTATCAGATATATCTAAAGTCCAGGATGACGAAGTTGGTGATGGGACTACCTCAGTGGTAGTTTTAGCTGGCGAGCTGTTGAGGGAGGCAGAGAAGTTGGTGAATGCCAAAATTCATCCAATGACAATAATATCTGGTAATGTCTTTGTTTATTGTTATTATTAGGAATCATCTTGATGACATTTTTGTATTATCATCATATTTTAAGCTGCTTTGATTTTAAATTCTGATAAACTATCTTTTATATGCTGATTGGTTCTCTCTCTTCATCAGGTTATCGCATGGCAGCTGAATGTGCACGCAATGCTTTGATGGAGAAGGTTGTTGACAATAGGCATGATGCAGGCATGATTCTTGAACTTGGCCATCTCAAAATCTATTTCACTTCATCATTTTACATTGATGTGTGGTATTGTTGATAGTTGCACTAACACCACTGGAATTGTATGGTCAATCTTTTCTTTTTTATATGCATATCATTACTGGACTTGCTGGAACCCGTGAATTCTGATTTTCTGCTCGTTTTCAATTTTACCATGTTTCTTCACGAGTCAGTGTTGGATATTGCAGATAGATTCCAGTCAGATCTTATGAAGATTGCTATGACTACTCTCAGCTCCAAAATTTTGTCTCAGGACAAGGAACATTTTGGGAAACTAGCAGTTGATGCAGTTATGCGACTAAAGGTAATCTGGAAGCTTTTTTTTGTTTGGGTTTGGCCCATACTCTTATGGTGATTCTGATTTGTTGGGTCGTGTGGCAGGGCAGCACAAACCTGGAGTCAATCCAAATCATAAAGAAGCCTGGGGGTTCCCTCAAGGATTCATTTCTCGATGAGGGGTATTATTCTGGAAGTTTTTTGTACTTTAGACCCTCTGCTGCTTAAGTGTTAGGCCAATAGGTATTCCTGACAGATTAATATGTTTATATTTAAACGAGTGATTTAGGGCGCTAGTAGCGTTTTTCAAATTATTGCTCTGTTTAGTTTAACAGCTATTCAATGCAAAAGTGGTGTCCTTGCTTTTTAGTGCTTCAGAGTAAATTTACATGGCTTTCCTAGAGGATGTGTCAGAGGCATGGTAATATATTAATATTCAAACTGCTATTTTAGTTTCATGGTTTGCTACTCGCTAATAACAACATTGTCATTCACAAAAAGAAAAAAGAAAAAAACAACACCAACGTCTACGCTCTGAACTGATTCACATGAGGTAGGGCCTTTTTTCCGGTAACACCATTAGGTAGGGCGCGCTACATGATTCTTATTCTCTATTGCCATTGATGGACATAATGTCAGGGAAGTCTGCTACATTCCGGAAATCTGTCTTTGCGCGTGATTCTTATTTGTGCTTGATGAGAGCTTATATTCTTCTGTATAGGGATTGAGTTATGAATGTTTCTTGTAGTCCTTGATTCTTATGCACGACTTTTGGTTCTCGAAATGTTACAGATTTATATTGGACAAGAAAATTGGTCTTGGCCAACCCAAAAGGATTGAGAACGCAAAGATATTGGTAGCTAATACTGCAATGGATACGGATAAGGTTAAAATCTATGGTGCACGTGTCCGTGTGGATTCAATGTCTAAGGTTGCGGAGATTGAAGGGGCTGAAAAGGAAAAGATGAGACAGAAGGTGCAGAAAATCATTTCTCATGGTATAAACTGTTTTGTAAATCGACAGTTGATTTATAATTTCCCAGAAGAATTATTTGCGGATGCTGGAATACTTGCTATTGAGCATGCTGATTTTGATGGTATTGAACGGCTCGGCCTTGTTACTGGTGGGGAGATTGCATCAACTTTTGATAATCCAGAGTCCGTTAAACTAGGACACTGTAAACTCATCGAGGAAATTATGATTGGTGAGGATAAGTTGATACACTTCTCTGGCTGTGCAATGGGTCAGGCGTGCACTATTGTTTTGAGGGGTGCAAGGTATGCCTCTTAATTGTCTGGTTGAATTTACTCTCTTGTTTATAGTGTGCTTTGTCGGAATAAAATGGAAATCCTCTTTGGTCCATGATCTGTCGAGCTCTATGTTTTAAATCCGAAAAATGAGGTATAGTAGATGTGAAATTATAACCCAACTGAAGATTTTTTGGTTGTGAATTTGAGTAACTTCGGACCAAGTTGCACATTCCTTGCAACGAGGTGCATGTGTACCCCGTACTTGCATCTCCACTCATGCTTGCACTTTTACCTGCACTGCCTCTTGCATATGCACCTGCACTCTGATGCCCTCACATCTGCATTTATTTAATTATTTTCATAAAGTTCTTGTGTACTACATCACATATGCCCCTCCCAGTTTATGCCTTCTCTTGTTGCTTAGGTTCTGGGGGAGGTTGATTCAATAAATGGAGTGATAGTAATGGAGTTTTGGGCAGCTAAGCTTTTTCCCACCTTTGTAGATCAGCTAGCTACACTAGATATCTAACTGTTATCTTTGCTAAATGGTAAAAAAAGAATATTTCAATGTAATTTTTTGCACAATGCTCTTATGAAGAAAACATGCAATCAGAAGTTCATCCAAGCATTGGCCAGATTAAGCTCTCATTCTCGATATGTCTCTCTATAATCTGTCATGAAATTAATTATGTTTTATAACTTCCTCTTTCTGCATGCACGTACGGCACGTGTTTCGTCCTCCTTCCCTTTGTCCCTCTGTTTACTCCTTTTTTGCCGGTCTATGGAAGTTCTCAAATTTATCTTCTCTTATTGCATGGTTGGAACTTTGATTTAAGTCCACATATTTTTGTGGACTGTTGTTATATCGGGGTAGCTCCTAGAGATGGGAAGATTAAGCGGTCACAGTTGAGATGGAACGAGAATGTGCAGAGGCGTCCTTTGATTGCACATGTCAAGCGTTTCAAGCCTTAAAATGAGGTGCATGTTAAATGAAGGAGAGGGAAACAAAAGAAGACATGGAGAAGACAATTAGAAAAGATATGACTTAAATAGCATTGGGATTTGGGGGAGGATATGATCTATGATAGTGCAACAGAGAGAGAGAGAGAGAGAGGGGGGGGGGTCTATATAGCTAATCCCACCTGTTGAAAATAGGGCTCAATTGTTATTGGACTATTGCTTGACCAACTGTCCTCCTTTGAGTTGCATTATCCTATCCTCACTATTTTATTAAATGCATGCCAGGTTTTCTGGAAAGTGTTGTGCGGTTGCATTAGAAGAGTGTTTCAATTGTCCATGGACCTTTTGTTTGTTAAGCTGCAACTCGTGCCATGAGCATGTGATGCTTTATTTACACGCCATCGTGATTAATTATGAATAAACATATTTTTTCATTTTTTGTAGCTCCCATGTTCTGGATGAAGCAGAAAGATCTCTCCATGATGCCTTATGTGTGCTTTCTCAGACAGTGAATGACAGCAGAGTGTTGCTTGGAGGTGGGTGGCCTGAGATGGTGATGGCCAAGGAAGTGGACGAACTGGCCAGGAAGACACCAGGGAAAAAGTCCCATGCCATTGAAGCGTTCTCTCGTGCGCTAGTGGCCATTCCAACCATCATTGCTGCTGATAATGCTGGTTTGGACAGTGCTGAATTGGTCTCTCAGCTTCGGGCAGAGCACCACAAAGAAAGCAGCAAAGCAGGAATTGATGTCATCACTGGAACTGTAAGTGGCAATGTCATGGTTTTGGAATTTTGATTGTTCTATAATATGAATTTTTGTGCTTGGGTCGTTGACATAAGCGAGGATTTTTAGTTGGCCACTTGATGAATTTGCACTAGGTAAGCAATATAGTCAAGTTTCCAAACTAATAAGCCATGTGTATTCAAAGTTGTATGAGTGGAAGACCATTCATTGTTAGATTATGCCTTAAAATTATTGAGTGGAAGACCATTCATTGGTCCATTTTGCATGTTTTGGTTAAAATTATCATTCTTCCTATCGTGTGCAGAACTTATCTGACCTCATCTCATATGGACTTAACCAGGTTGGAGATATGGCAGAACTAGGAATCTCTGAAGCTTTCAAAGTGAAGCAAGCCGTTTTGCTCTCTGCAACTGAGGCTGCTGAGATGATTTTACGCGTCGATGAAATCATCACTTGCGCACCAAGGAGAAGAGAAGGAATGTGATTACATAGCTGATGATTCTCGTTAGAAGATACAAATGTGTTTTTCTGTATTGCAGCAAGTATTAGGGATATCTAATGTGTTGTCCTGGTGGCCGAGACAAGGAAATCTAGCTTTTCTGCACACTTTTTTGTATGGTAATGGACCCGATCTCAGTGATTTGCCTTCTCTAGTTTTGGAGCCTAATTTTGGTAGGAGTTCAGGATGATTTGTTATGGAGGTTGAAGTAGTCTTTGCATTCTGTATTTCACTTTTTTCCCGATTTGATTTGTCAGAGGGAGGTGATGTTAAAGTAAGACGAGTAAAAGATTGGACACTTTTGAGACACGAATATGTATGTATATAGATATGTCCATATGCATATTTGTGTGCATCTGGGCAGATATTGGGTGTTTATGTTCTTAGTAGGAGAACATTTTCCGTTACCGTTTTATCCTTAAAAGTGCCTAAATTGTTGTTTTCGTTCTGATATGAGAATTTGAGTACTCTTTCCGACCCTCCTTGTCAAAAAGATAGTGTCTTTAAAATATTTTCTGGTTAAATAAGCAGTTGGCCCATATCAACTTAAGATTGAATTTTTGAAGTGTTCAACACAGCATACTATTCACATGTATATTGATAATTTATACAGGTACATATAGAGCTGGAGCTCTCACTGGAAGTAAACTCTCTATTTCTTGGGATGTAGTTATTGTTTGCCATTATAGAGCCGGAGCTCTCACTGGAAGTAAATTCTCTATTTCTTGGGATGTAGTTATTGTTTGCCATTCTTCATTTTTCCTAAACCTTAGCAATAGTTTTTGTTGTCGTTGGGATACTGAACATGATTGATTGATTGAATATACTTTGATACTCGAAAAGGTGATATTTTTTAATAGTTTTGGAGCAGATATATTGATAATTTATGCAGGTACATACAGGTTGGAGCTCCCACTAGAAACAAACTCTCTATTTTTTGGGATGAAGGTATTGTTTGCTAGCCTCTCACCCTTCTCAGATGTTAACGATAGTTTTTACTGCCGTTGGAATACTGGGTATGATTGATTGATTGAATATACTTCGATACTCGAAAAGGTGATATTATTTTATAGTTTTGGAGCAGAGGGAGCATGTTCTATTACGTGTATTGTTTTTCCCACATGTTTTTCCATAGGGGCAAAGTTTTAATTCTCCCTATTGAAAAAAGACATGAGGCAATGCACGTTAGATTATGGAGGTGTGCTAGAGATTTTGAGTTTAAGTTAAATAATCATATAAGTTTTCACAATATAGGTGCACTGCAATATCATATAGAAGTGTTGTAAGGTTTTGATTTTAACCATAAAATCATATAGTAATTGCCATAAAAGTTTTATATGTCTACCCAATGTTAAAAATTTTGTTATACGTTTACAAATTGTGTCTTTATTATCAGTTTCCTCTCATGCTCTTTTCTCAAGTCAAATGCTTGATTTCTTGTTTCAATAATATGCTTATGCTTTCATGTAGTAACAGAATCAAACTTCCATGTGATAATAAAAATGATTCCATCATGTTTATTATTGGTACATATAGAGCCGGAGTTTCATTAAAATCAAGCTCTCTATCTTTCAAGATGAATGTATTGTTTTCCCGTCTTCCATCCTTCCCAGACCCTAGCGATAGCTTTCGCTGTTATTAAGATATATTGGGTATCGTTATTGTTGTTGTATCATGTTTATTACTCTATTATCTTCATAAATGATTAATTATCCGGGGTAAGAGGGATAGCGAGTTCATTTATCAATACTAAAAACATTTGGAAAGAAGAAACTGTTGTAAAATATCTTTACACCCAGAAAAGCACCTTTCTATAAAGTAAAGCTTCATTAGAATAAATAATGATATTGATCCTTTACTTTTCTCCAAAGTTAAAGTTAGGAAATAAAAAAATTAAACTAAATGTAAATATTTGCTTTGCCCGTAGTTGGGCAACTTAGATGCTAATTAATTAAACCAGTTATGTGATCAATTAGGATTTTTTTTTAAAGATCTTCTCTGAAATATTTTTCGCATTAAAAAAAAACATATAGGCATCCATACTTGAAAAAATTCACGTTATTTTAGCTCTTTATGCATCTTCAGAACATAATCTGGATCATGTCGTTGGTAATCACATGCTAGGACGTTCTTTTGGATATGTCCACGCTCCAAATTTTTTTACTAGGATGTAGTATGTTTTAGGGTTGGCTGTTCATCTATTAAAAAGGTAGGTAAACTAGGTTCAACGTCGCGAGACAGTTCAGTCTATATCCCGTGTAAGTGTTACATTATTGAAAGTACATTTCCGTAATACGAGAGGACTGAAAAGGACTCGTTTTCGGTGTACTAGTTATCATGCTCACGATAACACCAACAGACTCACTTTCGGTGTACTAGCTATCATGTCCACGATAACACCACGACGTAGTTCTATTAAGAAGAGGGTGTTGGAGGGGGGGGAATACATTACGTCTTTAGTGTATCAGGTATACATACAACATGAGTGAAGAGGTAAAATTGAACAACATATTCTATGTTGTTTGACAAGACATATTTGAACCTAGAAATTTTGAGTTAATCAAATAAAATAACTAGTGATACAATAGAATAATGTCACATACAAATCTACGTTACAACAAGAAAGAGGATTATTGATAATTACAAATAACCCACATATATTTACATATTTGATCGGTTGTGAGTAATTACTTATACTTACCCCAAGGTTATCATAAATTTCCCATTTTAGTTATGTTTTTTTATCATAAGTAATTATCATAAATTGGTGAAAAGACCATTATATCTAAGACTCTACCACCATAATTCTCACACTATGACTCTATTCATCGGACTCCGTAACCTATCAGTGGGACTCTACTGCCCCTATCATTAGGATTTCGCCACCAAAATCCCAGGGGTAAAACTTCGTTTGACGCTGACATGAGCAGACGTATCAGACGCGTCTAGTCAGCGTCTGACATGTAGCGCTGCAGCGAGGTTCATGGTGGTTTAAAATTTTCTTACAGAGGGATACGTGTCAGACACTCATTGGGCACGTCTGACGCGTCTTCTTTGGTCCGCGTTGTTATGCCCCGCACCCTCCGTAGGGTAATTTAAAAGACAAAGAAGGATTTTGCGGAAATTAATGTCGGTCAACGAAAATTAATTAGACATTAATATGAGGATTAATTAGAAATAAATGGAGGATTTATTATTAGAGTTTAATTATAATTAATTTTAGAATTAAATAATTAGGATTTATCCTTTAAGATAAATAAGAAATAAAGTAAAATTTAGAAACACCAAACTTTACCCTGGCCATATAAAAACTGACAGAGCGTCAGTTTTCTCATTTTTCAGAAAACATCGACGCTCTGCAGCCTCTGCCCTAGCCGTTTCCCAGGAGTAGAAGGAGACAACCTCCGAGAATCAATCCAGCCTTAGTCCGTTCTTCAATCCGTCTTCGAGTAATCAAAGGCAAGTAATCTGTTTATAAGTTCCTACGTTTTGTGAAAGAAAAACGGCCTATTTTATTATCAATTTGGATCACCATGCAGTAGATTTGTTCTTGATTATTTGTCTACGATCTATGTGATTTGTTTTCATGATTTGGCCAATGTGTATGGAAAAGCTTTTGTTGTTGTTGTTGATTATGTGAAATCATGCAAATCCTTATCCCTTGGATCCCCTCTTGATGTGATTGCGTGTTTGCATAGGTTTGAGGGAGAAAGGTTGGATTTTTGGCTTGATGTGGTTGATGAAGGCACGAATTAGGATTGAATCATTGGTTGTAAGTTGCGTAGCGTTGAATCTGTAGTTTAAGGTTGTGATTACAGCAAGGTGTTAGGCTTGGATGGATTGGTATGTGTTGGAGAAATCATGGATTGATGGTTCTGCAGAATTGCAGAGGAAAAATTTTGAGGGTACGCTGACATCGATCGATCGATGTCAGAGATCGATGTTCCCCAGCTGGACATCGATCGATCGATGTAGGAGTAGGCTGAGAGATCGATGTCCCCAGCTGGACATCGATCGATCGATGTAGGAGTAGGCTGAGGGATCGATGTCCTCAGAAGGACATCGATCGATCGAAGTGAGAGATCGATGTCCCCAGTTGGACATCGATCGATCGATGTATAGGGGATGAAGTCCTGAAGTTTGTGAAAAGTAGAGGAAGGAAGGGGAACGTTCGGGGAGCCTTTGAGTGACCTTAGTGACTTTCTAAGACCTGATCTAAGTTAGTTTAAGTCTCGGGAACATGCCCTAGGATGGTGAATCCAACTTGGTGCTTTCAACGGATTTTCGAATCGAGTCTCAACGGGAATGACTTAGACGGGTTAGGAAATGAACGTACGAGGGGTCTCAAAGCTCAATGAAGGAGAGATGAGGATACTCGCATCGGTTATGAATTTTAGAATTAAGGGTGAGTGTTGACGAGAGTTGAGGGCTAAGTATTGACGGATAAGTTAGTGTACTCTTGTGTGTGTCACTTGTACTTGCGCATGTGAATGTGAATTGCATATGTGATCGAGGAATGTGAACGAGCAAGGAGTCTTGCATCATGGCACGTGCATTTGCATATTGATTTGAAAAAAAGAAGGTGCTTCGGCACAGATTTGCGAAGGTGACCTGCAATGTAAACCGGGATGGAAATTTAAGCCGGGGCGCATTGTAGGGCACAAAAGACTGTAACGTAAACCGGGATGGAAATGTAAGCCGGGGCGCGTTACAGGGTATAAAGTTGTCTGTAATGCTACTCGGGATGGAAATATGAGCCGAGGTGCATTACAGGGTATAAAGTTGGCTGTAACGTAAACCGGGATGGAAATATAAGCCGGGGCGCGTTACAGGGTATAAAGTTATGTGAAGTGACCGGACATTGTGACATGCATTGCACTGTTTTGAAAGAGAAAGCGTTCATGCATACGTGAATGTGTAGTGTAGTGCATCTTTTGGCATGCATCATGAGAGTCAATGTGGTATGAACGTGAGTGGTACTTGATTGCCTATGAAGTGTTAATTGTGAACAAATTGCTGTACTTGTTTACTGCGTTATTCACTTACATGTTTGGAAACTTTACAAGACATGTGCCCCTCAATTCCCTCAAGTTATCTATTACTCATGTCTTGCCATGCGTTGATCCCGTATGTCTTATAAGTGGGTTACTTGCTAGCGTTTTTTTCGCTAAGGGTACTGCCTTTGATCTTGCAGATGAGCCTAGCTACGACATGATCTTTATCGAGGATGACGGCGAGTGGGCTGAATGGGATACCTAGACCTTGTTGAGGAGATTGATTAGCTAGTTACAACTGTTTCCATTTGTTTCATTTACTTGGTTATTCATTTGAGGTTTTAGATGGCTGCGACCATGTACACTGTCGGTGATCACATTGTCTTTGACGTACTCCTTTGATGATTTAAGTTGATTTGATATGTTTCCGCACTTATTTCTCTTACGTCATCGATGATGTGTATTCGAGAGATGAGACGTCTTGTAGTCTTCTCAGTAAGCTACGACGGGTGAACCGGTTCGGACTCCGTTGTCCGGGTCGGGGCGCTACACGCGTCACGAATCTCAATCCAGATCTTAGTTGTAATAAGCAACTTTTTTTTTGGAGTCTTCTATTATGTTTAGAAGTGTAAGCGCGAGCTGATCGTGAGAAAGTGAAGGTGTTTTTCTTTTTTCTTTTTTTAAAACAGAAAAAAAATATAGTGCAGAAAGATAAAGAACTAAAATGAACTGAAAAGATTCAGTTATAATAATATTTTTATAATTATATATGTATTGATAAAGTTTTCATCTAGACACATATAAAACAGATATTCCCTAAACGATAAATTTCCAAGTGTCCCTCCTCATATATAGATCGAGGGTGGAGGTGAAAAAATAAAAAAATTAGAGAGAGACGACGTTAAGCCTGAATTTTGGCTAGATTATATAGCTAAGTTGCTGCTTTGTTGTACAATGTTGACATCTAATTTATTTATTTTTGACCATAGTGTTATTCTTTTCTTTTTCTTTTTCTTCTTTCAATTGAATATAGATCTTATATTTATATAAATCAATATATATAGTGTGTATAAAAGAGAGAGCTAGCAAAGGTAGAGAAGGCATTAAGTTCCTTGAATTTTTGCAAGTACTATGTCGTTTTGATCATACTAGAGGTAACTAACTTGGAGCAAAAGTCATTCTCTGTCCCTAAGAGTCCTATCGTCTCAGCCTCAAGAAGCATTGTGGAGAACACAAATCAGGAGCCTAGCGACCTCCTAAGTTGGGTGAGGACTTACGTAGTGACCCACACAAGGTGTCCTCCCGCAAACCAGACATTCGGCTTAGCAGCAATTGAACATCCATATTGTGCGTGTCTCTGGATTCGAACTTTTGACCTCTTAGAGCAAACCTCAACTCAAATACCAATTGAGCTATGACATGAGAGCACCATAGGTTCTAACTTCTAAGTACTCGCACACGTACCTATGCAAGGTGTACATAAGAGAAGACAGTCTTGCATTGGTTGACAACCATGGTAATTATGAAATTAAATTTTATTTATAGTATTTTGAGAATCAATACCACACACATATATGTATATACATAAATATATGTGTGTGTTTATACACAGATATATATGTGTGTGTATCTTAGACTCATTGCTCATTGATGAGGCTGAATTAGAATGTAGAAATATCGAAATCACCGTTTTTGATTCACTTTAATCAACTTCAAAGACCAATACAGAACAACTCATGTGAGGATTTCTCCACTAGATCTACTAAGTGTTTATGTTCCTTTATAAGCTGTTCAAACTATTTTCTAAACATCTCTTAAGAAGATGTTTTAACAAAATTAAATAGAACTGACTTATAATCAGTAAAGTTAAAAAGAAAAAAAAAAGAAACTGGTCATGTATATAGTTTATAATTAAGCAAAAAGTGCCAGCTTATAAGCAAACTAACTTATACACACTTTTGTTAAAATGACATGTTTGGTAAAGGGTACATATAAATGCCTTACAAGCAATTAAGCTTAAAAAAGGAAAAAAAAAAGAAAAACGAATCATAAAGAGGTAGTTTTTTTAAGTCAACAATCTCTGGCCAAACTTAACTTATCATAAGTAGTTAGATTTTTTTTTTGGTTTTTTGTTTTTATCGTAAGAATATAAAATGATAAGTTAACTTTGACCAGAGGTTCTTGACCTCTGCCCCATATGATAAGTTGGGTCAATTGTTCCTCTGAAACAACATTATAAGTCAAGTGTAGTCTAGGATGAAATCCTCGCTACAATATTTATTGCTTGGTAACATAAAACTAGGATTCGGGTTATTCGTTAAAAAACAAAAAACCAAATAAACAAGACAGAAAAAGGGAGACGAAGGTTTATGACCGGAAACTCTAACCGGACTTCTATCAATCTGTCCTACGGTGTGATAGGAATGAAAGTCAAGTGTTTAAAGTCTGATATGACAGAGTTTGGACTGGTCAGACATCCACACGAGGAGAAGTGAAACTCCAATACAATGTGTTTACCTGAAAAGAGAGTCGAAAATCTTGTTTGTAATAAGGATCGAATTCTCATTATTTTCTAGAGCTTCCGCTACTAGAATCATTGGACCATGTCTTGGGGAAGAAAAAAAAGATAAGAGAAGAAGATGAAGGAGGTGACTGTTTGGATTTGGTGGGAGCAATAAGGAACAATTTTAACGCAAAATACGTACATGTTGTATTTTCCTGATATAATATAAATAAAATATTAAAGTTCAAACAATATTTACATATTAATTAATAAGAGAGCAAGTCGTGATTGGGGAAATTTTCTCCCAAATCGAACCATTCCACATATCACAAAGTACAATCTCACAATCAGAATTGCATGGTCAACCACTGCGCCGTCTTCCAGCATTCTATAAAAATGCATTCCCGTTACAATAGTCTTCCGTGTTTACACATATTACAAAGAAAGACTAACGATCCGATGTATGCAGTCTTAACTATACTTTTGTGTAAGAGGCTGTTTTCGCGGCTCCAATCCGTGACCGTAAGATCGCAAAACAACAACATTACCCGTTGTTACAAGGTTCGTTATCCCGCATTGCATATATTCCTCTTTTGTCTATTTCATTTTCATCTGTGCCTATGAAACTAACTTCCACTGCACTTTCCTTTTCAAGAAAGGGACTATTTGGCCACTTATTATTAATAAGATTGGTCACTAATTTGTACACTTCTGTTATCGGGAAATAGTACAAAAAGAATTCATGAAACGAGAATACACGGATCTGCTGATCCATGTGTATCTGATTAGCCGATGACCGTCAATTAAAAACTGACACGTTAATAACTCAAAAAAAATTATTTTGATAAGATATCACATAATAACTACTGATTGCTGACCGACTTAAACATGAGTCATCACATCTGCTCCCCAAATATTGGAAATATTTTTTTTTGTCTTTTTAATGATTTACGAAACAAACTCTCTATTTCTTGAGACGGAGTTATTGTTTGATTGCTTCTCATCTTTCCCAGGCTCTAATAATAGTTGGTATGATTGATTGAATGATTCATAAAGATTAGTACGTGGAATTTGAATTGGTTCACTAATTGATCATGTTTAAGACGTATTTGATTCATTCCAAAAGAATAGTTGCGATACTCATTTAGATTGTACTGATTGGACTTTAAATTAAACACGTTTCCTTTAAATCTAAAGTTCTAACTTTTCTTTTTCCCTCTACCATAATAATAATAATAATAATAATAATAATAATAATAAATAATAATAATAATAATAATAATAATAATAATAATAATAATAATAATACAACATTCAAGTGAAATGACGACTCTGTTTGTAAAAAACGATTACCATATTATTGAAGACTAGCTTATAAAAATTATTAGAATGATTACTCTATTAAATATTTATGCCTTCTGTATTATATTATTATAGATTATTTAGTCGAAATGTTAAGGAATATAATACAAAGATTGATTCGAGTCAGGTTTTGCCTACAACCACAATAAGTCAAATAATCATTTAACTGACGGAGGAGATCTTAGAACAACTGATAACGTTATATGTTTTTTAAATAACTGTATAGGTCCAACAAAGATTATAAATAATTGATGAAAGCTAAACAACTTTTGGTTAATTAGAAAAAAAAAATCATTTGGAAACAAATCATGTTACAAAAATGACTAGGGGCGTAAATGGTGAGGTTTGGTGTGGTTTTGGACATTTTTAAAACCAAATCTTTTTGAACCGTTCAGATTTACTGAAATCAAAATCAAATCAAACTAGTCAACAAACCATTTGACCGGTTTAGTTTGTTTGGGCCTAGTTTGGTTTTTTCCGTTTTCGAAATTACCTAAAATTCAGATAGAAATCCGAAACACATCCATAACAATGATACAAAAACACAGAGTTATAATTCATTTTCAAGATCAAGAAGCATCACATCCAAAAAAACACATCTATCAAATACTAAAGTTTACATCAATAGTATAAATACAAAAAAAAAACATATCACAGGCATTCCCAAAATGGGGTATAGGTCTAATAAACATGATCATCATTATAAAAGCATGTCATGTTGCATATTTTAAGACTGAACTTGAATGGTTACAAATAAAAGCATGGCATGTGTGGTGGATATCAATTCTATAACAACAAAATAAAAGAAGGATAGCATGGTATGAGATGTTATCAAGAACATGTTTAGAATATGATCTACACTATCATTCTATTTGTTTAGTATGAGGCAACGTTTTAGGGGTTATGCTTAATATCCAAATTAGGTAATATAACATTAATTACAAGACAGAATTAAAACAGAATTTGCACAAGCAATAAAAGAGATAAGTAAAAACATATATGCATATATCACAATCTCATACATAATTCAATCTTTTTTAAATATTAGTTTTAGAACCTGATGCACTTAAGTTGTACAGTGATTGTGAATGGTGTTCCACCACCCGTCGCAACTCTTGTTGGTGGTATTGTGGACAAAAATATTGTCAGATGTACAAATGATGTGGTTGCAAGCTGATCAACACACACAAATGTATAAGATGAAACAAATAAATAAGGTGGAAAAACGACGTTGCAATGACAATGATGATGATGGTGAAGAATTCTAGAAAGATGAGGATGACGATAAAGAGGACGATTAGAATGAAGAAGATTATTTGGAGGACCTGGTGGCTTAAAAGGACGAAAATAAGGTGTCTCAACCAGTGGTACCTCACTTTGACGAAAATTATGTTTTTGAAAGACTATAGACGCTCAGAAGACACGCTCATTCAAGGTCAAGACGGGCTTAGACATCGTCTTTGGAAGGACATGATATTCAATTATAGTCTGCTAAGCATAACATGTATTTCAAAGTTATGACAAACTCAAAAGAATATTGGTATGTCAGGTGCATAAATTGGAAAACTCAAAATTGTCAGTGGCATCTGATAATAAGCCTGAGGTAAATGCATCAAATGTATGTACGATGTATGTATTTTTTCATAAAAATTTATGCATATTGTATGTATTGTATTCATAATAAGATGTTTAAGTCTTCCAAAATTCGAACTTCACGGGAAAATTTCCTGGTAAAGCTTTGAGCAAAGTTTGGTGAGGAGATGCAACAGAGCACAAGATGCACATGTTTAATGAATGTATGGAGAAGATGAATGAGTTGAATGAAGATGCGTACACTTATCTTATACGGATACCAATTGACACATGGACATTATCGCATGATGGGGGTAAAAGATATTATGTGATGGGAACCAATTTCTCTGAGTTGTAGAAGAATATAATCAAAAGAGGCTAGATATTTACTGATTATTGCTTGTGCACAAGCAGCATTGAAAAGGACAGTGAAGATGTTTGATAAAAAAGCGACAAAAGTCGTTATCACAACTGGCAACAGAGGACAGATGGTTAGTCAAAGTGCAACAACGATATATTGAAAATGAAAGAAATGCATGAAAGCACAAGGTGCAAGCATATGATATGCGAGAAGGCTTGTACGAGGTGTAACTCAATATGGAACAGATCATGGTGGCGTTTCTCATACTATGAACTTGAACAATAGGACTTGCACTTTTGAAAAATGTTAGCTTTACCATATGCCTTGGTCACACGCTATGAAGGTATGCCAGAATGTGCACATTGTAGCGGTGGAACTTGTTGTCTCATTTTACTCTTATTGCATGATGTTAGAAACGTGTAATGCTTCGTTCCACTCTGTTCGACACTCATTGTATTGGGTTGTAGCTCCATTTAGACTTGAAGCCAATCTCGTCCATAGGAAACGTGGTCAATGTAGACAAAAAAGATTTCTTATTCACAACGACATGGACTGCCACAACAATAATCAAGAGTGTCGTGTATGTAAATAAGTAGGCCACAACCGTAATACTTGCCCACTGTATAACAACTTCAGAATTATGTTTAGATATTTGTATTGTATGTAATGTTTGTGTTCAAGAAATAAAGTGTCTGTATTCTTCGTAATGATTGTGTCGAGTAGATAAATTGTTATTTAACCTTCGAGTTCTTTTTTTTGTAGTTTTATCTTCACATACATTTTGCAAACTAGAATTAGGTTTAGGGTTAGGGTTGGACGCTAGAGTTAGGATTATGATTAGGATTAGGGTTGTGTATTATGATTAAGGTCATGGGTTAGGGTTAAGTAAGAGTTAGGGGCTAGGGTTAGTGTTAGCGTTAGGATTAGGGTTAAAGTTAGGGTTAAGTTAGAGCAGAGTTTAGGGTTTATGGTGTAATTTCAATTTGATGAATTAATATGTAGTAATTTTATTTAGGTTATACTAAAAAACAACAAACTGTACAATTATCAAGAAAATCCAGAGAGTACAATAGTTGTCATACAATACTCGTAACATATATCATACTATTAATAAGAAAGCACATAAATTATAGACTAAATCCTTCCATCTATAATTATACTTCAACTAGTTTGTCCCTTTACGAGTTTCATAATTTATTCGACGTTGTGTTTGGCTTTTGGAATCCATCTCTAGTGCTGCTTTGATTTTTTTTGGGAACATAATGTACGGCTTTTGCTCGGATTTTAACGTGACCATCTACAAACAAATTCAAGGACATCTTTAGGTTTGTTTTTTTGACGGCCACCAACGCAGCACTGAGTAAATTCATCAAATGTTATGTATTTCGAAACTTTTAGGATTATATGATCGAATTCTTTTCTAAACAGTCTTGCCAAATCTAAAATTCCGAACATCAATCTTGAATTCAAATTAGTTGTTGCACAAAAGACTATATTAATGTATATATTTATATTTTTAGGTCCATGCTCTGGAACGACCTAGCAGCACCGTCTAGGCCGTTGGACGCGTCTCTTAAACGATACTGACAAATATGCAGAACTTTCTCAGATTGTATTATATTTTAGATTTTTCTGATTAAATTATAATATTTTATGAAATTTATCATCAGGTAAGGCTTCAGTGGGTTGAGATATCTATATTTTCTCATGGAATGCGCGAGCCGCCAGGTGAGTGTTCTTAATTTTCTCAAACAGAGTTTTCACGGAAAATGCAGCAAAACAGAGGACTATAACGGTAATTAATCCCCAAATATAAGGCAAATATTTATAGACAGAGAAAATACAAATAAAAAATGGATAGATATAGAGAGAGAATATGGTGGGACTGGTAGAGAAAAAATAGGAGAGAGAAATACAGAGAAAACATTTGGAAAAACCTCTGAAAATTTTATATTTGGCCGTCTTTTTCTTCGCATCTGTTTCTTCCTCGACCACCTCGATAATTGTCATCCAATGAGAAAGAAACCAGCTAAAAGGAATTTGAAAAAGGAGCTATATATTCAAAAACCCTTTTGATTTTTCCTTTTATTTCCCCTCGATTCTTTTCTTGTCGTGTTGTTTGTGTATTTTATTTCTTGTCTTGTTATTTGTGTGTTTTATTATCGGAATTGCATAGAAAGGATCGGGAATTTCAGGTGGAGTTTGGGTGTTTTTGGTGGTGAATTAAGGAAATTAGGGTTTTGATGGCACGAAGTGTTGGGTGGAAATGATAGTAGCTGAGTGTTGGAACTGCGAACCTGATCTTGAAGTAAGCGGATTTGAATTTAGGGTTTGACATTTGGAGGTGGAGCTAAGATTGTAGCATGGATGTTGATTCGAGTATGGCAGTGACAGAGGATTCCGATCACGATCAGGCAACGAGTAACGGACCTAGTTTGGAGCAGAGCGAACAATTAGGAAGTCAGCAGTCTTCTCAGCAGCCGCAGACACCTCCTCAGCAGGGTGGTGGTGCCGGAGGTAGTTCGGTGGTGGGGCCGAGATGTGCGCCTATGTATTCGGTGGTTAATGCCATTATAGATAAGACTGAGGATGGCCCGGGGCCACGTTGTGGGCATACTCTCACTGCAGTGCCTGCTGTCGGAGAAGAAGGGTCGCCGGGGTATATTGGTCCCAGGCTAATTTTATTTGGTGGTGCTACTTCTCTGGAGGGTAATTCTGCTGCTGCTGGAACTCCTTCATCAGCTGGAAGCGCCGGGATTAGTATGTTTCTTAGTCTTCTTTAAGTTTTTGACTTGCTGTTGCTTTGCAATTGGGAATTCATTAATGGTTTGTTTGTTCTGCTGCATTGAGATTCCATATCTGGAATGTTATGTAAATTTGCTGGAATGAGCCCGACAAAAGTGCTATATATCGGAACTTATCTTGCTTTTTTAGTTGAAGTAAACTAAATTAGTGTAGTTTGAGAGGTGCAAAGTGCGTCTGTGATATCATATAAATGTTGTCATTTCATTTTACTGTAAATGACAACCACCTCTTGGTTATAACTGACTTCAGGATTAGCTGGGGCTACTGCTGATGTGCACTGTTATGACGTATTGACAAATAAATGGTCAAGGTAAATATTGATTTTATTTATTAATGTTTGTATTTAGTTTATTACACAGTATCGATAAATTAAAATGTCTTGCCTTGTCTCTTGATTCAGAATCACTCCCATTGGAGAGCCACCGACACCAAGGGCTGCTCATGTGGCTACTGCTGTTGGGACAATGGTCGTTATCCAGGTGGATAGATAATGTGTCTGATAGTAAAAACTCTGCTGCTATACGCCTGGAGATTCATCTCTTCATTGATGACTCCTGACCTTGTTGCAGGGTGGTATTGGTCCGGCTGGCTTGTCTGCTGAGGATCTTCATGTTCTGGATCTGACGCAACAGAAGCCACGATGGCACAGGTTAGTCATGAGGAAACTGCAAATATTCTTTTTCAAGAGCGGGAAGAGATGTCCTTTTGGTAAAATGCCCAATATTGTTTATGTTGTCCTTTTTAGGTATTTTGAGTGATTGATTTGGTTCTTTATGGTATTATTTCATGAAATTTAAGATGTTGAACTCTTTTATCAGGGTGGTGGTTCAAGGCCCCGGACCTGGACCTAGGTATGGACATGTCATGGCTTTGGTTGGGCAAAGATATCTCATGGCAATTGGTGGAAATGATGGTTCGGTCTTTTGCTTTCTTTCTCAACTTATTGCCAGATTTCTTCAGTGTGGGATGGATTTATATGTTTAATGTTTCATAGGAAAGCGACCTTTAGCTGATGTTTGGGCCTTGGACACGGCCGCGAAGCCATATGAATGGAGGAAATTAGAGCCTGAAGGTGAAGGTCCACCACCTTGCATGTAAGTATCATTTAACTTTGCCGGGAGCTTGTGCATTGATTTAACCTTTTACTGCACGTGTTTCCTTTTTTAGTATTTTAGTTATACTGTGGAATTAATGTATGAATTTTTGCTCTTGTGGTTTTGAGAGTTGCATTAGCTTTCCAATACCTTTCATGTTGGCCATCAGGAATTTTTCGCATATTATGGTATTCTAAACCTTCATGAAAGTTACTTATTTTCTTGTATATATCTTAATATGGTGTTTGACATGGGTGAGTGAGTACATAATCTGCCCTTTTTTTATTTAAAGGTTCAGATTAGTTACGCGTTTGATCTTTGCATATATATGTTTTCGTGTGTGGCATTTGAGCATGGATATGGATCTCGGCGTATTGTCCACTGATTTAGTATCTCAAGGGCTTATTGGCAAATTTATGTTATGTACTTAATTGCGCAGAGGTTTGAAACCTGCACCTGAAAGAAGAAGAGGGGGGGGGGGGTAACTAGATTTGTCTTCCTTAGTTATTGATTTTCAATAAGTGACGAATGAGAAACTGTAGTTTGAGCTCCACCTCTTGTAGACATCTAAATAAGATCAAGTCTTCCTTGGAAATCTTTGGTTATGTTTAATCTGTTCTTGATCAGTACTTTTTACATGATGTTTTTTGCTAGGTATGCAACCGCAAGTGCAAGATCTGATGGTTTGCTTCTGCTTTGTGGGGGAAGAGATGCAACTAGTGTGGTAAGTGCAACTTTTATTTTGCTCATTTAATTTTTTTGATTGTAGCTAAATATTTATTTCTCCAAAGCTGCTATCCATCTTTTTGCTTATAATGTTGATCTGCCGCATGTATTTATATTCAGATTACTGATCTATTTTTGTTCCATGACTCCTGAACCTTTTCTGCTCATATTTTTTGTTACTTTTTTCTCTGTATACAAGGTCTCTTGTCATTTACAATGGCAATGTGTCATTGTCAATGGTGTTCTTTTGCCTGTAGAATATGCATGCTTGCTGTTTAGGTTGTCTTTCAAAGTAATTAGTGCCGAAAGACTTATGTTAGTTTTATTAAGTCTTGTCAAGTTAAATCGTCGTGTTTTATCTGTATTAATCTTTCAACATAATTGTTGTTGTTGTTGTTGTTGTTGTTGTTGTCGCCATGTTGCTGATTGTAAAAAAAGTCGCATCTTCTCCCTATTCCTTTGAATGCATATTTTCCATAAAAAAAAATCAATCGTCTTAAATTTTGTATGTTCTTTTGAGTGCTGTCTATTTCCCCTTTCATCAATGTTGTTGCTTGCAGCCGCTAGCAAGTGCATATGGTCTTGCGAAACATAGAGATGGTCGTTGGGAATGGGCTATTGCTCCTGGAGTGTCTCCATCTCCTAGATATCAGCATGCAGCGGTGAGTTAACTGGACTCTTTCTCCTATACAATGCTTGTTGTGAATATGCAGTTATTTATAAGATAAGATGAACAATGCTCGACAACTTTCTGTTCTAGGTCTTTGTCAATGCTAGACTTCATGTTTTTGGAGGGTCCCTGGGGGGTGGACGGATGGTGGATGACTCATCAAGTGTGGCAGGTGATTGTTTCAATTTCCATTCCATTGATTGTTTGTCTCTGGAGGTCTATAATGTTGTGTTTCTCTCTCTCTCTCTCTCTCTCTCTCTCTCTCTCTCTCTCTCTGACATGGGGACTTGGGTTCTTTTTGGTGTAGTATTGGATACCGCGGCAGGGGTTTGGTGTGACACAAAGTCTGTTGTTACTAGTCCTAGGACTGGCCGGTATAGTGCTGATGCTGCAGGTGGAGATGCAGCCGTTGAATTGATTAGACGTTGCAGGCATGCAGCTGCTGCTGTTGGTGACCTGATATTTATTTATGGTGGCCTTCGTGGCGGTAAGAAATACATTTTCTTTGCTAGATTTTTTCCCCTTGTGGCTTTCATATTTACTTGATTGACCTGATGGAACTCGGAGTCAATATGTTAGTCTTTTAAAACTTTCCAATTTATCCTTATTTCATGCTTTCCTATGGATGGTTGGGTCAGGCGATAGCTAGTGTTGGCAATTAGTATTGTTTTCCTGGCATCTTTTGTTTCCTGCTAACATATGAAACAGAGTTGTAAATATTTTTTTGGTTGAAGGTGTGTTGCTTGATGACTTGCTTGTTGCTGAAGATCTTGCTGCACTAGAAACAACCACTGCGGCCTCACAAGCCGCCGCAGCTGCTGCTGCTTCTAATGTACAGGCAGTGAGATTGACCGGAAGTTATGTTGATGATAGAATGAGGCAGACGGTCCCTGAAGCTGCTGCTGATGGCTCTGTTGTGCTGGGAAATCCTGTTGCTCCCCCTGTGAACGGTGATATGTATACTGATATCAGCACTGAAAATGCAATGCTTCAACCTAGGTAAGAAGTTGATGAAGATATTCTTGTGTTTTGTGTTTTCTTTGTTTGTTAGGTGTGATTTTTGCATTTTATATGGAGTGACATTGTGCTTCAGGAGAACGAGCAAAGGTGTTGAGTACTTGGTTGAAGCCTCAGCGGCTGAAGCTGAGGCCATCAGTGCAACATTAGCTGCTGCAAAAGCTCGTCAAGGACAGCTTAATGGAGAAATTGATTTACCAGATAGGCATGATCGTGGGCCCGAAGCTACTCCTAGCGGGAAGCAAATGCCTACCATGATTAAGCCTGAGGCAGCAATGTCAAATAATTCTTCCCAAGCAGTAGTTAGGCTTCATCACCGTGCTGTATGTGACAAGTTCTTGAATCTTATGTCTATGACACTGTATGCATTTTGAGGCAAAGATAATGGGGGCCCTTTCATGCAGGTTGTCATTGCCGCAGAAACAGGTGGGGCTCTAGGTGGCATGGTAAGACAGCTTTCAATTGATCAGTTTGAGAATGAAGGCAGGAGGGTGAGCTATGGGACTCCAGAAAATGCAACAGCTGCAAGAAAGCTGTTGGATCGCCAAATATCTATCAACAGTGTACCCAAAAAGGTATCTGTGTATTCTGTTATACACTGTATAATCAAGGTCACGAATAGGAAGGTATATGTGCTTGGTTAGATGTTTATTTTTCCAATAGATGATTCTCTTTGGCATCCGACACTGTTTACTTGCACTATGTTGCATGTCACACTAATGATTTGTTAGGACAATCAGCGACCAAGTATCTTACGTGCAATTCTTCAGTAGTGATTGCATATCCTGCCATTGCTGGATTGAATAGTCTTTCTTGTCTTTTAGGAACTTAAATAAGATTTTAGTTACCTGCATGTCATTGCTAAACGGGAAATTTTGAAAATTCTTGAAGAAGGTGATTCCCTCGAGTGGAGAACTGCTGGAGCTCATCTTTCTTGTTCTTCTCTTTTACCTTTCCCCCCTGAATTAGAAACTTTAAGCAAGTTTTGTCAATAACACTTTTCTTCTCTTTGATGTGTCAGGTTATTGCTCATCTGTTAAAACCTCGTGGTTGGAGGCCTCCTGTTAGACGCCAATACTTTTTGGATTGCAATGAGATAGCTGATCTTTGTGACAGTGCTGAAAGAATATTTTCTACAGAGCCTACTGTTTTGCAACTTAAGGCTCCTCTTAAAATATTTGGTGATTTGCATGGGCAATTTGGAGATCTTATGCGCCTTTTTGACGAGTATGGTTCCCCTTCAACCGCAGGGGATATTTCGTAAGTCTCTTAGTTGCTTTTGTATGTCTAGTTATATGTTTCTTCAATTATCATTTTGCAGTCTCCTTTTGGTCTAAACAAATTCGCTTCTATATTAATTATTAATTTTTTAAGGAACCTGCTGATATGGCATTGAATCCTTGTGTATGGTATTTCTGTCATTACGTAGATATTGTAGGAGTTTTTCCTGGAAATTGTTATATGCTATCTTTCCCTCGATCAATCTCCATATTTGTGAATAGGTTTCATTCTTAAGTGACCTATGGTTTATGGATTAAAATCATATAATACGCTTGCTTATTGTTGGGATCGAGTGTTGGCACCATGTTCTGTTCTCGTTAGTAATGCGCAACAACTTCCAAGATGTAATTAGTTCCTGGAAATATAAGTTATTTGCTCATTTTCCTTATGTAAGTGGTTTATGTGCAGAAATCTTTGTCTGCAAGCCATAGGAAGTAGACTAAAAGAACTTATAGGTGCTGTGGATAATGATGAACGAAAATTAGCGTGAAGCTTGCTATCTTTTTCATTTTTTTCTTTTGAAATTTCGGAGTGAACTTTGATGACCCACTTCAAATGAAGTTAGTAAGACCAAGGAAATAGTCTGGATGATAGTTCTGTTTTCCTGGTTCTCTTGGAACTTGATCTTCTAGAACCACCGTGCTTGATTAGAAAGGACTTCGTACTTCGTACCTTTTGAGTGAGACTTTGAGAAGAAGTTGTAAGATCTGCTTGCTGCCTAGGGTGAGAGTGTGGCTTTCTGGGTATAGGCTGATTTGTAGTCCGTTGTTGTCAATTAGGGTATTTGGTGGTTTGCCCTGCAGCTCTAGATTCCAAGGGAGTTGAATTTTGCCCTGATGGTGGTGGCTTTTGTTCTAATACCAGGGGCATATGCTCCAATTATCTCTAGTATGGGCAATGAAAATATATTTGAAGCTAGTATAAAAGTTATGCCAGTTGGGCTTCAACACCAAGGATAGGAACATGCTCCCAACTCCAGAAGAGTTGGTTTCATGCTTGTGGCGGTAGACTCTTTGTTGATATTACTTGCAAAAAAAAAGAGACTTTGTTAATATTTTGCAGAAGATGTGCACCTTCTTCTCGCTCTGCAGGAATGAAATTGTGCTATTACCTTTGCTTGGCTGGTTTTGGTTGTAAAAGTTGGCGCTCAAAATTTTGTTCCTAGTGATTTCTGCTTCTGATATTAGTTGTTAGACATTCTATTTTAAAGAATTTCCAATCTTTGTGCTGCTTCTCCCTTGATGTATAGAGCTAGTGTTTGAAAAGGTGTTATAATGAACTTGTGCCATGTCAGCTGTTGGACATTATCAAGGATCATATCCTCTGATGCTTCCCAGTTTAGTTATTCAAGATATTTCTTATATTCTTTTTAGTTTCGATACAGTAAGTGCGAGCCCTTCCTGATTCGATGAATGTATTATATCTTTACATTCTTAAGATGAAATCCTGTATTATTTTAAGTTTTTGAGAAAGATGAAGTGAAAATATTGTTCACTGGTCATTTGATTCTAGGATGCTTTATACTTACCTCAACTCTAATTCATGTCAGATTGGCATCAAGCCATATACCTAGATCTGTATGTATGGTTGCACATGGTGACAGTACTCTTGATAGTTCTCTTTGTTTTTCATGTGTATGTGTTAACTTATTTCTTTTTCTGGGACAAGCATTTTTCTTTGCTTTTTTAGCGAGGAGCAATCCTTTGTGAGTTATGGAAGCGCTAATCTGTATACTTACTGCCAGATATATCGATTACCTCTTCTTGGGAGATTATGTTGACCGTGGCCAACATAGCCTGGAAACTATTACCCTTCTGCTTGCTTTAAAGGTGCCATGTTTTGTCTGTGAATCTCCAGAGTTATCTCTCTCTCTCTCTCTCTCTCTCTGGACGATATTACATATTAATTTGTATTTCTATGTAGGTGGAGTATCCCCACAATGTTCATTTAATTCGAGGGAATCACGAAGCTGCAGATATTAATGCACTTTTTGGCTTTAGGATAGAGTGCATAGAACGCATGGTCAGTGATGTGCTTAAATGTTTTTTATTTATCTTTAATGTTATTGATATTTGTTGTTCAAGTTTTGTATTTATGGTTCTTGGATCAGGGTGAGAGAGATGGAATATGGGCTTGGCACCGGGTAAATAGATTATTCAACTGGCTTCCTCTAGCTGCTTTGATTGAGAAAAAGATTATCTGCATGCATGGTGGTATTGGGAGGTCAATAAATCATGTTGAACAAATTGAGAGTATTCAGCGACCAATTACAATGGAAGCAGGCTCAATCGTTCTCATGGATTTG
This sequence comes from Eustoma russellianum, assembly GCA_036186865.1. Taxonomy (NCBI): domain Eukaryota; kingdom Viridiplantae; phylum Streptophyta; class Magnoliopsida; order Gentianales; family Gentianaceae; genus Eustoma; species Eustoma russellianum. The sequence continues at coordinate 27,188,383 of AP025072.1, forward strand.
TTATGGTGATGTTATTTATAAGCAACAGACATCGCGATGGTTTCTTTTTTCTTTTTCAGCGTGTTTATGAAGTTCCTGCTTGCAGGTCGGACCCAACAGAAAATGACAGCGTAGAAGGTTTGCGACCAAATGCGAGAGGTCCTGGGCTAGTCACTTTTGGGGTGAGTCCCCCCCCCCCCCTTTCTTTCCTCATTTTTTTTTTGACAAGGGACTAGGGATGTACGCTGACCTTATTATTATTTTTCGGAAACTTTATTTGCATTTATTTTAAGTGTTTGTTGTATACTGGACAGGAGCATTATGGTCTGTAGGTACATTATGTTCTCTCTTGGAATGAAGATTTTGAATTTTTAAGTGTCACAGTAGATATCTGAATATCAACTCTGAGGCTGCCTACATTGGTTGATGTATCACCAAAATCTGCAGCAGAAGTAAATTAAACGAAGTAGAGTTTTAGTTTTAACTGTTTTGATCCATACAAGTGGGGAATCAGTTTAGACTATATTTTCTTTGAAATGCTTCGAAATGAGAAATTCCCTGCCATTGTTTGTCTTGAACCAAGATTCCTCCAGTGGTTTGACTGAAAGAGACTTTTGTCTTGATTAGTGTGGTCACATTGTTTCTTTATGGACTCGTATTTTGTCTGCGCAAACGCAGGAGCCTAGGGGAAACACCCTTTATTCTTTTTGTCTTGAGCCAAGGTTCCTTCTGTTGTTTGGTTGAGAAAGATTTTTGTCTTGATTAGTGTGGTCATATTGTTTCTTTACGGACTTGTATTTTGTCTCACCCTACGCAAACACGGGAGCCTAGTACACTTGGAAACATCCTTTATTGTTTGTCTTGAGCCAAGATTCCTTCAGTTGTTTGATTGAGGGAGATTTTTGTCTTGATTAGTGTTGGTCATATTGTTTCTTTAGGGACTCGTATTTTATCTCACACTGCATGTCAAACTCAACATGTCATAATGTCGTCTCTTAAGCTTCTATGATAATAAAAGCAGTATAATGTACTCTACCTGTGTCTTTTTCTTCCACCCCTTCACTTTCTCCTCTTTTCTGGTGCATGGTGCAGCAACTGTGCAGCAGCTGAGTGAGACTTATTGTGTTAGCATTTATTATTTGCTGGACTGTAGCTCGTCTGAGATATTTTACACTACTATGGCTGTGGTTGGCGTTACTTTAATATTTCAATTAGTTGAATTCCGATGAAAGTTGTGATTGATGAAATAAATGGTGAGGTTTAATGCTTGTTGGTTTGTTTTTAAATTTTCCCTTGACCATTGTATCACTTGTCAAGTTGGTTCTTTTGCTGAGTCAGGCAGTAATCTTATTTGCCTTTTATAATCTTTTCTGACATTGCATGGCAGCCTGATCGTGTAATGGAGTTTTGCAACAACAATGATCTTCAACTTATAGTTCGAGCACACGAATGTGTGATGGATGGATTCGAACGATTTGCACAAGGGCATTTGATTACTCTCTTTTCAGCCACAAATTACTGCGGTATGGCTTTATTCTTACGAGTTCGTTCGTTAATTTTACTTAAACGAGCCAAATTCAAACACGTGTTCGGGTTCATTTAGTTAAACGAGCCAAACTGTTCGCGGACTGTTTGACTCGTTTAAACAGTTATAGTGTTATTGAGCCCAACTTGAACCAATTTTAAAACTCGTTTAGCTAAACAAACCGGGCCAAACAGTTCGTTTAGATAAACGAATCCGAATCCAAAAACCTAGTATTCGGCTCGCTCGGCTCGTTAACACCCTAATTCTTCCATAAGTACGAGAAACTTTCTTTGCTTTTAATAAGAGTGACGTCAAATTGTCAGATGGATTTTCCTCTCTACGTGAAGAAGTGCCGTTGGGCTGATGAAGAGCATAACGTGCCCCCCCCCCCCCCCTCTCTCTCTCTCTCTCTTCTTTTGTGTGCTTTATTTTGTAATTTTTTTGCCTTCCAGGTACTGCTAATAATGCTGGTGCAATACTAGTATTGGGTAGAGACCTTGTGGTGGTTCCGAAGCTCATCCATCCTTTGCCACCAGCGATTTCGTCCCCCGAGACATCACCTGAACGGCATATAGAAGACACCTGGATGCAGGTGGAAGAATTTAAGGGGGATGTTTATCTCCACCTGAAATGTCCTTTAATCATGCATGCTTTATTGTTCATCTTAGATTGAGCTTGTGTCCGTCTTTGTATAGGAGCTGAACGCGAACCGTCCGCCTACACCAACCAGAGGCCGTCCTCAAGCGGCTAACGACCGAGGTTCTCTTGCTTGGATTTAGATTTGCTCCATTCCAGATTGTTGTTCAATGCTTCCTGGCTCATGCTAAGACCTGGGAATTTCCAGCGATTTGTACATAGAGTGATTCTATATACATGAAGGCAATAGGAGCAATTGAGCCAATCTTCCACTCAAAAGCCTAAGGGCGTTGGTGAAAAGACAGAATTGACATCAGCAGACGGTTCTTCCACGCCCACATGAAGGCCTCTTGAGGGTAACGTATTTATCATTGCAGTAATGTTCTTCTGCAGATTTAATTAGGAGATGATGTATTTAGGAGGGGGTTTCTTCAGACGTTCCTGTTGTACATGTGAGTTGCATGAAAGAGACAGAGGTCAGCTGTGTTGTTTGGCAATTCCTGGCTTTTTTTTTTTTTTTTTTTGGTTCTTATGGTCTAGTTTTCAAATTTTGTTACTGAAAAGGGGACCGGGTTGTTGTTTGGGGGGGGGGGGGGTCCTGATATGTGATTGGGGTGAGATATAGAAATAGAGGGTTTTGATTTGTAACTTTGTGTATGGCTGCCTTTGTACAATGTAACTTTTTGAGTGAAGAATGTAAAAAGCTTTTGTCTGTGTGATAAACGTGTTAGTAATTTGTTTGTCCTACTTATTCAGTTGGCATCTTCTGACTATAAATGTTCTATCTACATAGAAACCATATGTGGCTGTTGGTTCGAGTACTAATTGAAGAACATCGCTTGAATGGTTTTGATGTGTCTTGCAAGTTGTAACGTTGTTTTACTGTTCGGTTAAATTAACAAACTTAAAAGCACTTTACTGGTTTTGGTTAAACTAACTTATTAGCACTTCGCATTACCGTGTGTTTTACTGATTGGTGAATGGTTTTGTCATGTCTTGTTAGATCGATTGAATGGTTGCGTACATTCGACCTTTTCATACTCCGACATAGGCGGAAGCCTATAGGCAATAGGTAATGTTGTTGTAACTTATTAGCACTTCAGTAATCATCTTTTAATGTATAAAGTATAACTTATAAGCATTTAAAACACACACATACACACACAATGCTTAAACACGTAGACTCTTGTAAACACTCGTGATCTTTTCAAACACGGCCAGGGAACGGATGGGACACTCCCAGTCCCTATTCAATTTACAAAATAAGGCAAAAAGTTTATCAACCAACCATTTGACTCATGAGTGAAATGGTCATGACGTATCACATGCATATATATACTTGTACATGATACCATTACGTGTATGTATATACGGACATGCACGACGTGTACACGTGTGTGCAATGTATGTACAAACATGTATTTGTACATACATATACACATAGTACACATATACTTATGGATTTACACATACATGCACGTACACACAATGTATATGCATATGTACATGCACATGTACATGGAAGTAGGTCTAGGGGGCGTATGTGGAGGAGACAAGTATAGGCACACACGTGTGTACATACATGTACATAAGTCTCTGTACATGTAGATACACAAATATATGTACAAGCTCTTATATGAATACATGTACATATATGTAGACAAGTAATTGTACAAGCACGTGTATATGCATAAGTACAGGTAGATATACATGAATGCACACATGTAGGTCTGTGTACTACACATGTGGATATACATGTACCCACATGCACATGTAAGTGTACACATACGTTACGTGTTTATGTACGTGTACATGTGTAAGTATGTGTATACATACGTGCACGTACATACACAAGCATTTATACATATCTTTGTACAATTACATGTACATTTACATTATACACAAGTATTTGTACATATCTTTGCACAATTACATGTACATTTACATACATATGTGTATGTATATGTACGTGTAAATACATACGTACACATTAATGCATAGATAAACATGTACACGCATAACACGTACACGTTCCGTTCAAATCATTAAATGCTCAACTCATATTACCATCACCATCATAGCCTTGACTGAATTTGTGACATGCTCAAATTAAGCAGAGTTAATAAAAAGAAAGGGGTTTTGGCTTTTTGGAGAAAAAAAGTCATTTACCTGGAAATTTTTTACCCGCTTATGTTTTGCCCAATTTTTCTTCAATATTCTGGGGTCTATATTAGATTGAAGTGTGTATACACATCTTTATTTTTTTACACTATTGAGCAATTTTAGAACGCTTTTATTTATCGGGTAAAGTATGTCTTTATAACTATATTTTTTTTACTAATGACACAACTACAATTTATTCAAATATTTTAGGAGTTAAAGTACAATTAGGAGAGGCTATTGTCACCATTTTTTACATTTCTTTCATTTTTGCTTTGAAGATTACATATACTCTAAAAGTGTAACAACATTACCCTATTGCCTTAGAGGCTCATGCATATTGCAGGATATGGGGGTTCAGATGTACGCAACCATACACATGTGTTAGAAACACATAGATGTTGTTTTCCGATGACCCATAATGAAAATTACGTAAACTGTGTCAATCAACTGCTACTTCACAATATAAGAAGCGTAGTCAATATTTTAAAGTGTAAAAATAGTGAAAATGTAAAGAAAGATGGTGACAATAGCCTCAGCCAATAAAATTATACGGGGTTAGCAAGAGCACATAGTGGTATAAACAAAATTACCAAAAATATTATAGAGGTTACATTAAATTATAAAAGACTAATAGGGGCACGTGTCCTTGGTTTTCCAGTCCCCATGGTGGATCCATCCATGCAAGTATGTCTACATATATGCACAAATGGGTGTAACTACATGCACATGCACGCTAACATACATGGACATACAAAAGTGTGTGTACGTGTACAAGCACATGTTATACATGTACAACTATATGTACATGTATATACACAAGTACATATGCATATAGATACACAAGTAGATGTACATATAAACGCACAACTAAATGTTCATATAAATATAGAAATACTTGTACATGGTTAGCTACGTAAACAAGTACTTTAACATGCACGCACACAAATGAAATGTGTAACAAAATGTGTACATGTACATACATGCGTAGACATGTCCACGAACTCCATCCCTCCCAAATTATCTACCCATGTCAAAGTTGCACCTAGTTAAAAAAAAAAGTTTAAGTCATTTAAAACTTCAACAATAACAACAAGATAACCTATTGCCTTAGATGCTCCTGTCTATGACAGAATACGAGAGGTCAGATGTACGCAACCATACTCATACTTTAAAAACACACAAAGGTTGTTTCCTGATTACGCATAATGAAAATTGCATGTCGCTCAAGTGCTACTTTGAATTTCTAAAGATTTTTTTTTTTTTTTTTTTTTGCATTGTATTGTCTTATAATCGTGATTCGATACTCCGTGATCACATTGTTTGAGGCACTATGTACATGGTGTATGAATGAATCTCCAACATTTGGAAATTTATACTACAGGGTGATAAAATTCTAACTTTGAATTTATTAGAAATTTTATAGAAGATAATGATAACTTTGTCACCGTCATTACTGTTTTATATACACCTTCGTCACGGTGTATGAATGAAATCTGAACTTTGAATTTCTAAAGATTTTTCACCATATGGTGATAATATTGTTATCATCATTACTGTTTTGTATAAATCGTTATTATGGTGTATGAATAAACTCCAAAATTTGAATTTTAAGAGAGATTGCACCACATGGTGATAATCTCGTCACCATATACACCCTTATCAAGGGGTGTATTAATGAAATATTTGGAAACTTAGTGGAAAACATTTTATTAATATTTTAGGCATATTGTTTAAAAAATTTAAGAAAAGTGAGCATATGACCGTATCAAAATCGGGATGATATCACCGCACCCACTTTTTCATCACCCTACGAGTCACTGCGCGACACTCGACATCAGGGATGAGTGGTGAGACTAGATGAGGGTGACCGGCCTCTAGCCTCCCCATCCGCTCCTGCTGCCACGTGTCGTGCGGTAACGCATGGGGTAAGATGATCCTAACCCATCAAAATCGGTGTTAAAGTAACCGTGATGAAATCGAATAAATAATTTAAACCCCGCTGTGTATTTTAAGAGTATTAGTGTGTTTATATACACTAGTTTTTGTTGTCGTCGGGATATACTGAGTATAATTATTGTTGTATTGTGTTTACATACACCAACCGAAGCCGAAAATATTGACCAATGAGCGTGTGCCATACAAAAGTTTCTTCTATAGCCTAATTAATGCTGTTAGAGTTTAACTCTAAAGGTACATCAAATAACAAAATATTCTAAGAGTTGATTCTATTTATGAATCTCAATATCATATACACATTACTTTATTTTTTGAAATTGAAAATATATTACTTAAAAGTAAGATAAACAATAATGTGACACTTTGTAGTGTCAAAATGTAAATCCATATCAAATTGACAAAAGTTGGTCAAATCATTATATATTGTCTTTCTTTCCAAATATACAAATTATAAATAAGTTTTTCACATTAAAAGTTGTACATTTAACGAGGACAACTTGATAAACCATGTCATTTCTATTATCATTTAAAGGAAGTAAACTTACATTTTGAGACGGAGTATATGATAGTAACGTATGAACACTTTTATTGTCGCGTGTCCTTAATTTGCATACTAATGCAACTTACCACCACCAGAATTCTCAGATTTGCGACCATAGCCCCAATCCTGGCTCTTATTTTTATACTCTTTAGTTATACCTACATTGTGACTTAGATTGGAACAAGTTTTCATTTTATCTTAATAAATTTTTATGTATATAATATTGTGTGGTTTAAGGTGTTAGAAGCCCAATGGCAGAATATTTCTAGGTCACTGTGGAAGGGAATAACCTTACATGTTGCTATAGGCATATGCCACTTTTGTTTTTTTTTGCTCGCCTAGGACTCCTACCGTCTCAATCCCAAGGAGCATTGTGGAGGATGCAAATCAGGAGCCCAACAGCTTCTTAAGTTGGGCGAGGATTTACGCAGTGAATCACACAAGGTGTCCTCTACAAACTAGACTTTCGACCTATCATCAGTAAAACACTCACATTGTGCGTGTTCCTGGAATCGAACTCTTGATCTATTAGAACAAATCACAACTCGAGTAACAACTGAGCTATATCATAAGGTTTTTGGCTCTTTTCCAATGACATCATATACATATTCTTATCTAAAACATCTATCTCAATAAAAGTTGGCAGCGGTTTCAAAAATTGACAGCTCGTGGGAGAAAAGTAGATATTTTTTGCCCAATGATCAGACTTGAAAATTTCAACACACTGTTAAAGGATATATTCTGCTTTTGTCTATTATTCTAATATATCTCTGAATATTGAATATTCTTCTACTTATATATTTATGTGGCGTTTGGTTCGCACTTGAGTATCAGAATCGGAATGAGTATGAAGAGGTATGAGTTTAGAGTATATGAATTTGGGCGTTAAAGACATTGTTTGGTATTGAAATGAGAATGAAAATGATGATGTTTGGAACGTATCAGAATTGAAATGAGCATCGAAGATGAGCGGCCAAAAATTGGCCAGAAAAAGTTGACTGGTCGGAATAGTGACCGGCCGGCGGCAACCGGCGGCGTTGACCTGTTTGAAAGCAATATTCACATTCTCCATATTGATGGACAAGAAGAACTAGTATATCAAAAAACGATATTCATTACTAAATACTCGGATATCAATCCGAAACTCATATTTCTATTTCCCTAAACAAACAAACTTTTTAGATCCAGTGGTGGATTGGAATAGACATGAGACGGTTTACAAGTATGTTCATAAATGGTTCGATTAAGCACTTTGTTTTACTGTAAAAAGCTCTATATTCGTTAGGTGAGTAGCATTTTTCAATTTATAAGATTTAGTTTTGGGTATGCCTAGGGCTGTAAACGAGCCGAACGAGCCGAGCATTGCATTATTCAAGCTCTGTTCATTTAACTTAGCGAACGAGCCGAGCTGGTTCGTTTATTTAAACGAACATATGTACTTGTTCAAACTTGGTTCGTTTAACTCACAAACAACATTAACGAGCCGAACACCTTACACGAACGGTGTCAATTACCGAGCTCGAACAGAAAAAGGTGTTCAAGCTCTGTTCATTAACCTTTTATCCGAGCCGAGCTCGAGCTCGAGCTCAAACAAACGAGCCGAACAACCGAACGGCTTGGTTCATTTACAGCCCTAGACTGATTTGCATGTCCATTATCATATGTGATTATTTTATGACTTATGATATTTCTTTATAAATTATACAAAATTAAAGCCAAAACACAAGAAGCTTACTTTTTTTTTTTTTTTTATAGAATTAAAACCTTCTACAGGGAAATATTACTTTGTAAAAGTCATCCACCAATCAACCCTCTTCGACAACATCCAAAAGGCTTCATGAAATGGTCAGGCATTATAACTATGAAAAATTTGAAGGAAAAAATGATATATTAATTTTATCTGTCGGTAGTGTTGTCATTACAAGTGAAATATATCACTTTATCACTACGAAAATCGTCTGGTGGATAAATTTTTATAACTTTTTAAATAGTACTTAGCTTATATGAATATTTTTTGAGAAAATTTATATGAATATTATGATTAGATAATTATTGTGTTGTAAACCAGTTTTTTCTACTTGATAACGTATCTTCCTCTCCTTTGCGTTCTTATGTAATTGGAATATAAAAAAATACCCATAGTTCAGTTCGTACTCAGATTGAGTATTGCTCCTAAGAAGGCAAGGGTTCGAATCCGGAAAAATTCGCAGTGTGGGTGCTCTACTTCTGCTAGTCTGTAGGGGGCAATTGCTCCACTTCTGCTAGTTTGTGGGGCCATCTTGTATGGGTCCTCGTCTGCAGCCTCTCAATTTAAAAGGCCACTGGACATCTGATTTATATGTTCCACAAACTTTATAGGACTGAGGCACTGAGACCCAGAGCGAGGGATTTCGCCTAGGAATATAAAAAAAGGGGAATCTTTCCGGAAGACGCTTTAATTAAAACACAAAAAATAAGACTGAAAGGCGCTTACTACATTTGTTACATTTTTAGTAAAGTCACAATTTTTTTTATAAGTGTCTAATAGATGTAATATTTTATAAAATTTCCCCGACATTAATAGCCAAGAGTCCTTTAAGCATTTTTAGGTATGAATATCTAGAAGCTCTAGCTTACACTTGTTATGTCGCATCATGGTCTATCAATCGGGTGAGATCTGAGGAGGCAAAATATGAGTCAAAATATGAGGTTTCTAATCACGCGACGCCACGTGCATAAAAGGGCCCGCTGTTTACTTCTTTTCTTTTTTAAAAAAGACTTTTTTATATACATGGCGTTGCGTTATTAGATGCCTCATATTTTGTCTATACAGATCTCATCCCCAATCAATATCCCCTCTTTTATTTTTCTATGGCACACAAATAATATTCCTCATATAGCAATCACATTAGTGCCTTTCCCTTTATGAAATCTGTTTTGCACTAAATTTGGAAAGTCTTTTGGTATTTAAACCAATCCGTTGGGAATATTGTAAGAAGGTATCGAGGTGACCGCACTATGGACATGGTTATGGAAAAAAGGCGTTCCCAGTACGCTAGATTCTCGCATTTGTATAGCGGCTGGGGAGGGTCAAATCGCTTTGCGATCTGATGTACGTATTATTATCTTATACTTTTTGCAAGAAGCTGTTTCCATGATTGGAACCCGTGATGTAAGGTCACAAAGTAACAACCTTACCAGCTGCTCCAACGTTCTCTGTCTGGACATGGTTAATGGAATGAAAAGTTAAATTCATGTACCCAATGTAGAATCCCTTTAGGAATCTGGTATATATTAGAGAAATGCTAAGAATTGCATTAACACTTGTACTTAAATTCCTAATAAACGGGGTACTAAAGATATCCCCTTTTTAAAAAGATAATTCTATTGGAAAAATTATAGACCGCTAAGTAGCCTAAAACTCCCAACTCCAACTAAATTGTCATAATACTTTAGTCAATGTTTAACATTACATATGACGTTTCCGATACATTAGATTCCCATGTTTATAAATGATCTAGAAAAAGACCAGATCGCTTCGCGATTAACGTTACATAAGGTGTTCAAATAACCGAAGTTGGAGGCTGCAAGTATCTATACGTTTATCACATATGAAAGAACATTTTAAAACATCAGACCAATAGATGTTCAACTCTTTAACTTGACGATTCGCTGGCCAGCTTACTAATCTGAAAAAAATTCAAGATTAATGGGATATGGTTATAATTTAACTTGTTCAGTAAAAAAAATAATAATATCAAAATGTATAATAATATGTTTACATACTCATAAATAAATGGGGAAAGATATTTAAGAGGTTTTAACATAAAGCGCATGCCTTTCTCGGCGAAACCCTTTGACAATACTTGACTTAACTAAGCATATAATTATCTTTACTCATCACATATATGTATAGGAAACGTTGGGCTCTTTATAGGGGTGTTAAGCGAACCAAAAAGTTCGTGAACTGTTTGAGTTCGATTCGTATTTGATTTGAGTTCGTTCGTTAATTTTACTTAAACGAGCCGAATTCGAGCACTTAGTTAGGTTCGTTTACTAAAACGAGCTAACTATTTGCGAACAGTTTGTCTCGTTTAAACAGTTATAGTGTTATCGAGCCGAACTCGAACCAATTTTAAAGCTCGTTATAGTAAACGAACCGAGTCAAACAGTTCGTTTAGCTAAACGAATCCGAATTCAGAAACTTAGTATTCGACTCGGCTCCTAGCTCCTTATAACCTTAACACGACATAAGTTGGCTTAAATGTTTTTATCTTCACCAGATGTTAGAGGCCATACCGTTCTATGTTATGGTTCTTTTTAACCTTCTTCACATGTAAATTTTGCAACCCTATACGTCTCCTTGATGCAGATTTTGCAACCCCTTACTCCAGGGGCATAGTCCAGTGGTAAGTGACAAAGGTGATTGGAGCTAGAACCCCGACGTCCCGAGTTCGAGTCCGTGTGGAAACAATCCTTGTTGAAATATTACAAGGGTTGCCTCTGGGCTGACTGAGTCTCGAGTGTCCTCTCCCTTTGCAGGGCTGCCGGTGGAACACATCCCTCGATTTACATCCCACCTGGTTAAGGGGCCTCTGGTACAGGTGGGGGAGAATCCTCCTCTCCCTTTGCAGGGCTGCCGGTGGAACACATCCCTCGATTTACATCCCACCTGGCTAAGGGGCCTCTGGTACAGGTGGGGGAGAACCCTCCTCTCCCTTTGCATGGCTGCCGGTGAAACACATACCTCGATTTACATCCCACCTGGCTAAGGGGCCTCTGGTACAGGTGGGGGAGAACCCACTCCCCCATCAAAGATTTTGCAACCCTTTACGGATCCCACATAATTAGGTTAAGTATACTAAACTTAGTCCAACAAGAATATTCTTCCTGCCGTAGATAACTATACCCTATCTGCTTGAAAATCATGCATATAAAGTTTTGAGAATGCGAATGAATGGCGACACATTGAGGAAATAATGCCTTTGCCTTTTTATTGACGTGTTTGTGAAGGGGGAGTGGGGTGAGGAGGTGGTGGTGGTGCATGTGGGTCTGGTTGGTTGATGGTGGTATAATGTGGTTGAGTGGTTGTTGGTGCAGGGTGGACCATGCCTATAGCTAACCCTTTAACTCCAATCATGCGTGATCAGCATTTGATTCGTGTGTCTTGATTATATAGCTCATTTGATACTAGATTGAGATTTGTTCCAAAAGATAAAGAGTTCGAATCTAAGGATGCATACAGTGTGGGTATTCTGTTGATGTTAGACCAAAGGCCTGGTTTACATGGAGACACTTTGTGTGGGTCAATGCGTAAGTCCTCATCCAACCTAAGAGGCCGCTGGGTTTCTGACATTCTTCACAATGCTTCTTCGGCTGGAGTGGTGAAGACCATCAGGAGTACGAGAGAATGGATTTTTGTTCCAAGCATTTGATTCGTCTCGAATCTTGTGTGTTCTTTCTTACTATAGAAACTTTTGTTGTTCGTTTAAGAGTTTATTCAATTTGTCATTATTATTAAAGTTATTTTGTGATTTATCTTCTATGTCTATCAAAAGGTAAAGTCATGTACGCTGACAAACATAAATTTTATCTTATTTTTCCATGTTTATTTGAATACATCTCATGATTTACATCCTATCTATGTTAGAAGGTAAAAATTTGTGCAGACGGAGGGTTTTTCGTCCTGGGACAAGCATGGGCCTTTTTATGAAAACGTTTTCCCCCCTGTGTGATTCGCCTTTATTTATTTTTAATTATTATTATTATTTCTATTATTATTATTATTATTATTATTATTATTATTATTATTATTATTATTATTATTATTATTATCATCATCATCATCATCATCATCATCATCATCATCATCATCATCATCATCATCATCATCATCATCATCATCATCATCATCATCATCATCATCATCATCATCATCGTCGTTTTGTGAGGGTGTGTTGATACTTTGTAGGGAGGGGGGTGGGGGAGGAGGAGCTGGGTTTAAGATGAACCCCATTCCCTCCATAATGGTAGCTAGCCAAGCAGAATCCCAGTACATAAAATAAACAATATTTTTTAAACAGATCAAAATGAAAACTATGATAATATTTTTAGAAGGAAGATGTATTAGTTATCATCTACTTTAGATATATATTTTTTGACGCAATTTTCATTATAGGTCATCGAGAAACATCCTCAGTGTGTTTCTAAGATATGAGTCTGATTATGTATATCCGACTCTCATACTCCGCCATAAACAAAAGCCTCTAAGCCAATGAATAATGTTGTTGTATGTATTTCATTGTCCAATTCCTTGAGTGCGAGTAAGAATAAGAGGCAAGAGGCAAACATAAACCTAGCTAAGTGTTAAAAGGATGGCTAGTAAAGTGTTGTGGGCAGAACCATATGCTTTTTCTTTCCAATCGTATTTTTTCTTTCGCAGTTTTGAACATTCTTTCCCTATTAGAGCCGGCCATGTTTCTGCCTTTATATCTTGAGACGGGGTTGGGATCTCCTCATCCCAACTTTTCTCACCCTCTTTGTGACCACGCGGCACGTGGCAGCAAGGGGGTGGTGAGGCTAGATGAGGGACTCTCATCTAGCCTCACCACCCCTTGCTGCCACGTGTCTCGCGGTCATGCGTCACTGTATCTCTCTTGGGGGTGAGGTGATCCTATCCTCTTGAGACGCCACTTGTTGTCCGTGCTCCTCTTTATGTGTCTTTTAACGTGTCTTTTGTTGACACTTGTCGCTTCATCATCATACTTTTTATTTAATGTCCAGTGCACTTAATAGTGTAAATAGAAAATCTTTCGAACGAACTAGGTTGGAATTTAAGTTTATTAGAAGTTAGATAAAATATTAAATATAACTTGAATCAACTTTCATTCTCACCTCCGTAATAGGGATGAATTTCCACTTGTTCAGTAAGACAAATAATCTCTAAACGTGATAGTATCATGCGTGCTTACCATATGAGCTCGCTAACGAGGTTTTCCATTAAACTATGTTTGCATGCGTTGAGAATCCCAAATTGGGTAATTTGAAAAAAAAAATACATGGCTTATACGAGGATGAAGTACCACCACCCATTGCCTTAAGGTTTTGAGTGGATATGGGCCTCACCTCATGTAAGCCCAAGTTTCAACATGGTATCAGAGCAGGTTTAAAGTGTTGACTCAACCCTTGCCCGGTCCATGGTTGGCCACTTAATGTTTTCCCTCACCTAAAGTCCAGATGTTCATGTCTGGTTTGTGGTTTGTGATTGAGACCTGGTTTGTGGTTTGTGATTGAGGACGGGTTGTAAGGCGCGTGTATGTCAAGCCACGTTGCCACGTGAGGGCGGGTGTTGAGAATACCACATTGGCTAATTTGAGAAAAAAAATGCATGACTTATATAAAGATGAAGTACCACCACCCATTGCCTTAAGATTTTGAGTGGATATGAGTCTCACCTCATGTAAGCCCAAGTTTCAACATCATGCTTAGCCCATTTGAAAACTCATGCACTGCTACCTTTGCAACTTTGGCACGTTAACCGTTTCTACTTCGCTCAATATATTCAAACATATTTTCTCAAAGCAAAATATTAAATCATTTTGCTGGGAGAGCTCCACTGTCTCAGTTCTATAAATTTGTATGAAGGATACAAATCATGAGCTAATCAAATTCCTAAGTTGGTAAGGCATTACTAGAACCCGCACAAAGTGTCTACTGCAAACTGGACCAGCAACCTTTTATACCAATTGTGCCGGATATAATGGCATAGTCATTATTAGCCCAGATAGCATTATCCATATTGCGCATGTCTCGGTTGGAACCTGCAACCTTTTTTAGAAAAAATTTCTAACTCGAATACCAACTACTCTATACCCGAAGGGACAAACATAACTTTCCTGCTTTACTTGATCTCACGTTTTTCAATACATGGCTTTGCCATATGTATCCGAATACAAGACTTTTATGTATTTGCCCGAAGACAATACTCCTATGTATTTGTCCGAAGACAAGACTCTCATATATATACACCCGAAGACAAAACACTCTCATGTATTTGGAGAAAATACTTTCTTATATACTCGGAAAATGGCTCCCCCATGCCCCCGATCGATCATGTTGCCAGAAAACTTGCCATATATAAGCCCTTAAAACATATGAAATCAAATCTGTTTAAATCCTTTAATTGTATCTTCACAAAAATTTGAGGTATAATTACTTTGGCATACACATAAACCTTATTTTGACCTACGCAATAAACATTCTTTATTAAAATGATGTATACACGTTTCCCTACTAGCACATAATATCCACTGTATCTTAACACTGCACAAAGCATGAGGGCTTTTGAGTTTTGATTCCACATGACTTGATCTTTAACGATTAATATAACCTTGGTTAAGGCATGTAGTTTTGCTGTTGCATATAACTTGGCTAAATTAACTTGCATATGGACATCTCATGAAATTTTGCCACTGCACACTCGACACAATTTCATCACATATGTCATTGATTTGCCATGACAAATGACATATAAGTCGGAGTTTCACCTAGTAAAGAGGTCTTGCTGTTACACTTCAAGTGATATCATACAAGATATGGGGATTTGACGTTGAATATATCATACATACGGTTCCTTGACATTTAACGGTCAAGCTACTTATCTTAGAACACGACCAACACTTGAACTGATATCATACTGTTCCTTGACATTTAACGGTCAAGTTATTTATCTTAGAATACGACCAAGTATATAACATGACCATATACTCAACTAAATATCCCGGTATAAAAGACACAAATCATCTTTCTCCGCGATAGAATGAACTTTCAAACGTACGGTTAAGCACATGTAAAACACATTTTGACCTTGATATCGAATGAGCTTGGATAGGGTTTAAAAATGAAAGATACGTTGGAAAAGTACTTAAAAGTACTTTAAATCTTGTGATCCAACCTTGATAATGTTATGTGATCTATTGATAGGAGATTGGGTGAAGTTTAGAGTGTTTTATGAACAATAAAAGGAAATGGGAGCGTTCCAAACACTTGAAGCACTCAATGTAGGCGTTCGAAGTATTCTGGAACACTTCCAGAACACTTCGAATGCCTTGTATAGGCGTTCAATGTCACATGGAGCGCCTGATGTCGCTTTGTACAGGCGTTCGATGTTACATGAAGCGCCTGATGTCTCTTTGTATATGCGTTCGATGTCACATGAAGCGCCTGATGTAGGCGTTCGAAGTGACATGAAGTTCCTGATGTAGGCGTTCGAAGTGTTCCAGCAAGCTTCCAGAACACTTCGAACGCCTACATAAGGCATCTGAAGTGCCCATGACTGTTCATAAAAGATGCAACTTCTGCACCAAATGACATCTCTTTTCATATTGAACGTCTATGGCTGATCCAGGGGGAAATAAACTGCAGAAAAGGGTCTTTTAAGCCTTTGTTTTGAAAACCAAAAGCCTATAAATATTGGGCTTCGCTATCTTCAACATATACATGAAAAATTCTTGAAAAGTAGTGAATTTTCTGCAGCACTCTCTTCTCTGATTCTCTCTACTATCAATCTCTTCTACCATTAAGTTCAAACTCTCTCTAGTAAATCAAACTAAAGAGAGCAAGCCGTTATATCTTAGGAAGTATTAGTCATTGCAGTCTACCTTGCTCATTGGTAGAAGCTAAATTGCTTTAAGGACAAAGTTATCACGAAACTCGTCTCGGCTTTCACTGTCTTTCTTGTTTGGTTTTTCCTGTGTCATTTACATATTTTCAAACAATCTTAAAACAATTTAACTATGGAAACCAAACAAGCTCTTCCGGATATGACAAAGTTGGAGCCATTTAATGGCAAGTTCTACAAGAGATGGGCTGCCAAGGTGCTGTTTTTTCTCGAGATGCTCTCTGTTTCACACGCGCTCAAGATGGACAAACCTACTGATGAAGCAGAGGCACGCAAGTATGATTCGGACAATACAACTTGCAGAGGTCATATTCTGCACTTTTTGTCCAACTCATCGTTTGACATCTATGTCAAATTTACTTCGGCTAAGGAGATATGGTCAGCACTTGAAAGCAAATATGGTGCTGAGGATGCCGGTAAGCGCAAATACGTGGTGAGTGAATTCTTAAAGTTCCATATGATGGATCATGTTCCAATCAATGATCAAATCCATCAATTTCAACAATTGGTGGATAATCTGGAATAAGAAGGAATCAAGATCGATGAGACCTTCCAGGATGCAGCGTTACTGGAGAAACTGTTGGACCGTAGACCTACAATAAACCACTAGAGGGGGAGGGGTGAATAGTGGTTTGCGAAAATTACACTACAACCCTTTTGAAAAATCCCCTTTGAAAACAGAATCTGAGACCACCTCAGATTCAGAATCTGTTTTTGAAAAAAATCAAAACTAATTGTACACAACTCAAAAAATTATGAAACTTTCCAGAATTTAACTTCAATGAGTTAACAAGAATCTGTCCAAAAATCAGATAAAAATAAGATCGTTTGACCCTTCAAACAAATAAAAAGTTTCAGATGGTCAATCTGGACAGAATTGGACAGCATGTTGCTGATTTTTCAAAACGTATTTATCTTTGAATACTCAACCAAAAAGGTTGATATTTATATCAAAACACTCCTTAGAATGTTTAAATAAAGTTACCAAAAGGCCCTAACCTTAAACGATTCTTGATAAATACATAATTTAAGTTTTCTCAAAACTGGTCAGATTGCAGCCAGATTGGAGCAGTTATCTTACAAAGACTGAAAGACTAACTTTCCCTTGCTCAAATCAAATGATTCTTGTTGCAAATGAAATCTAACAGTCTGAAGTATAACTCCACCAAAAATCACGAATTTTGAAAATGTTTAGTTATTTTTTCAAAACGTGAGAAGTTGTGTGAAAACTGCAGTAAAAACGGGCAGAATGCAAAAATGAAGAAACAAGACAAGAACACTGAGAATTTATCCTGGTTCAGTCAATATGACCTACTCCAGTCCCAAGAAACACCTTTCCTTGGATTTCAATATGAAAAGGTTATACACCAACCCTATTCAAGACTTGGATAATCACCTTCTAAGTAACACTTAATTGCAACACCTATACCTCCTATTGATATAGCCTTATAGAAATGGCTAATCAATATTACAAATGAAGCTCAAGAGGTTTGTAGCACAACAAAAACAACAAGAACACCTTTGCTACAAAGAATGAAACAAGAACAACATCAATAAGAAGATGATAGCTAGACAAGATTCAAGTGCGTTTCATCTTGTTCACCATTGCCTCTATTTATAGTGTAATTTGAACCTTGGAGATAAGAATGCACATGTGTCACCATCTTCATCATCAAGTCCAAATGTCTTCACATCATTTGTTGGCCTTTGTACACTTGGCAAAATAAAACAACATAATTGGTCTACCTTGGAAACACCTTGTTGGCCGATTTTAAGCTCCAAAAGTGACTTAGAATTATCTTGAAAATGTGAAGATAATATGGCCATAACAACTTCACCATCTTCTCAACTCTTTGGCAAGATAATAGGCATGTGAGATTTGACAATTTCAAAGCAAAAATTATCTCCAAGAAAGCCTTATAGCCGTTGGGTTTAAGGCTGAAATTTCCAAAAATAATCTTGATTTTCCTTTATAAAATGAAGATAATAAGAAAGGATAATGCCACCAAAATACCCTCAAATTCAAGAACAAGAATAGGGCATGTGAAGTCTTCAATTTGACTCAAAAAATCTGCTGAAAATAACCATGTAGCCATTGGCTACATTTGAAATGTCCTAGTGGCAATTTTTGCCAACTAGCTCCTTTTTGATTGGTCCACTTGTCACCGATCCATAAAATGAATAATATTTCACCTTCACCTTCTCATACACGTTTTTGAGCATACATATATGTGTAGCAACTCAAATTTTTGAAGAAGAAATTGATAGATAATAGTTGACAAGATTATGTCGATGTGTAACACCAAAATTCCCAATATTTCTTCTTATATGTCGTGATCATTTCCACACATTTACCACCTTGACAACCTCTGAAAAATGATGAATAATAACCTCCAACAACATATAAAATAGAGTCTTTAAGATAGAAATAGAATGTGACATCTCAAATCGTCACATATCCAGCTATAGTCATTAATACCATCAAAAGAGTGAAATGATATAAGATCACCATATAATCTTCAAATTAATAATAACTCAACTCCAGAATGAAGATAATAATATTCTCAAGAGATTCCTTGAGTGAAAATACCAAAAAAAAAAACCCTTGGAGGTGAAATGACCAAAATACCCTTGGTATGTGAAAACTCCAGAAATGACCCCGATGGTCAGAAATAAATATAATACCACCTTTGCCTTGATAAATAGTATAAGACTACATCCTTGAAATATTTTCACCATGTGACGTTCCTAAAAACTCAAAATACCAATTTTGTCCTTTTTGGTAAGTTGTAGAAACTTCCAAGGCATGTTAGTTACAAGACATTTATGATCACCACAAACACATAATAATCACATAATAAATATGTATAAATAATATACAAATTCAAACAACCATTTAATCATATTTTAGAAAATTATTTCTAAAACCCCTAGACATCGATCGATCGAAGTGCCTCAGCTTCAGAGATCGATGTCTCACAGAAAGGTTCAGGTTTTGTCTCTGACCTACATCGATCGATCGAAGTGAGGGTTCGATGTACATCGATCGATCGATGTGTCTCAGGTTTAGAGATCGATGTCTCACCGTAATGTCTTGAACTTTCACTGCCTTACATGGATACATCGATGTGAGAGATCTATGTCAACTTCTTAAACTTTTTCAACTTTTAATCACATATAACACCATGTGTGACATTTTTAAGTATTCACCACTTAAAATCATGACTTTGAAAATTATCCAAACATATTTCTCCACAGAAACTTCATCCTTCTTGAAGTAAATACAAGAAGAGAGGAAAGCATGACGATGCCAAATTGTCTTTAGATGTTGTAATCAAACACATACGCATCGAAGAGAACAATAGAATGGAAGATGAGTCTCACAATCAAGAAGGTGCCAAGGCTAATATTGTTGAGCATGCTGCGAAGAAACAGAGATTCCAGACCAACGGCGACGGCAACAATAGTGGTGGAAATAAAGGTAAGAAAATTGTTGTGCAGGCCCAAAAGAAGATCAAAGGAGTTTGCTTGGTTTGTGGGAAGCCAGGACACCGAGCAGTCAATTATAGAAAAACAAAAAGCCAAAACACCAATCAAGCAAACTTTGTGGAGGATACAGGCGCAACAGATGATGTCATTGCAGCAGTCGTCCTAACGGAGGTAAACCTTGTCAGTAGTGCAACGGAATGGATGGTAGACACAGGGGCTACCAGACATATTGCTACCAATAAGGACCTATTTTTTGATTATCAAGAAATAGAAAACGGTGAACAAGTCTTCTTGGGAGATGCACATAGTACCCAAGTTCTTGGAAATGATAGGGTGCTTCTCAAGTTGAAGCAATATGTTACATGTTTCCGCTATGCGTAGGAACTTGATATCCGGCGTACTACTGAGCAAGACCAACATAAAACTTGTTCTTGAGTCTGATAAACTTATCTTATCTAGAAATGGGGAGTTTGTTGGTAAGGGATTTCGTAACGGGGGGATGCTTGTTCTTGACGCTATTTGTTTGTCTAATAATAAAGAAGCATCCAGTTCTGTTTACTTTGTTGAGTCTCTTGATATGTGGCATGCTAGATTAGGACACGCAAATATCGGACTTATTAAGAAACTCAAAAACATGAATATGATTTCATATGATGGTGAGAATTTTGATAAATGTGAAACATTGTGTTGAGGATAAACATCATAAGAAACCATTTAGGAAAGTTGATAGAGTTTCACAAAAACTTGGTCTAATTCACAGTGACTTAGGTGATTTTAAGAATCATATGAGTAAAGGTGGTAAAAGGTATTATGTTACTTTTATTGATGATTACTCTAGATATGCGAATGTATATCTGTCAAGTCATAAGGATGAGACTGAGTCTATGTTTATAAGTTACAAAAATGAAGTTGAAAATGAATTAGATTTAAAGATCAAAAGGCTTAGGACTGATAGAGGTGGTGAATATAGTACAGATTCTTTACAAAGATTTTGTGAAGAAAATGGCATTATTCATGAGGTCACACCCCCTGTATACACCTTAATCCAACAGAGTAGCCGAAAGAAAGAATAGAACACTCAAAAATATGATGAATGCGATGTTAGTTATTCAGGATTGCCAGACAATATGTGGGGTGAGGCAATCTTGACCGCATGTCATATATTAAATAGGATACCACATAAGAAGTTAGATAAAACGCCATGTGAGTTATGGAAAGGCTACCCACCCAACTTGAGTTACTTAAAAGTGTGGGGGTGTTTAGCCAAAGTTGCTATTCCTGATTTTAAGAGAAGTAAAATCGGGTCTAAGACAGGAGATTGTGTTCATCAGATATGCTTAAAATATTACAGCATATAGATTTATGGCTATAGATAATAGTTCTATATTGGAATCTAAAGATGCTGAATTTTTTGAACATATATTCCCTATGAAAAGACAATCCAAATTTGCTTCCAAAATTGAGATAGGCGAGTCTAGTAAGTCCGTAATTAATCAAGAGATTGATCTACCTAGAAGAAGTAAGAGGCAAAGAGTTGAGAAATCTTTTAGGAATGATTTTACAACAGCGTTCATTTTAGAAGATGACCCAAAAACTTATGGAGATTCCATTAAATCAATAGATTCTAAGTTTTGGAAAGAAGCCATTAATAGCGAGCTTGAGTGGAATTGGTAGATTTGCCGAGAGGTTGTAAACCTATCAGTTGTAAGTGGGTCTTTAGAAAGAAGCTAAAGGCGGATGGAACAATTGATAAGTTTAAAGCTAGGCTTTTCGCTAAAGGATTCACGCAACAAGAGGGTATAGACTTCTTTGATACTTATTCTCCGATTGCTAGGATCACTACCATAAGAGTGTTAGTCGCAATTGCTTCTATTTACAAACTTGTTGTTCATCAAATGGATGTAAAAACAACGTTTTTAAATGGAGATTTAGAAAAAGAAATATATATGAAACAACCCAAGGGTATGATAGTTAAAGGCCAAGAGCATAAGGTGTGTAGGCTTAAGAAGTCTTTGTATGGTCTTAAGCAAGCACCTAAACAATGGCATGAAAAATTTGACAATGCTATGGTGTCAAATGGTTATGTAGTAGATGAAAGTGACCGTTGTGTGTATAAAAAATTTGATGATTGTGATGGTGTCATTATTTGTCTTTATGTTGATGATATGTTAATATTTGGTACCAACATAAATGTTGTAAATGACACAAAATCATTTCGGTCTTCCATTTTTGACATGAAAGATATGGGGAATGCAGATTTGATTCTTGGACTTAAGTTAGTGGATAAATGTGGGGGTTACCTACTTTCTCAAGAACACTATATTGAGAAAATATTGAAAAAGTTTAATCATTATGATGTGAAACCAGTTAGTTCTCCTTATGATTCACATGTGACATTGACGAAGAATAAATTTGAAAGTGTGTCTCAATGTGAATATGCTAGAATAATTGGTAGTGTAATGTACTTGATGAATTGCACTAGACCCGACATTGCATACGCCGTAAATAGACTTGCAAGATAACTCATAATCCTAATGAGAAACATTGGAGTGCATTAAGACAGTTATTGAGATATCTAAAAGGTACAATGAATTTAGGACTCATGTTTAGTGGTTCACCCGCTGTTTTAGAAGGTTATTGTGATGCTAATTGGGTGACTGATAATGATGAGATAAACTCCACTAGTGGATATGTGTTTACATTGGGTGGTGGAGCTATCTCTTGGAAATCATGTAAACAAACTTGTAGTGCTAAATCTAAAATGGAGTATGAATTTATTGCGTTAGAACTTGCTAGTACAGAAGCTGAGTGTTTAAGAAATTTACTTGTTGATATTCATTTATGGTCTAAGCCTATGCCTTCTGTGTCTATTCATTGTGATTCACAGGCTGCGATCACACGTGCAAAGAACAAGATTTATAATGGGAAGAGCCGTCACATCCGTCTAAGGCATAATATTGTGCGTGAGTTGATAAGTTCAGGGTGGTAAACTTGGAGTTTGTAAAAACCAAGTTTAACCTTGCTGACCCCTTAACTAAAGGACTAAATAAGAAGTTAGTCTATGAAACATCGAGGGGTCTGGGACTTATTCCATCTGTAGAGAATTCTTCATGATGGGAACCCAACCCACTATTAGTAGAGATCCTACAAACGGGGTTCAACTTGGTAAAAAAAAAGTCATAAAAGAGTTCTATGTTGCACTATCAAAGTGTTCCTCCCTAAGGTGTTGTTGTCGATAGTGCTCGCTGTAAAAAATCGAGGGTCAGATTTCGAGAATCTCTTAATGAAAATTCATAGCCATGTTGTATGGCAGTGTGAAAAGTGCACACTTGATGAATTTCACCTATAATAAGCTTAAAGTGGTGCCGCTTCCTGTGAGAGCTTGGAAAACTCTCTAGAAAACTTATGAATCCCGAGATATGTGCATGGCCGATATTGCACCAGAACCGCAAACTTGAAGAAGTAGATAATGATATGTCTTCTTGTCGTTCATATAAAACAATAGTGGAGTAAGATTCAAGACGAAGTTCATCTTACTTCCGTTTATATAACTCAAGTTCTACTACCGGCGATTCAAGACCACAAGTGATCATATCCGTTATGTATCATTATCTATGGTTGATAGTAGAAAGGTTGGTTTATGTTTGTTCGTTTGTGACTATACAAGCTTGGATCATGTGGGAGATTGTTGGAAAAGTGCTTAAAAGTACTTTAAATCTTGTGATCCAACTTTGTATAATGTTATGTGACCTATTGATAGGAGATTGGGTGAAGTTTGGAGTGTTTTATGAACAATAGAAGGAAATGGGAGCGTTCCAAACACTTGAAGCGCCTAATGTAGGTGTTCGAAGTATTCAAGAACACTTCCAGAACACTTCGAACGTTAAATGTCACATGGAGCGTCACTTTGTACAGGCGTTCGATGTTATATGAAGCGCCTGATGTCTCCTTGTACAAGCGTTCGATGTCACATGAAGCACCTGATGTAGGCGTTCGAAGTGTTCCAGCAAGCTTCCAGAACACTTCGAACGCCTACATAAGGCGCCTGAAGTGCCCAAGACTGTTCATAAAAGATGCAACTTCTGCACCAAATGACATATCCTTTCATATTGAACGTCCATGGCTGATCCTAGGGGGAAATAAACTGCAGAAAATGGTCTTTTAAACCTGTGTTTTGAAAACCAAAAGCCTATAAATATTGGGCTTTGCTATCTTCAACATATACATGAAAAATTCTTGAAAAGTAGTGAATTTTCTGCATCACTTTCTTCTCTCATTCTCTCTACTATCAATCTCTTCTACCATCAAGTTCAAACTCTCTCTAGTAGAGCAAATTAAAGAGAGCAAGCCGTTATATCTTGGGAAGCATTAGCCATTGCAGTCTACCTTGCTCATTGGTAGAAGCTAAATTGCTTTAAGGACAGAGTTATCCTGAAACTCGTCTCGGCTTTCACTGTCTTTCTTGTTTGGTTTTTCCTGTGCCATTTACATATTTTCAAACAAGATATAGAGACAAAAGGTTTTTAACGTATTTTGAATCTTTCAATCGTAGTTCTATATTTCAAGATCCAAACGAAACACGTTTTGATGACGCTGCCCAACGTTAACCAGCATAAGTTAATTAGGGTGCATATTTTGAGTATGGTTGCATACATCAGACCCTCCAGACTCCACCATAAACGGAAGCATTTAAAGCAATATGGTATTGTTGTTGTTGTATTTTGGGCAGTTGCTTTTGGCCTGAGACTCCTTGATGTAAGTTAATCAACTACGTACTAGAAATTACTGTTCCTCGGCTAGGGGCTACCAGGAACAACAAGTGGCACAATAAGATAATACCAAATATGATTTATCTACATGCAAAGAGGGTGATTGACCGAAACAGAGGCACCCATATAACATATACATTTGATTAGTCAAATAGCAACTTGTCATACTTGATTCAAGGTCATCGTAAAATTTGTTTCGGCTACAAAATGCATTTTTACATCCAAAACACGTACAGTAGTCTCCAAGATCTCATATAATCAATACGGACCGATAACTAGCACACAATCAAGATCAACAACATAGAAAAGCATATAATACGATCCACCTAACATAGTTTAAAGCAAATTCGACCTAGGGGTACTAGATTGATGAAAAGAAAATGTCCTTTTCGTTTTCACTTTTATCATGGAACAATGTAGAGATATAAAATATTTATATAGTCAGGAAAAAAGTCAACAAATAACGGATAATTGGAGAACCAAAAACTAAGAAAGTAAACAGCACTTGTAACATAATAATAATAATTTATCCCAAAAAAGATAATAATACAAAAAAGAAAGATCATCAATGGAAAGGGTTGAGGAATAAAATAGCCAGCGGACCAGGTGATGGGGGCATCAAATTTATGTATTGCTAGGGAACATACTTTGCATTGTTAGGATATTCGAGATACGTGTAATACGCATCACATTGATTAAGTGTACAAGAATTAATTATAAGGTGGATGTTATGTATTGATCATTTTATATGTCATATATGTTACGTAATAATATTAATTATTGTGTAAAATCATCCACACGTTAATTGATCATCGGGTATGTTCATGGATGTATATTATGGTCTAACCGAATATGTAAAAAGTCATATGGTCAAAGACCGAGATAGATGGGCTCAAAGTGCAACGACCATAAAGTGTACGACGACTGGTCCCCGAGGGGTAACAACTCACGTGTGGCTAGTAGATAAATGTTGGTACATAAAACTAAATATTATTAAATATTAAATAATATTTAATAGTGGATAAAGATACTTGATAATATCAAGTATATCCTCAAGTGTTTGAGACGAGAAAAGCTCTCATCCATAAAGCAAGATGGTTTGATTTCAGACACAACTCTAAACTCTATCTCCATCAGGATTCTTCTTTTTCTCCCTCTATATAAAGGAGGAGAGCTTCACCTCCTTATACACTAAGTCTTAACCTCCAGCCATTGAGGGGTATAGGGAGGGAGTGTCAACCTTTTTCTATAAAGCCCACATTGACTAGTCTCTCCATCGGGTAAAGCAATGAATTGTTGAATCCGTTCAAGGGGTGCATCAACAATTGGTGGGAGATCGTGAATCATTGGATCATGCCAGATTCATCAACAGCGGGAGCATATGTGGTGGACAGATCAATATCAAAAATGGAGCAAGGTAAATTATGCATTTTTGTTACTTTGCCCAGTGATTCGATTAAATGGTCTTATTCAGGGATCTATTAAAATAAATCCAACATGCATTTGTATACCAATCTTTATTGTGAAGTTGATGGCCTTAAAGCAAATGGTAAAGTTGCTGGCTTGTGACCTTAAGATTACATATTCGAGCTGTGGAAACAGTCTCTTGCACAAAGTGTAAATGAATACTGCATACATTAGATCGTCAAGCCATCCGAACCCTCCACGGGAGAACTTTTATTGAGATAGTTCTAGGGTTGTATCATTTATTTTTTTTCCACATTATTTTGGTGTATCGAGATGTATAAACCCCGAAGTTTCAAATTTGATCAGTACATATTAATGTGTTTACATAAACAAAACTCCTCCCTGAATTCCCCCTCATCTCCCCCATCCCAACCCAAAAACAAAAAAGAAATCTCTAAAAAAAAAGAATCATCAATTGGAATAAATTAATGGAATAGAACATTCTGGAACACAGGCATCAAAGTCAAATGAGTCACTAATATTTGTAAATTATGTTAAAAGTTAAATGACTTCAGTATCAGATAAAATATTAGTTGACTTAAGTACATCCATTAGCAGTAAACAAAAGCATAAAACAGCAAAACACCAAAGGATTAAGCATTTGTGAATTATTTAATCAAGCAGCTTTATGCTAAAGCGTGCTTTTATGCACACATAATCAGCACTAGTTGTACATTTATCTTTAATTAATCATACACTTATTACTAGAACATGTGATTCCTTGACGTAATTGTTTGACGAACAATATAATGATGCGTCAACTAGCAAGAGAATCAACTAAACATTTAAACAACAACAACAATCATACCCAGTATATCCCACCGCTATAGTCTGGAGTAGGGGTGAGCAAAAAAACTGGAAACCGTAAAACCAGACCGAAACCGAACCGAAAATATGGATTTTAAACCGAACTGGAACCGTTTAAGTTTCACGGTTCGGTTCCAGAACGTTTTTTCTGCTTCACGGTTCCAATTCGGTTCCTAATTTTTCCAAACTGTTAGAACCGGAACCGAACCGTATAAATAATAATATTTTACTTTTTTTTAACATAAATAATAAATAATAGTTTTTTTAAAAAATAAAGAGGAAAACTTGCGCCATTGACTCATTGCATTGCGTGAAATGAAAACTGACTCATATGGTTAAAAAATTTTATATTAGGAAGTTCTAAATCTGCATTTTATTGTTGCATCTAATTTTCTCGAGTATCAAATATGTTAAGATTTCCTTCCTATTTCTTGTATGTCTGCATCAGAGATAATTTTAAGTTCAAGGATGCAAAATCCAACTAACTTTTTGATGATGGAATTGAATGGAAACCATGTATCTCTAACTTTTTGATGATGACGTGGAACAATGTTTCACTATGTTTCTTGATATCATTAGTATTACTTGAGAAATTTACAAAAAAAAAATTGTATGACTTGACAGGATATGAACTGGGCATTTAGCCATTTAAGCAACATTCATTTTTGCTTATTAGTTATTACTTCTGATGTGTTGTTTGCTGCATTCATTTTTTGTTTTGTTATGTTGAGTGTTGTCAAAGGACAAGGGTGAGTTATTGCTGGAGTTGGTGTCCATTTTTCAAAAAAAAAAAACTTTCTTTCTTTCGCGGTTCCGCGGTTCTGAACCGAAACCGAACCGTTTTAAACGGTTCCACGGTTCTACGGTTCCGCAGTTTTGCGGTTCCAGTTTGGTTCTAAAAATAGCATGCTAAACGGTTCCTGGTTCTAACAGTTCCAGAACCGTCAGAACCGGAACCGGACCGTTGCTCACCCCTAGTCTGGAGAAGGTAAGAGGTAGTCAAACAATACCTCAATCCCAAAAGATAAAGAGTTTGCTTTCAGTGAGACTCGGCAGAATCAACCAAACATTTGTCAGTCTGAAAAGGAAGCTCACATATATACATAGATGCAAGAATGAAATCACAACCTTCTTTGAACCCAAGAAATATATTATTTTTGAGTAAATTTATGCATGCAATGTGATTGTATCCTTTTCTTTTTGTTGATTGTATCTGGACTTGTATAATTTTTAAAAATTTTATTAAAGGAAATAGAATTAATTACATCTATAGTAGACATGTGAATAGAAAAACTCAACGGTTTTGGCCCTGTGATTAAAATGTATCTATTCTAAAGAGATGGTCGAAGAAATTTTCTATTATGTGTCATCCTAAGTTGAATACTTTGGGTATAAAAAATGAATTATCATTAAATTATAAAAAGTGCATTGACCTGAAAAAGGAAGAGAATGCAATTCTCTAGCGTAAATAATTTATCTAAGCCGTTCCTTTGATACGGTTGAGAATATTTTACCACATCGGACGTTTTGAAATAAAATGTATAAGTTTTGAGGATGAGGTATCAACATCCATTGCTTTAAGGTTTTGAGTGGATATGAGCATCACCTCATGTAAGCTCAAGTTTCAACATGGTTTCAGAGCTAGTTTAAAATATAGACTCACATTTTGCTTGACCCATGATTGACCATTTATTGTCTCTCTTCGTCCAAGTCCAGATGTTCATACCTGGTTTATGATTGAGGGCAGTTTCTAAGACACGTGAGTATCTTAAGTCGCGCATGTGTACGTCAAGCCACGTTGCTACGTGAGGGCAGATGTTGATAATATTGTCTCACATCGGACACTTTAAAATAAAATACATGAGCTATATGAGGATGAGGTATAGTCACCCAT
This sequence comes from Eustoma russellianum, assembly GCA_036186865.1. NCBI lineage: Eukaryota > Viridiplantae > Streptophyta > Magnoliopsida > Gentianales > Gentianaceae > Eustoma > Eustoma russellianum. Next base: position 27,217,267 of record AP025072.1, read on the forward strand.
TGTCTTAAGGTTTTGAGTAGATATTGGTCTCATCTCATGTAAGTCAATGTTTCAACAGATACACTTCAAAAAAAGTAATTATACATGCTGTTTGGAAATGTTCCATCCAGGGGAGTATATCTCCTCACCCGAATCTTTCACCCACATCTCCACCGTCCGATATGTGACAGTCACCCTCTCTCATACACCTCTTCAACTTCATCTCCTCATCTAGTCTAACCACCCTTGTTACCACTTGTCGAGTGGTAGGAATGAGGATGAGAGATTTGGAGGTGAGAGATCCTATCCCACCATCCAGGTGGAGATGATCTACTAGTTGGCATTAGAATGCCATGGTAATCCGATTGAATTCTATTCCTCAATTATATGATTTTTTTTGCTTAACATAATTTAATTGCTCGGAATTAAGGTGGAAAAGAACACACCAATGTTGGTAATATACATAATTTTCTGCGTATTATTTACAGAATTATTTAAAGGGACAACATATAAAATAAATAATCTTTTACCCTGTTTCAAAAGCCACTAGACATAGTTGTCTTGTAACATTAAATTAATTATGAGTTTCTCTAAACATACGAGCAAATATCTTTCATTCTAACCTTATTCAATATTCTAATCACATTACATGAGATGATCTCATGTTTATCAACCGCTACACTATGTGAAACCAAACTAATACATGTCTGTCTCCCGGACATAATCCAACTGATTTTAGGCAGAAGTTCTCGAAAGAAAGGTCAGGGGTTCAATTCTTGCCAAAGACAAGAAAGCTCCTTCCCAGCAAGTGCATAGTGTGGGAGCTTCAAGTGCATAGTGTGGGAGCTTCTTGGTCTGTAGGCTTGCCTGCAGTGCTGGAGGCTAGTGTGGGAGCTTCTTGGTCTGCAGGCTTGCCTGCAGTGCTGGAGGCTCCTTATGCATGCAGACTACTGTGTAAATGACCAAGCTCTTGCTAGCGGACCGTTGGGTACCTGATTTACCTCTCTACACTACCTTTGGAACTAGATGTGACAGAGACTAGTAAACTTTTTTTAAAACTAATACTTGTCTGCCCTAATACGACAGAAGATGAAACAAAGAACGAGGTAGAAGATCGAATGTACACCTAATGTGAATGATGTGTAGGTGCGATAACGGCGATGGGTTGAGATTAGCTCCAATCACGCGTCGCCACGTGTACAAAAGAGATGAGAGGTTTAAAATTTTTCTATTTTTGAAAAAAGCAATTTGTACACGTGGTGACGCACGATTAGAGACCTCATATTTTACCTCACTTTTTACCTGCTGTAATCTCAAAACGCAAAATAAGAAGCCTTTTCGTAGTCCCATGACAATGTGAAAAACCAAGAAATAAAGCATATTGAAGGACATACTTGAACAAGAATACAGGAGAGAAAAATAGATTGAATCTGTACAAATATTTTGTGTTTATATACATGACCAAAAACGCAAAAAAAAAAAAAAAAAATGCTCACACCAATCTAAAAAGCTGCTAACCTTTTCTAAGTGTAAGCATGGCATCGCTCTTAACTAAATCTTGGGAACATAAGACGAAATCTCTTGATAGGTTCTCATTGTTTTAGTCCTATAAAACTTGTGAAGAATATAAATCAGGTGTCTGACAGCCTCCTAAGTTGGCATGCTGCACACGAAGACCAACGCAAGGTGCCCCCTACAAACTAATAGAAGTGGAGCAATTATCCGCTACATACTAATAAAAGTAGAGCACCCACACTACGAGTTTCTCTGGATTTGAACCCTTCTTTTTTGAGAACAATATTTAACCTTGTTGGGAATAACGACCCGGTTCTAAGCGGAATAAAACCGTGAATAGTTATTTACTACTCACTAGAATCTTCGAGTATGACAGCGAGATAAATACCAGTAAAAGTGAAATAGAGACACCAAGATTTACGTGGAAACCCTCTCTCTGTGGAGGGAAAAAACCACGGGCAGTGAGAACAACTTCCACTATTCGAAATAATGGGAATACAAGAGACAACTCAAGTTTAGACTTAAACTTGAGAAATACAAGAGAATTGAAACACTCAATATTTTCTTATACCGGTTTGGTATAATCTCACAACTCTCTTTTCCTCTCTCTATTTTCTTCCACTCACTCCTCTCTCAAGAAGCTCTCAAATTGCTTCTTCCTTTGATTTTTGGTGTATCTTCCATCTACTAAAACATGCCTATTTATAGGCAATCAAAGATGAATAAAACATGTGTTTTACTATTCATTTGATGACTACTTTGTATTTGTCAAAGTTGGTATGCTACCAACCAAACAAAGAAGTCTTCCATTTTTCTTCTTTGTTTCACACTTGTTTGGACCCATCAAATCTCCCCCTCCAAACTAGGGGCATACTCCAACTCTCATTGAGAGTTCATCTCAGCTTGCTTCAATCCGTACAAATTCCTTTTCAACTTGCAGACCATGTCTTCTTTGCCTTTAACTGTGAAGCCTTCTGGTTCTTCATCATCTGTTATAAAAATGTATTGAGAACTAGGATACCTGGTAGAAGGTGCACGTTCTCTGACAGACCTTCTCGGTTGAGGATCCACATCTTGCAATTCAAGAGAATCAGGGGTTTGCTCCCCCTGCTCAATACCACCAGAATCATCACATGTTTCAGTTTCTTCTATATTTCCTCCATTTGTGTCATTGCTCAATGAAGGAATAAATGTTACCTCTGTAACATTTTCTGCAACAGACTTCTTTTCTGCATCGTTGAACATTTCGTGTTCTTGGAACACGATATCTCTGCTTCTGACAATTTTCTTCTTTTCTGGATCCCATAGCCTAAAGCCGTATTCCTCATTTCCGTATCCCACAAAGATACAAGGAATAGTTTTGTCATCCAACTTTGATCTCTGGTCTCTAGGAACATGCATGAAAGCTTTACATCCAAATACTTTTAGGTGAGCGTAGCTTACCTCTCTTCCACTCCATACTACTTCTGGAACATCAAAGTTTAGTGGAACCGAAGGTGACAGGTTGATCAAGTAGACAGCTGTGTTGACAGCCTCCCCCCAAAATGACTTAGACAGTTTAGCCATTTTGAGCATGCATCGCACTTTTTCTACAATGGTTCTATTCATCCGTTCTGCAACTCCGTTATGCTGTGGAGTACCAGGAACTGTCTTCTCATGTCTTATACCATGTTTTGTGCAGTACTCTTCAAATTCTATTGATATGTACTCGCCGCCATTGTCAGTGCGAAGGCATTTCAACTTTTCTCCAGTCTCTCTTTCCACCATTGCATGAAACTTTTGAAAACATTGGAATACTTGACTTTTATTTCTTATCAAGTAGATCCATGTTTTTCTAGAAGAATCATCAATGAAAGTAACAAAGTATTTGTTTCCACCTAGAGATTCTACCTCAATGGGACCACACACGTCAGAGTGAACCAACTCCAATTTATTTTCTTTTATCTTGGAGTTTTTCTGAAAAGAAACACGATGTTGTTTTCCGAATAAGCATTAATCACATGGGTCTAGTGATTTACCTTTGTCTAACGATATCAAGGATTGCTTTGCCAGTAACTGCAGCCCTTTCTGCCCAATGTGTCCCAAACGTCTGTGCCACACGTTTGGAGAATCGCCGTCTTCTACTGCATTTATTTGACTTTCACACACCTTAAAGTGTGTCTTGTACAAATTACAACATAGCTTCCCTTTTGCTACCACCAGAGAACCTTTGGTAAGTTTTCATGTCGCATTACCAAAGAAATGCTCATAACCTTCCTTGTCCAGTGCACTTGCAGATAAAAGATTGAATCTCATATTTGGAACATGTCGCACATTTCGTAATGTAAATGTGCAACCAAGTGAAGTTTCCACAGTGATATCACCCATTCCCTCGATCAATGAGGTGCTTTTATTTCCCATCTTCAACACACCAAAGTCTCCAGCTTTGTATGTTGAGAAGTACTCCTTGCTAGCAGCACAATGATATGAAGCACCTGTATCCACGATCCATTCAAGGTCTATGTCTGAGATATGACAACATTCATTTTGGTGACAAACCAATGTTGTCTCTTCGTCACTGCTTGAAGCTATTGCTGCTGTGTTATCTCCCACCTGCTTTTGACCTCGATCTTTGTCTTGCTTCAAAGATCTGCAATTCCTTTTGAGGTGGCCATTCTTACCACAGTTCCAACACTTCACTCCACTTCTCGATTTGGAACGACCTCTGGACTTGTCATAATCTTTTGATTTTTCATGAATGTTGAAGTTTCTATTTCGGCTCCTTCCTCTTTCTTGTGCAAGAAGAGCATGTCCTTGCTTCTCTGGTTGCATCATCTTAATATGCAGCAACAAAGATGATGTGACCTCTTTCAATGTGATTGTTTCTTTACCATGAAGTAAAGTGGTCGTTAAACCATTGAATGAGGGTGGAAGTGAACTCAAGAGCATGATCGCCTTATCCTCGTCCTCTATAGTAATACCAAGACTAGCCATTTGAGATATAATACCATTGAAATCATTCAGATGAGACAAAAAATTTGTACCTTCGCTCATTTGGAGTGTGTAGAGCTGCTTCTTAAGATACAATTTATTTGTCATTGTTTTGGACATATACAAACTTTCTAGCTTTGTCCAAATCTCCATAGCTGAGTCATTTCCGTCTACATTGTTCAAGACTTCGTCGGACAAGTGCAAGCGGATTGCACTTGCGGCTTTATCATCCATGTCTTGCCAATCATCATCTTTCATGGCTTCTGGCTTTTTCTCTTTGCCATAAAGAACTTTGTGAACACCTTGTTGTATAAGGTAATCTTTCATCCTTTTCTGCCATGTGGAAAATCCATCATCTCCGTTGAATTTTGCCACATTGAATTTCATCTCTGTCATATTCGAGAAAATCAAGAACCGAATAACCAAGCTCTGATACCACTTGTTGGGAATAACGACCCGGTTCTAAGCGGAATAAAACCGTGAATAGTTATTTACTACTCACTAGAATCTTCGAGTATGACAGCGAGATAAATACCAGTAAAAGTGAAATAGAGACACCAAGATTTACGTGGAAACCCTCTCTCTGTGGAGGGAAAAAACCACGGGCAGTGAGAACAACTTCCACTATTCGAAATAATGGGAATACAAGAGACAACTCAAGTTTAGACTTAAACTTGAGAAATACAAGAGAATTGAAACACTCAATATTTTCTTATACCGGATTGGTATAATCTCACAACTCTCTTTTCCTCTCTCTATTTTCTTTCACTCACTCCTCTCTCAAGAAGCTCTCAAATTGCTTCTTCCTTTGATTTTTGGTGTATCTTCCATCTACTAAAACATGCCTATTTATAGGCAATCAAAGATGAATAAAACATGTGTTTTACTATTCATTTGATGGCTACTTTGTATTTGTCAAAGTTGGTATGCTACCAACCAAACAAAGAAGTCTTCCATTTTTCTTCTTTGTTTCACACTTGTTTGGACCCATCAAACCTGATACTAACTGGACTATGCCCTGAAGGCTGCCCTTAACTAAGTCTATTATATATATTTCTCATGCCCTCTGACGACGCAGCAGCCTCATCAACGTAAATGTTGCTTTTAGGTGCTGCACAAGCAGTTCTTCCTCAAGTTTCCATAGGTGACATCAAATACGTTATAGAATGCAGAAACATATCTTTGGTTCTTTTATTATTATTATTATGTAAACAAGTTCTCAGTCTACTAGATTCTTGTATTTGTGTTGAGTCTGGAGAGAAGCTGAATTATTTCATGATCTGATGTACACAGTCTTACCTTATACTTTGTACGTAATGATGATGTTATACAACAACAATGACATTATCGCATTGCCCTAGAGGCTCCCGCCTATAGCGGGGTATGGGGGTCAGATGTATGCAATCTAAATAGGTACATGTATATATATAATATATGAAATATACATAAATTCATCTTAATTCAAATATAACAATTATAAAAATCTAAATACATGCAATTAATATAAATAACATTTAAATCATGCTAATAACATAGAGAGAAATTAAATCATGCCAATAATATAAATAACAATTAAATCAGGCTAATAATACAAAAACAAAATAAATATATAGAATTACATAATCAAATCATGCTACTAAAAAATATTACAAATGAATAAAAACATGCAAATTATATAAAAGAATATATTAAAAACTTTCAGTGACGTACATTGAAAGCAAAACACTAAAAGTTCTGAAAAATAATCGAATACGATGATACATAAAACAATCAAACCGTCAGATCTAAAACTTATTTTTTTTTCTTTTTTTGGGCTTCTTAGATATTTGAAGTCTGCATTACTTGTTGGATATGCTAAAGACTCTAGGTTAGACTTTCTTGTATCAACAACAGTAACATTACTTCATTGTTTTAGAAGCTTCTGCTTATAGCGAGGTATGAAAGGTCGAATGTACGCAATCATACTCATATGTTGGAAACACACAGAGGTTGTTTCCCGATGACCCATAATAATATGTCAAGCTATATCTGTCAATTGCTACTTCATAATATAAGAAGTGCAGCCAATTTAGTGAGTCATTTTGCTTTATTTCATCATATTCTAAAGTCAAGGAAGAGTGTGTCATGCAAATGTCCTATGTCTATGCAATAGAATAGTTGTTTCTTGAACACAATCAAGTGGTTAAGTAATTAAGGTTGATAGTTTTACTTGATCGTGAATGCTATGTACATCAAATTGCAAAGCGATTCGGCTTCGTCTCCGGACTCTATACAAACACGGAAGCCTAAAACATCAGAAACACCTTTTTAGTTTTACTTGAAATCAAATGTTGTAATCAGATGTATTCTCTTGCGAAGTCGAAATCTCGGGCCGTTTTGTTTGGAATTGCATCGACTTGTAATTTATCATAAGATATAACCAGAATTTTCTGTAACTGATGATGTCGGATTATATCACCAAGTATTTGTTTGATGTGGTGCCGTTAGAACTCCGTCAGTTGTCCTTAATGAGCGAGTTGCTGACCTGCACGAAAGAAAAGGGTCAGAGGACCGGGATCTATGGCCCCGGGTAATACCCTCCGACGCTCAAGTCAGTCAAGGCCATTTTAGGAGAGGTTTATATATCGATGAAGGTTCTGTAAAAAGAGGTTCTTCGGTAAACCTGTGTTTTTACTGTGGAGAAGACGATTGTCCGTAGTGAATTGTCAAAGTGTAGTTTTTAAAGCTTGTTGTTACTTGTCCTTCTCTCTCCTGCTGCTCGGCCTTTTTATATGGCGGCTTGGGCCAATGCATGGGCAGAGCTCGGAAATCGTGACAGGCAAGGAGGTCATCGGGATGACTCTTGCTCTTGCATGCTCGCCACGTGGCTCGGTGCTGAGCTGAGTAAGCTAGCTTGGGACACCTGGCTGGGTGTTTCACTTGGTAGAATTACCCAGGGTAAACTCCTAGAACCGAGATGAAATCCTCTAGAAGCACTCAGAAGTGCCCGAGATGGCAGATGATGTGGGGTCAGCCTGCCGAGATGAAAGTGGCCGACTCCAAAGAGCATTGGAGGGCCTTTCGCGATGCTTGTAGCTGACGCTATAAAAGGTTGTATGAGACCAGTAGGTAGATCGGATCCGAGGCCGAGTTCAACTCTTTGGCCGAGATGGAACTGTAGACCGAGATGAGGCCTTGAGGCCGAGATGTGATCCTTAGGCCTAAGTGAGGCCTTTAGGCCGAGATAAGATCTTTAGACCCTAGGGGGCACTGAGACCGTATGGCCGAGATGGCCGAGAGTCCCTGTGGCCGAGATGGCAGTGATACTTAACCATTTTTACGTCCTTACTTCAGCGTTGACTGTTATTGACTAACGAGGGGTGTTTTTTGGCTCATTACTTGCCCCCCAGATTAGGCTGGCCGAGCTGACCTGAGAGGGCAGGCTAATCTGCTTAGATTTTTCCCGGGTCGTCCTTCCCTTGATGACGTGTTAAGATCTGATTAGGCCGCTTAACGTACTTATTAGGGGCACAATGTACGAAGCGCTAATGATGGCTTTTGGCTGAACTGACCAGATGATACTGACTAGACTCTTCGGTATGTTATCTGTTCTGGCATGTGTCAGATTTTGATTGACTTGGTCTGCGCATTTACTGTTCGTGCAGAGCACGAAGCATCAGCTGCGTAGCTTTTTGGATTCTGCCGTTTCACGAATCGAAGGTCATTTATTTCAGGCGACTCTTGGAGTGCCGAGATGGAGCCCTATAAATAGGTCTTCTCCAGACCATTTCTTCTCTTTATTTGCTTTCATTTTCTTTCTCCGGCAATTTAGCTTCTTCTCCGGCGAATTCCTTTTGATTCCGGTATCTCCAGCTTTCTTCAGCCTGTGCTCCGCCTTCCTCCGGTCTTCTTCTTAATCCAGTTTTCTGTAAGTTTTCTCCTTTTCTTGTTCATTATGTCTTCTGCTTCCCTTGATTCCCAAAATCCTTCCGAAGGAGGTTCTTACGCCGCTGGAGGCGGAGAAGCTATTGTTTCTCCGTCGCCGTCTAGCAGATCTTCTTTCGCCGATGACCTGCCCATCGTTAACCTAGTTCAGTCCACCGGGGACTCTGCTCAGTCCAGCAGAGCCCTAACTGTAATTAGTTCCTCGCCGGAGCCAGTGAGGGTTGCCCCCGCTCCGGCGTCTGTAAATCCTCCGGCCCCCGTGAGGGACCCTTCTCATTTTTCTTGAAATATAGAAAGAGGTCGGCCATCCCAATGGTCCAGGAGACCACCTCTAGTTTGACTGAGGCCGACCTGGATAGGATCTGTAAATATTATAAAATTGATAAGAACCGTTTCGGCCCAATTTTGCCTCTGCCTGGTCAGACTGCCTATGATCCTCCCAGGGACTATGAAGCAGTCTATGAAGACTACTTCAAATCCGGCTTCAACCTTCCAGTTCCTGAGCCCGTGGTCCGTGTTATGCGGGCTTATGGGCTCAGGCTTCCCCAAATTCAACCGAATGGCCTCAAACTTATTCTTTGTTATATTCTCTTTCTCAGACTCATTGAGTTTCCTTTCAATACCATTATTTTTCGAGCTCGTTTTGCATGCCGGACTTCGCATACCTGGTACTATTTCAATAAGCGAACGTCCAGCATCGACTTTTCTTTTGCCATTAACATCCCTTCCTCCAATAAAAAATGGAAGGAAAAATTCTTTTATGTCCTAAAATTTGAACTGCCGAGCGGGGCTGTCTGGAAGCACAGCAGAGTTCATAACACAATGCCGAGCCAGGAGTACTGCGATGAAGTAGACAGAATTCGGTCAGCCTCGATTATCATTGATTGGCAGAAGGTGGACTACGAGGTCTGAATGGCCGCTGATGTAGCCCATTCGGCTCTTGGTGATGATTATTGGGTTTTTTCTTCAGACCAGCTAACCATCATCCAAGGTGGATATTGTAGCTTTTTGGTTCTCAGCATTTTTATTGTCTTTTTGTTAGTGTTTTAACTGTCTAACTTTGGATGTAGGCGCAATGGTTGGCCCCGCAACCCGAGCTGAGATAATGGCTGAGAATCAAGCCAGAAAGAGACTTCGGAGAGAGAGGAGGTTAGCAGCTCTTAGCTCTGGGGGAGCTTCCACCTCACCGGTGCCCCCAGTCATAAGCGATGCTCCTGCTGAGCCCGAGCTGGCGGAGCCTGAATCAGGTAAACCCTTTCTTCATATGTAAGAATTCTCTAAGTGTTTGATACTTACTTGGGTTCTGACTCATTCTCATTCCTGCGCAGCTCTACCAATTACCATTGTTGATGATGAGCTTAAAGCCGAGGTCCAGCTTCAGGCTCCAACTGATTCAGGGGTCCCAGCAGATGCTGGTGAAGGTTCCAGCCTTCGCCCCCGAAAGAGATAACGGGACGAAGGCTCCAGCAGTCGTGATCTGGGGCCATCTCAGCCCCCGGAGATGATCACTGCTGACCCAGCTGAAGATATCCTGCCTCAGTCGGGTAACATCCAAGACCCAATATTGATTGGGTTTTCTGAAGGGGATTCTGCTGAGAACCCTGTTGTGGTTGAAAGGCTAAACAGAGCAGCAATCCTGCCCCGAGATCTTCAGAAATTCAGGACAACTGACTTTGCCGCCCTGACCCATGCCTTTATGTCCAACATTGCTCTGGTAAGCAAGTCTCCCTTTGAGTACTTTGTTTGTTTTTGTCAATGAACTCCTCTTTTTAACTCTATTTTTTTGGTAGATTCGAGGCCAGGAGATGGAGTTGGTAACTCGCTGTAGAGATTTTCTTGGGGAGCTGGAGACTACAAGAAAGCAGCTTGAAGAAGCTGAGAAGAGAAAAGCTGAGCTGACCCAAGAGATAACTGACTTGCGAGCCGGAAATACCCAACTCCAACAGAAGGCCGAGGATGCAGAGACGAGGTTAGCCACCTCCAACTCCAAAGTGGATGAGTTGGAGAACAAAGTGGATGACCTGGAGCTGGCCTCCACTCAATCTCTCAATGAGGTTGAGTATCTGAAGAAGCAGATGGCTGAGATGGCGCAGAGAGGCGAAACTGATCAGAGAATGATTAATCTGCTGCGTCAGAACTTGATGGATGCTGAGATCAAAACTCTTCAGGACTTCAGGAAATCTCAATTTTTTGAAGAGAACATGCTCCTGATACAAGGCTCAGCCATGGAGGTGCCAAAGAAGAGCCATTGATGCCTGTGCTGAAGTACATCCTGACCTGAACAGAGAAGACCGCCGCATAGCCGAACTCTACAATCCTCTCGCAGCTCAGGAGTTTGAAGAATTGTTTCAAAAATTTGTTGACGGAGCTGACTTGAGGGATGAAGACAAGGATGACTAGGCTTTTGGGTTCTTTGTTTAGCTTTTAGCAGGGCAGGCATCAGAATGTACTTCAAAGCTTAAATCAATGAAATTTCCAACTTTTTGGCTCAGTTCTGTCTTCTGTCTTTAGTGCTTCTAAGTTTATTTTTTAATGCTATCATTGCTAACTTCTCATATCAGTCTTAGCAAACTTGATTAACTTCATTGAAAATAAACTAAGTTTTCAAGTCAGAGTAAACCTGTTGCTTGGGTTGAGCTAACTCGTGAGCAAGTTGGAGATGAACTCTGCCTTGTTTTGACCAAGTTCTGACTTTTTTAAGAAAAAATATGGGGTTTGATTGCACGTCTTTTCTTCAGCAAACTTTTACCTCAGATCTGCTGAGGCTTTAGGAGTCATTTCTTTGACTTTTGCCTCGGACATCCCGAGGTCTTGTTTTTCTTTTTAGTGGGTAAGTGCCTCGGTCTTACCAAGGTCTTACTCTTACCTTTGATAAGTTCCTGCCTCAGTTCTGCCAAGGTCTTAACCTTCCTTTTAAGAAGTTTTTGCCCCGGTCTGACCGAGGTTTTAGTGCACTTTATCGTGAGTTTCTGCCTCAGACCTACCGAGGTCTTGACCTGCTGTTTAGCGGTTCTTCATCTCTGACCGGCCGAGGTTTTGATGTACCCTTTAGCGGGCATTTGCCTCGAACCTACGAGGTCTTTTGCCTCGGACCTGCCGAGGTCTTAATGTATCCTTTAGCGGACATTTGCCTCGAACCTACGAGGTCTTTTGCCTCGGACCTGCCAAGGTCTTAATGTACCTTTTAGCGGGCATTTGCCTCGAACCTGCGAGGTCTTTTGCCTCAGACCTGCCGAGGTCTTAATGTACCCTTTAGCGGGCATTTGCCTCGAACCTGCGAGGTCTTTTGCCTCGGACTTGCCGAGGTCTTATATGAGCCTTCCATAGTGCTCAGAATTTGCTTGGACACTTGACTCTTGAAAGATGCCTCAGAAAAATTTGTATTGATATACAAAATGGTTACAATTTACATCATTGATGCAGAAGTCTGAGATGAGAAGTGTGCCAAGTTCGTGGAAGAGTTCTCCCTTCCAAAGTTTGCAACTTATAAGCTCCTGTTGGGAATACTTCAACAATACGGTAAGGTCCTTCCCACTTAGGATTAAAGGTTCCCGCCGAGACAGCATGGCTAATTTCGTTGTCGCGCATCACCAGATCTCCCACTCGAAAGGATCTCGGACGTACCCGAGAGTTGTAGTACTGGGAAATCAAGCTTTTATACTGAGCCATGCGTATGCGTGCTCGGTCCCTTTTCTGGTCGAGTTCATCCAAATTCAATCGTAGCTCTTGATTATTATCAGAAGCTGAGCAATAATCCACTCGAGTTGAGGTAGAGCCGATCTCTGCTGGAATGATGGCCTCTGTGCCATATACTAGTGAGAAAGGAGTTTCCTTTGTTGAAGTTGATGGAGTTATCCGGTAAGCCCATAAGACGCTGGGTAATTCTTCGACCCAACTAGTCCCAGCTTTGTCCAGACGCTTTTTAAGACCGTACTTGATGATCCTGTTGGCAAGCTCTACTTGGCCATTTGACTGAGGATGAGCTACTGAAGTGAAACGTTGCTTGATATGTAAATCAAGACACCAACTCTTCACCGGATCCTCAGCAAACTGTGTGCCGTTGTCTGAGATCAGGATCTGGGGTAGGCCGAATCGACAAATGATGTTTTTCCATAGAAACATTTTGACTTGGGCCCCAGTTATGGTGACTAATGGCTTGGCCTCTATCCATTTAGTGAAGTAGTCAATCGCTACCAGCAAGAATCTGACCGAGCCGGGAGCTCGGGGTATGGGTCCCACTAAGTCCATACCCCATTGCACAAACGGCCAAGGACTGGAAATATTGGTCATCTCATGACTCGGCAAATGAGAAGTTAGAGCATGAGCTTGACATGATGGGCACTTTTTGACCAGCTCTTCTGCATCTTTACGAATTGTGGGCCAGTAATATCCAGCCAAATAGCACTTGCGGGCCAGTGAGCGTGCTCCAGAATGGCTTCCACATATGCCCAAGTGCATCTCACGAAGAATGTAATCTCCTTCGTTCTCAGGTACGCACCGCAACCACGGCTGAGAAAAAGATTTTCTGTACAAGTGATCGTTAAAGAGTGCGTACCTAGAAGCTTTCAGGCGGAGACGCCGAGCTTGTGACTTGTCTTCGGGCAGGGTCTGATGTTGCAGATAGGTGACTATCTCGTCCATCCAGGTAATATGATAATCTTGCTGCAAGACTTCATTTCCATCAAAGGCACGACGCTTCACCAGCTCTACAACAATCTTCTTCCCAATTGTGGCCGAGGTGGATAAGGCCAGTCGAGATAGCGCGTCAGCTCGTTTGTTGGCCGACCTGGCGATGTGTTCTATCATAAAGCGTTCAAACATTCCTTTCAAATGCTGAACCTTAGCCAAATACCGCTTCATGTTGTCCTCCTTGGCTTCGTAATCTCCATTAATCTGAGAAACTACGAGCTGCGAGTCACTTCGGGCGGTTATTTGCTGTGCCCCCAGTTTACGAGCTAAACTCAGCCCAGCTATCAGAGCCTCATACTCGGCCTCATTATTAGTGGCCTCAAAGTCAAAGAACAAGGCATACTTTATCTCTTCCTCGTTTGGATTAATTATTAGGAGCCTGGCTCCACTTCCGTCCTTCGAAGAAGACCCATCTACATATAAGATCCAACCTTGTGCTGGAGGAGGATCTTCTTCAACAGAAATCCCTTCAGCTAGAAAGTCGGCCAAAGCTTGAGCTTTAATGGAAGTGTGCGACTTATAGTTGATGTCATACTCAGCAAGCTCCATCGCCCACTTAGCAGCTCGGCCTGAAGTGTATAGCCGAGATAAAATCTGCTTCAAGGGCTGATCCATCACCACGATTATAGGATGAGCTTGAAGATAAGGTCAGAACTTTCTTGCCGCCACTATCAATGCTAAGATGATTTTTTCAGCATTAGGGTAACGCACCTCAGCTCCGTGCAATACTTTGCCAGCGAAGTAAATGGGTTTTTGTACAGCATCCTGATCTTTGAGCAGAACTGCACTCACTGCCTCATGGCAGGTTGACAAATATATGTACAAGGTCTCCCCAGGTAGAGGGGATGTCAGCATAGGCACCTCGGCTAGGTGTGCTTTTAAGTCATCAAAAGCTTTCTGACATTGGTCATCCCAGAGAAAGGCAGTCCATTTCTTCAAGATCTGGAAGAAAGATAGAGATCTCTCAGCTGACTTAGAAAGAAATCTGCTCAAGGCAGCAATTCGGCCTGTCAACCTCTGAACTTCCTTGATGTTCCGAGGTGGGTGCATACTTTCTAAGGCTTCAATCTTGGCCGGATTGGCCTGTACCCCTTCCTTGGAAACCATGTATCCAAGAAACTTTCCCGTACATACTCCAAAAGTACATTTTTTCGGATTCAGCCTCATACGGGATTCTCTTAAGATGCCAAACACTTCTCGGAGTTTTGAGATATACTGATTAAGAGTCCTACTCTTAATCAACATATCATCAATGTAAACTTCCATAATTCGGCCAATTTGATCTCGGAACAGCGAGTTGACCAAACGTTGGTAAGTTTTCCCTGCGTTTTTTAGACCGAAGGGCATGCTGACATAACAATAAGTGCCCGACTCCTTAATAAAAGAAGTCTTTTCCTGATCCTCTTTCGTCATCATGATCTGATGGTAATCTTTGAAAGCATTAAGGAAATCAAAGACCTCATACCCCAAGGTGGAATCCACCAATCTATCAATCTTTGGCAAGGGGTAGCAGTCTTTTGGGCACGCCTTGTTCAGGTCGGTGTAGTCTACACACATTCTCTAAGTCTTGTCGGGTTTGGGGACCACAACAGGGTTAGCCAACCAGGTCGGATACAAGACTTCTTCAATGAACTTTGCCCCAAGGAGTTTCTCGACCTCTCCTGCTATCATTTTGTTCCTCTCTGGGGCAAAGTTTCTTTTCTTCTGCTTAATGGGCCTGACCTGAGGATCCACATTAAGCTGTTGCTCTGCTAAGGAGGTCGGGATCCCGGACATGTCCTCTGTTGTCCATGCGAAGATTTCCGCGAACTCCCTTAGCAAGCTCTGAAGCTGAGCCCGCGTTTCAGCTAGCATCCGGGTTCCAATTTTGATTGTGTTCTCAGACTGACCTGGGTCTAGGATGAACTCCTGAACGGCGTCATCTGTGAGCAAACGCTCATCAGTTGGGGGAATGAGATCATCCAGAACAACTTGCTGAACGGCCTCACTCCCTTGAGTAGCCACTGCATAACAATTCTGGGCTATAGGAATATCCCCTTGCAAAGTAACTACTCCACTTGGGGTAGGAAACTTCATGCTGACATGCAAGGGGGATATTACGCCTCCAGAGCTACCAACGCTGGTCGACCTAAGAGAATATTATAGGCCGACCTCTCTTTAACCACCACAAAATCCATCCACAAACAACGGTAAGCCGGGGGTTTGCCAAAGCTGACACTAAGTGTGATCAGGCCAGCTGGCCGAACAGACATACCAGTGAATCCAAATAAAGGAGAAGCTACTGGTGTCATTTGGGAGTCTGTTAAACCCAGCTGTTTATATACATGATAGTACATAATATTCGCAGCACTCCCAGTATCTACATAAACTCTTCGTACTTCTACAATTCTATCTGGTGCCATATGTATGCACAGTCCAATTACTAGACCCGTGTTATTAGAGTCTAGTGGAATAAAATCTTCTGGTCCGTAGACCAGTTCTCGGGCTAACCTTCGCTTTTTTGAGGGAGGTCCAGATGACGTTCCTGACGTACTGGGATCCCCCTGATTTTGCTGAGGCGGCCCTCCAGAGATGGTGTAAATTATGGAGTTTATTTGAGGCTGCACTACGGCGTCTTGTCGATCTCTGTCCCCATCATCGTCCGACCTGGGATGTGCTGGTGGGGTCTCAGGTCGGCACTTGTCTTTTTGAGGATTTTTTCGGAAGCTCACACGATTATGGAGTCGTGAGCGTGGGTCATAGAACTGCTTCAGATGCCCCAACTCAATCAGCTTCTGAATTGCTTGGACCAGTTGCCGACAATCTTCCGTATCGTGACCGACATCTTGATGATATCGGCAATACAGCTTCGGATCCCTCTTATCTCTGGGATCTGCCAGAGGTTTCGGGTTCGTTCTTAATCCATCTCTTTCCATGATAGCTAAAATTCTGTCTTTTGAGGCCAAGAGGGGCAGACCCTCTCTACCTCGTTTACCTCGGCTACCAAGGCGATCAAACGCAATGCGCCGATCACGCTTGTCCTCAAGTCGGTCCGTTTTGGAAATGGGCCGAGGTTCGTGCCGAGTACTCTGCTCGGCCTCTTTCTTCAGCCGGTTTGCCTCCTCTCCGCGAGCAAACTGGTGTGCCTTTTCCAGGAATTCCCTCAACGTGGTGGGTCCCTCTTCGGCGAGCTAGGAGAAGAGACGACCCGCCCTCAAACCATTGATGAATGCAGCGGCCTTTACTCCTTCGTTCCGGTCACTGACCTGCAGTGACTCGTCCGAGAAGCGCTGCATATATTTCAGTACAGACTCTTCAGGACCTTGCTTCAAAGTCATTAAATGTGAAGAGTTTTTGATAAACGGCGCACTTGAAACGAACTGAGATTTAAACTTCTGCGCCAGCTGTCTAAAGGGGTCCACCGACTGAGGTGGGAGCTCCTGGAACCATCTTCTTGCCTTCCCCTGCAGATACATGGGGAAGGTCTTGCAGCGGAGCGGGTCTGGAATGTTCTTTAGGCTCATGGCCGTCTGAAACTGAAAAAGATGATCAGTTGGATCAGACGTCCCATCATAAGTGTCCATTTTTGGCACCTTAAAGTTGTCAGGTGCCAAATACTCCGCGATGTCCCAAGAAAATGGGCTTTCTTGGATCACCCTCATATATTCGGATCTGGGCTCTTTAGGTCGGCCCTTCGGCCTGCGAGGGTCAGCCTCTTGTCGAACACTTTTGAAAGATCGGGACCTTACACCAAGGCGCTGCCTAGGTATATGCACCGACTCCACTGTAGGGGCTCTGTCACCACTACGTCTTGCATCTGCCATAAAACCCTGAGGATGGTGAGAAGATTGCCGTTGGGTCTTCTCCTTTGGGTAAAAGGAGGTAGAATCTTCCTCCAAGTATTCCATCTCAGGGCGCTTCCCTTTGAGCCGCTCCACCACGGCCTCAAACACATTCAAATTCTCGGCCACATACTTCATAGCCTTCTCTTTCTCATCCGCGGTTACCACCGGGACCTTCTTCGCTTCCGGCTCTGGCCTCCTGGAATCCTGTCCAAGAGGAACAGAGCGGGTGTCTTTTCGATGGTGCTAATTTGAGGACTCTCCCAGTCCTTCGCGGGCTTCTTTTCCTATTTGAACTGACTTGAAAGCTTTAAATAGTGCGATTAAGAAGACTTAAATGACGGAGGTTCGGGGGCCCTCTTTCTAGCGCCAATATGATGATGTCGGATTATATCACCAAGTATTTGTTTGATGTGGTGCCGTTAGAACTCCGTCAGTTGTCCTTAATGAGCGAGTTGCTGACCTGCACAAAGGAAAAGGGTCAGAGGACCCAGGATCTATGGCCCCGGGTAATACCCTCCGACGCTCAAGTCAGTCAAGACCATTTTAGGAGAGGTTTATATATCGATGAAGGTTCTGTAAAAAGAGGTTCTCCGGTAAACCTTTGTTTTCACTGTAGAGAAGACGATTGTCCGTAGTGAATTGTCAAAGTGTAGTTTTTAAAGCTCGTTGTTACTTGTCCTTCTCTCTCCTGCTGCTCGGCCTTTTTATATGGCGGCTTGGGCCAATGCATGGGCAGAGCCCGGAAATCGTGACAGGCAAGGAGGTCATCGGGATGACTCTTGCTCTTGCATGCTCGCCACGTGGCTCGGTGCTGAGCTGAGTAAGCTAGCTTGGGACACCTAGCTGGGTGTTTCACCTGGTAGAATTACCCAGGGTAAACTCCTAAAACCGAGATGAAATCCTCTAGAAGCACTCAGAAGTGCCCGAGATGACTGATGATGTGGGGTCAGCCTGCCGAGATGAAAGTGGCCGACTCTAAAGAGCATTGGAGGGCCTTTCGCGATGCTTGTAGCTGACGCTATAAAAGGTGGTCCGAGACCAGTAGGTAGATCGGATCCGAGGCCGAGTTCAACTCTTTGGCCGAGATGGAACTGTAAACCGAGATGAGGCCTTGAGGCCGAGATGTGATCCTTAGGCCTAAGTGAGGCCTTTAGGCCGAGATGAGATCTTTAGCCCCTAGAGGGCACTGAGACCGTATGGCCGAGATGGCCGAGAGGCCTTGTGGCCGAGATGGCAGTGGGGCCCTGTGGCCAAGATGGACTGTTTGTCCGCATGTGACCTGGTCAACCTCCGGACCGACCCGCCATACTTAACCATTTTTACGTCCTTACTTCAGCGTTGACCGTTATTGACTAACGAGGGGTGTTTTTTGGCTCATCAGTTACCAAACAATATCTACTCCCATAAACACACCATTACGTTGATCGGCCAAAAAATAAAAGGTCTAACAAAAATTGTTGTACCAATAGAGGAACAGTAAAAAATTACTTATAAATCGTCTCATGAGTTGAATAATGTCTATGTAAAAAATCAAAACCTTTAGTTAGTGTGCAAAAATAAGAGCCCACCAGGGCTATGGTGTTATATCCTTTTTTTTAAATAAGGGCAAAATGGTCAATTGGGCCTAATTAATTAGAAAACCTAAATGGATTTGATAATTTTCCCTAAACCCTAATCAAATTTCTATTTAAACAGCGCTTAGACTTCTCCTCCCCCCATACTAAACGTGTGACGCAGAAAAGAACAAAAATAATGATTCGTCTCTTTTGCTCTATCAAGGTCGTCCCCTTTAGGAAGATAGGAAGAGCACCGCATCGATCAAGCCTTGCAAACGCGTATCAAATACCAAGTAGGTGTCCCCTTAACATCCGTTAAACGCAAAAACGATAATATTTAATTTTTCTATGAAAACGAAATCGTGCATTAGTATTGGTGATTGTATAGATGCTTGATTATTAGATTATATGGATATGTGATGATGTGTATGTCCGTATATATGATTGTATATGTATATATATGTATGATGCTATTTTCGTATGAAAACTCGAAAAAGATTTGATTTTTGATGTGCGTGTGAATATCAAAATCGTAGGAAGAAGTGGTTGTGCCGGCGGCGCGTGGCCGGTGGTGGTGGGCTATGACCACGTGCTGCTGGATGGAGGAACAAGGGAGTTGAAAGGGGGCTGAGGGAGGGGCGGCGCGTGGCCGGTGGTGGTGGGCTATGACCACGTGCTGCCGGATGGAGGAACAAGGTGCAAGAGGGGACGGTTGAGAGGGTGTGCTAGGGGGGTTAGTGCAGCTGCGGTGGGGCTGGGGGCTGCGCAGGGTGGGGGTGCGCCTGGGGTGGTGAGCAGGGGGTGCGAACTGGGGAAGGGGCGCTGAGGAAGATTTCGGTGGTTGGGTGAAAATGCGGTAACCTAAGGAATAAAAGTTGGGAGATTGCAAGGGGGAAAGTCACGTAGGGAAAAGGAAAAAAAATAGAAAAAGGAAAAAGGTAGAAAAAAGAGAAAAATAGAAAGAGGAAAACAATAGAAAAAGGAAAAAGGGTAAGAGAACGGAACCTGTGAGTGGAAAAGGAAAAAGAAAGAAGAAAAGAAAAGGAAAAAAAGAAAAAGGAGGAAGAAAGCAAATGAAGGATTCTGTGTATGATTTCTGTACATTCATGCATCACGACATTGCATATATGTTTTGTTCTGTTATGTTATGTTCTGTTCTGTTAGGATATGTGAGACGTAAGTCGCATATCTGATCTGTTCCGTTCCGTTCTGTTAGTACACAGGGTCATGCATTGCACGATTAGATGAATGTTTCTGAGAAGGTAGGTTATCATGCATCACGTATGTGACATTGCAATTCACGCTCATTTTTCATGATTATGTGTTTGATTGTTCTAAAGAAGATATGACCGTTATACGTTGTTTTAAGAAGTTATGACCCTTATATGTGTTTGCGAAAACGTGGACAGTCTATTTTCGTATCGACGTACTTATATGTATTTCACTACTGTCCTAGCATGTATGATCTCACAGGGCCGATGCAGGCAGGGTACTTACTGAGTGACATTTTGTCGCTCACACCGTTCGTTTTGTTTTCTTGCAGACGATTCAGGGTATGATTACATATGGGTTGGAGAAGATTCAGAGTGGGCTCAGTGGGACTCGTATGGACTGTTTGGAGATTGAGGATTAAGAATTGAAGAAGTTTTATTCTATTTATTGATTCATTTGAGGATTCGGCTTAGGGATTTCATTTTATGCACTTTACGATGTTGTTTAGGGGATTTTGTCTATATATGATTTTGGGGATTTTACTTTCGGTTTAGGGTTTTGAATTGATTTATTCTGCTTCCGCAAGCGAATACTGTGTCGTTTTGATAAGTGTAGGAATTCGTACAGACGCCTTGTATATCCCTGAGCAGAATACGGCAGGCGTACCGATTCTGACCCTAGGGTTCGGGACGGGGCGCTACAGGTGGTATCAGAGACGAGGCTCTAGATCTACTGTGGAAAACATAGAATTAAGAGATGATCTTAGACGTAAGAGATGACTATAGACTTAAGTTTCGATCGTAGATGTAAGTCGACCTTAGACTAAGTTTGAATCTAGACATAAGCTGTGATCTGAGACTAAGTTTGATTTTAGACGTAAGCTATGATCCGAGACTAAGTTTGATCTTAGAATAGGATTGATTTAGACTAAGTGATGATCGGACTGGGGACACGGTTGGTTTTTATTTTTTTATTGGTCTGTATTTGACTGTTTTCTGTATCTTAAATTAATATATTTCCTAAAATGCCCTTGACAAAAAAAACTGAAATTTCCTTGTCGTAGCAAATACGCCGTCGAGAAGAGAACGGTAGGAACGACAATAGGAATCACTCTGAGAATGGGGCTCCACAGCAGGTCGTGCTTCCCCAGGCCCTAACCGACGCACTACGGGTCATGGCCCAAGCTGTGGCGTAACAACATCGGCAGCCACATGCTTCACCACCACCGCATTCGGACTTGAGATTCTTCTACAAACGGATGCAGAGGAGTGGTGGTGCAACACAACTGACACCGCTGATCACTCGGAGCTAATTTCAGAATGAGTTCAAGAGGTATTACGTGCCGACAGTGCGATCTTCAGAGCATGACTCTATATCCACGGCGGAAATGTAGAATTAGGCCATGATATTAGAAAATAAGTTACGATTTTGCCTCTAAGTCACAAACTTAGACATAAGCGATGATTTGAACATAAGCGATGATCATGAACATAGGTACTGATCTCAGTTATAAGCGATGATCCTGAACATAAGTCACGATCTTAGACATAAGTAACGATATCGATTAAGAGTTGACTTTAGACATAAGTATTGATTTAGTAATAAGTGTTGATTATGTACTAATTATGATTTGGAAATAAGTCGTGATCTTAGACTTAAGAAATGATGATACTAAGAACGATCCTAGAAATAAGTTATGATCTTAAACTTAAGAAGTCGATCGGTTTTGAAACACGTATACCTAGGATATCCCATACAATTCTTCCTTATCTAAGGTTGATTATAACTCTCTAAGCTGTGATATTAGTAACCCTAGTTGAATACTATATAATTGATTTCAATGAATTACAATGTTAGCCAGAATACCCTACTACAAACTTTAGTTGACATATTAATCGACAAGCAGTAACTCGGGCTGCCTTACCATAACTGCAACATGGTACTTAGTACCATTAGGGTAAAGTAAAGCGGGTCCACATCTCTACTTGGACGGTAACATCAGAGCAGACTTAGGTCTAAGTTGGGATCATAGCCACTAAGAACTGAATTATAATAGTATGATAAATACTAAGAGATGCTTTTTAGTAAAATGATAGAAACTAAATAACAATTAGCGTTATAATCAGTAGAGTTTAGTTAAAGATATTGTACAGAGGAATTTATAGTATAGTGTTAAAATGTTGAATGTAGGGTAATCAAAATAGGCCGACGATATTAATCTTATTAGAGGTATCAAATGATAGTGACATGCGAAAAATCGACTATAATATGTGCCTTGGAATACTATATCATTACAAAAATTGTGGGTTAAGTATTGACGTCGGAACATTTGGTTTGAATCTAGTAGGCTTGAATTGAAATAGAGTAAGCATGAACCAATAGCGGTTGCTTGTGCAGCTGAGATTTAACTATGATAATTAGCGGTTCAAATAAACAAGTAAAGAAATACAATGGATCAGTATGGCGCGCAGAAGCATGGTGAATTAATAACACCTTAAGTAGATAAATATTTAGTGTGCCATGCTGGGATTGAACAATTTAAGTTAAGAATTTTATCATAGTAGGCTAAGGTTAGACTTATAAGAAACGGTACATAGACGGATTGTTCTTTTGGAAATAAGCATGGATTGTAGAAATTATACGAAATATTGGACTATCATTTCTCTAGCTGATAAATATTTTATATAAGCACGTACACCGAGTTATACCATATTTCACAGGGACTTCAAAAGACATTTTATTTTTGAAAATACATTATTAAGTCACATTTCTTTATATAGTTTACTAAACTTTACGAGGCTAATTTTTTTTTCTCGGTACTTGTAAAACAGCTTAATAAAGATTTCAATCCTTTTGACGACATTGAAAAGGGGAAAACTTTTAAAATATTGATATTCTTGCAAAAACGATTTGTTTATATATATTTCTTACATAATATTTCAAATTTCTGTTTTTGTTAAATCTATTATTTTAGTGAAAATTAATTTAATTTGACGACTACCGATATCGCAAGCAGTTTAACCGTTTAAATGTTTTATAAGTTGTTTACCCGCTTGCAAGGAACTTATAACTTTTGTGGGGAAAAAAAGGTAGCTTTCAAAATATATACCTGTTTTTGAAAACGGAAGGTACCGTATTCAAATCGTTTCATAAAACCTTACATTATTAAGTTTTCAACTGTTTTGACACAATTTTACCAAAATGCCTTGCGAACAAGTTATATCAACGTTTTTAAAATGGTCATTTGAGATATCGCATTGCGAAAACAAATCTATAATACTTTGAGTTTTGTGGTTACAAAAATTAGAAAGTTCAGTATTTTAAAAAGTTAAAGCTATATTCAAAATTATAGCTACATAAGCTACTTTCCTTTTAACTTGAAGAAAGATATGTCCATACACATATTTCGTATACTAGGCTGTTGACGATATCTTAGAGAAATTAAGAGCATGATCATAGAGCTAGTTTGTAAGTATATAAGAACTGATTTTGAAGACTTGATTAAGTTAGGGAAGGGTAACGGTTACCGTAGTGGCACACAAAGGATATTAGTATGGTTAATTATCTAGGAGATGGATCGTATGTGATAAGTTTAAGAATCCGGTAGTGTAGATTGCAATAAGTTGAATGATACACGTCAAGCGGTATAAGTGGAAGTTTGTAAGCAGTAATTATAGAGAATTAAGTAAGGATTGAACCCTATAAGGACTAGATCATTTTGTGAGATGCTAGAGATGACTAAATTAAATCGTACTAGAGTACAACGTATTCCGAAAAATACATACAACTTCAGGAATGAGTCTTGTGAACAAGGCGTTAAGTTAAAGATTGTACTACACCTAGGAACTGATTTTAGAGGATCGCTCATGATAGCAAAAATAAGTATGATATAGACCAACGATTAAGTTATGAAGTCAGTATAATGACGATATACTTAAGGCTGGTTCGAGAACTATAGAAAGAATAGGTTACGATCTGTCAGGAGAGTACAAGGGGTTTAAAGATTACATTGTAAATATACACACTGAATGATTTGAGGACTTAGTCATGTATCGAGGAAGTGAAATAGGTAACATATCGGAATATGCAAGGGATACTAAGTTCGGTCATGATCTAGGAAACTGAATTATGTAGGACTATACTAAGTTATTGATTACGTAACACACAAGTTTCGAGGACGAAACTTTTTGTAAGGGGGGAGAATGTTATATCCTGTTTTTTTTAAATAAGGGCAAAAGGGTCAATTGGGCCTAATTAATTAGAAAACCTAATTGGATTTGATAATTTTCCCTAAACCCTAATCAAATTTCTATTTAAACAGCGCTTAGACTTCTCATCCTCCCCCATACTAAACTTGTGACGCAGAAAAGAAAAAAAAAATAATGATTCGTCTCTTTTGCTCCATCAAGGTCGTCCCCTTTAGGAAGGTAGGAAGAGCACTGCATCGATCAAGCCTTGCAAACGCGTATCAAATACCAAGTAGGTGCCCCCTTAACATCCGTTAAACGCAAAAACGATAATATTTAATTTTCCTATGAAAACGAGATCGTGCATTAGTATTTGTGATTGTATAGATGCTTGATTATTAGATTATATGGATATGTGATGATGTGTATGTCCGTATATATGATTGTATATGTATATATATGTATGATGCTATTTTCGTATGAAAACTCGAAAAAGATTTGATTTTTGATGTGCGTGTGAATATCGAAATCGTAGGAAGAAGTGGTTGTGCCGGCGGCTCGTGGCCGGTGGTGGTGGGCTATGACCACGTGCTGCCGGATGGAGGAACAAGAGAGTTGAAGGGGGGCTAAGGGAGGGGCGGCGCATAGCCGGTGGTGGTGGGCTATGACCACGTGCTGCCGGATGGAGGAACAAGGTGCGAGAGGGGGCGGTTGAGAGGGTGTGCTAGGGGGTTAGTGCAGCTGCGGTGGGGCTGGGGGCTGCGTTGGGTGGGGGTGCACCTGGGGTGGTGAGCAGGGGGTGCGAACTGGGGAAGGGGCGCTGAGGAAGATTTCGGTGGTTGGGTGAAAATGTGGTGACCTAAGGAATAAAAGTTGGGAGATTGCAAGGGGGAAAGTCACGTAGGGAAAAGGGGAAAAATAGAAAAAGGAAAAAGGTAGAAAAAAAGAGAAAAATAGAAAAAGGAAAACAATAGAAAAAGGAAAAAGGGTAAGAGAACGGAACCTGTGAGTGGAAAAGGAAAAAAAGAAAAAGGAGGAAGAAATCAAATGAAGGATTCTGTGTATGATTTCTGTGCATTCATGCATCACGACATTGCATATATGTTTTGTTCTATTATGTTATGTTCTGTTCTGTTAGGATATGCGAGACGTAAGTCGCATATCTGATCTGTTCCGTTCCGTTCTGTTAGGACCCGGGGTCATGCATTGCACGATTAGATGAATGTTTCTGAGAAGGTAGGTTATCATGCATCACGTATGTGACATTGCATTTCACGCTCATTTTTCATGATTATGTGTTTGATTGTTCTAAAGAAGATATGACCGTTATACGTTGTTTTAAGAAGTTATGCCCGTTATATGTGTTTGCGAAAACGTGGACAGTCTATTTTCGTATCGACGTACTTATATGTATTTCACTACTGTCCTAGCATGTATGATCTCACAGGGCCGATGTAGGCAGGGTACCTACTGAGTGACGTTTTGTCGCTCACACTGTTCGTTTTGTTTTCTTGCAGACGATTCAGGGTATGATTACATATGGGTTGGAGAAGATTCAGAGTGGGCTCAGTGGGACTCGTATGGACTGTTTGGAGATTGAGGATTAAGAATTGAAGAAGTTTTATTCTATTTATTGATTCATTTGAGGATTCGGCTTAGAGATTTCATTTTATGCACTTTACGATGTTGTTTAGGGGATTTTGTCTATATATGATTTTGGGGATTTTACTTTCGGTTTAGGGTTTTGAATTGATTTATTCTGCTTCCGCAAGCGAATACTGTGTCGTTTTGATAAGTGTAGGAATTCGTACAGACGTCTTGTATATCCCTGAGCGGAATACGGCGGGCGTACCGATTCTGACCCTAGGGTTCGGGACGGGGCGCTACATATGGTGACTATTTTGTCACAACTCGTGAAAGCTTGGACCAAAAGGTGAAATCTCTCATCTTGGACTCTCAGAGTCTCAACTTCAAAGAGCATGTGTGAAGGATGCAAATCAGGAGTCCAGCGGCCTTCTAGATTGAGTGAGATCTTACGCAGTGACCCACACAAGGTGTGTCCCGTAAAACAGGACTTCGGCCTAGCATCAGAGGAACATCCACATTGTGCTTGTCGTTGGAATCGAACTCTTGATCTCTTGAAGCAAATCTCAACCCGAGTACCAACTGAAATATGCTCCGGGCCACAACTCGTGAAAGCTGCGATGCCTCTTGTCTGCTTGAAAAGAGAATACCAGCATCCCTACGATTTCGATGTACGTTACCATGTTCTCGTTAATGTTCCATTTCTATTTTATCCGAGAAAAGAAAAACATGCAATTTGCTATCAATCTTTTGGTCTAAGAGATGCCACGAGACTAGCTTGTTTTGGATAAATTCCGGTGTGTACTTCTAGGTGTATATTTCTAGTATGCAATCGTGTTTCTATTTCAGTATGTTATATGTGTTTTATATATATAATGAGATAAAATGACGTTTTTGGTGTACTAGGCTCCCGTATTTGTCTATGGTCCGAAAAAGAGCCGGATCGCTTTGCGATCTGATATACGCAGCCTTACCTACACTTTGTACAAGAGGCTGTTTACGCAGTTTGAACCCGTGACCTCAAAGTACAAAACAGCAACCTTATCAGTTGCTCTAAAACATGTTTTTAAATTTTTTTTATAGACATAATGAGATGATGAGACTACTTTTTTTTGGTCCTACTGTATCAGGGATGAGATCTCCTCACCACGCGGTGAGTCACTGCACGGTCCAGGACGCGACATGTGGCAGCAGTAGGGGGTGGTGAGGCTGGATGAGGGTTACTCTCACCCAACCTCACCACTCCTCCTTTTTGCCACGTGCCGCGCGGTCACGTACGCGGTGAGAGGAGAGCGATGAGGGGATCCTATCCCACTGCATCATTGACTCTATGACACATGGATGTCATATCGGAAATGGATACCGGATCCATTCACATTTTGTTTGGTCAGTTGCTCAATGTATGGACTAAGGCATGCATTATGGACATATAAGGGTGTTAACGAATCGAGTCGAGCCAAATAATAGATTTTTAAATTTAAATTCGTTTAGCTAAACGAACTATTTAGCTTGGTTCGTGTATTGTAACGAGCTTTAAAATTGGTTCGAGTTTGGCTCGAGAACTCTATAACAGTTTAAATGAGCCAAACAGTTTGCAAACAATTTGGCTCATTTTACTAAACGAATCCAAATAGATGTTCGAATTCGACTTGTTTGAGTAAAATTAACGAACAAACTCGATCGAATCAAATATGAATCGAACTCAAACAGTTCGCGAACTGTTCGGTTCGCTTAACACTCCTATAGACAAACACATATATATACATGCATATACCCCTAGGAGATGTGGAAGGTAACATAATGAAGCGACGTAAAAATGACAATAGTGAATTAGGGTTTTGGTTGTTATTGATGTTATAATCTTATACTATTTAATTGAGTTACGCTTTCTAATTTTGGCAAGAGGTGTATTTTCCAATCGTGAATTAGGATTTTGGTTGCTATTGATGTTATAATCAGCTTTCTGATTTGGCAAGAGAAACCTATTTTTCACCCAGTCAATCATATAAAGTTTGAACATTAGTAATTCTACGAATCACTGGATATGAAGTTATACTATAACAACAACATTACCTCATTTTTTTAGAGGTTTCTGTCTATGACGGAGTATGAAAGGTCGGATGTACGCAACCATATCCATGTATTAGAAACACACAAATGTTGTTTTCCGATGACCCTAGATATGAAGTTATAGGTTTACGTAATTCCTAGGCTATCACATATATAAACTCTCCTGGAGCAAGAAAGTATACGTAATTTCTAGGAAATCCTAGGAAATCACCAACGTAGTTTGTCGTTATAAAATTGTGTTATTTGACTATGTGTCTTGATGATGTCAGATTTATCACCACGGTAAAAGTCGAGATATTGAAATCTCGTTGTCTCTCCTCCGTTTGACCTTTTCAAGGAAACCTGAAAAGGGAAGGAAACGTTAGGGGTCCCAGGGCACTGCCCCGGAAAAACCCTTCGACGCTCAAGTCAGTTGTGAGCATATTAGCATAGAGCTTTATGCTAGAATTAAGGTTGTATGAAACCTGTTTAGGGTCGGCCAATGTGTAAGCCGAGCTGAGATGAGTTCTCTGGGTTGTTCTGGGTGTCCAAAGAGAGAGAGATCCCTCCATTGTTCATGAAGTTCCTCTTAAATAGTTGTTGAGGTTGAGGATGAGTGTCCCCAAAATGGATGAGTTGGCGACACCTCGCGTGCTTTGTTGACAGCCGCGTGGCTGAGAAATGCTGTGTGGCATCTCTGCCTTGCATGGCTAGCATTTGGAGTCGTGTAACTGTGACGCCTGGCAGTCTGCATGGGAGCCACGTGACACCCCGTGTCAAGTTGAGGTGTCAGACTTACTGGAGAACAAGACTCTGCTTGGGCGTACAGTGACTGAGGACTGTGTTTGCCCGAGATGACGGCTTGACCGAGATGGCCGTTTGATTAACCGAGATGGCTGGTGATGTGGGGTCAGCCTGTCGAAATGAAAGTGACCAACTCCAAAGAGCATTGGTGGGCCTTTCGTGATGCTCGTAGTTGACGCCTTAGAAAGCGGTCCGAGACCAGTGGATGGATCGGATCCAGAGCCTAGTTCAGCTCTTTGGCTGAGGTGGAACTGTAGGCCGAGATAAGGACTTGTGGCCGTGACATGACCCCTTAGGCTTAAATGATGCCTTTAGACCGAGATGGGATCTTTAGCCCCAGTGGACGCTGAGACCGTGTGGCCGAGATGGCGAATGGGGTCCTGTAGCCGAGATGGCGAATGGGACCCTGTGGCCGAGAATGACTATTTGTCCGCATATGACATGGTCAACCACCAGGCCGACCTGCTGTACTTAGCCATTTTTACGCCCTTACATCAGCGTTGACCATTATTGACTAACAGGGGTATTTTTTGGCTCATCATCTCTTGGTATTTGTTATATTTAATTTCTACGTTCTAATAAATAATTAACAAATCAATATAGGCAGTCACTGACAAAATAATATAAATATATTTTTTGATCAATAAAATAGTATATTTAATTCAATAGTATCATATGATATACCGTACAACTAGAAACACAAAAAAAATACGCCCCAGGGGCATAGTCCAGTGGTAAGTGGCAAAGGTGATTGGGCTAGAACCCCGACGTCCCGAGTTCGAGTCCGTGTGGAGACAATCCTTGTTGAAATATTACAAGGGTTGCCTCTGGACTGGCTGAGTCTCGAGTGTCCTCTCCCTTTGCAGGGCTGCCGGTGGAGCACATCTTTCGATTTACATCCCACCTGACTAAGGGGCCTCTAGTACAGGTGGGGAGAACTCACTCCCTCATCAAAGAAACACAAAAAAATACACACGGACCATGCTATTCCTTTATTCCAACGTACAGAGAGTACAAGTGGATACAACTCTCGAGAAACGGCAGAGGAATGGGTGCGGTTGCTCGCAGATCATATCCCAATTGGGGGGGTTAGGTGTTAGGATCCCCTCACCTAAAATATCTCACATCATGCGTCATCGTATGACACGTGGCAGCAGGGATGAGTGGTGAGGTTAGATGCGAGTGATGCGTGGAGTGAAGTAAAAGTGGGTGAGGTGATATTGCATCCCCCAATTGGGAGTTCCTCTAAGAGGGTTCAAGTTTAGAGATACGCGCATTGTGGATGTTTCACTGTTGTATGGGCATAAGGCCTAGTTTGCAGCGGACAGGACAAGTGCTCTTTGTGTATGACCTTCCTAACCTAGGAAACTACTGAGCTAGTGATTAGCGTCCTCTTACTTCTTGGAGCTGGAACTATGAGGGCCGTCAGAGAGCCAGGATATGGCTTTTGTTCAAAGGTGCGGTTTGGGGGGAGGGGAGGGGGGAGAGGAGTGGCGTGGCGAGAGAGAGGAGTTTGGGCAGCGGAAGTGGAGTGGATGAAATAGACTTGACTTTAGGACATCCAATTTTCCCCTTTTTTTCATTAAAATGCTAATATATTAACTAGAAAAATCAAATCATCAATGGATGCAACCCATACAATAGCCTTACTTGTAGGCAACAGGCCGACCTACATATACATCTCAGTAATATAGAGCAATCTTAAATAATAGAAGAAGTAGTGACTATGTCTAAAATGTGTGAGTAAAGTTTATACATAACTCTATACACGTGTATGCATATTAATAAGTCACATCCCTAGATATGAATGATGTTCCTCCAAAAATGCTTCTGTTTCGAGCTTGTCAGATGTAATATATTTACTTAGATGACAGAATCTGCCACCTCTACTCGGCGGGACAAGAGACAATGCAGCGCCTCTTCTTCTACTGCTCAGCTTCCATGCAGGTCTGACTAGCCATCTTGGCAATGCTAGATCTGCCACAAAGACTTCACTCTTTCAACAGACTATTGACTTGAAGATCGTACAGATTCAAAGGGACAACTGTGAAATCCAAGGCGATTTTTTGTTACCACAAACCAAAGAAAAGGTAGTAATATTTTAAGATATTATAAATAGTTGTAGTATTATTGCAATAAATAAATAAAAAAATTGATGTTACTTTTATGGAGTAGTGATGATGGTTGCATAGCCGGCCAATCAGTGTGGCCTCTGAAAGTGATGATTGTCTTTGCTTCCTTCTTAAGCCATTTATTATCCAATCATCATTTTCTCCCCTACTTTTTCCAGATTGCTCATTAGAAATGTTCTGCTCAAAGGGAAAAAAAAAAATTCTCCTAATAACTTTCAATTTCACAAGTATCCGAACTTTTCCATTTTTAATGGAGTCAAGGACACACTTTTCTTTGATTTTAAAATATGATAGAATACAGCAAAATGACTCACTAAATTGGTTGTGTTTCTTATATTGTGAAGCAGCAGTTGATCGACACGCAATTTTCGTTATGGGTCATCGGAAAACAACATTCATGTGTTTCTAACGTATGGGTATGGTTGCGTACATCCGACCCTCTCCATATCCTGCCATAGACGGGAGCCTCTAAGGTAATGGGGGTAATGTTGTTGTTGTTGTTGAAGTATCCGACCATCCTAGACAATGATTTCTAGCACCAACTTAATGATTATTGTAATTTATACACTTAGGCTATCTCCAATGGAAGCACCAAATCACCTATTTGGTGCAAAATACCACTCCAACCAAACACCAAATCATGCACCAATTTGGTAAAAATGAATAGTGTTGCACCAAATAGGTGCAACACTATTCATTGCACCAAATCACTATTCATCCTCCACATCATCATTTTAATCATATTAATTTAATTTTAATTTCGTTATAATAATTTTAATTTTGTTAATTTTGTTATAAAAATTTTAATTTCACTAATTACGTTATAAAAATTTTAATTTCGTTAATTTCGTTATAAAAATTTTAATTTTTTTATAAAAATTTTAATTTTGTTAATTTCGTTATAAAATTTTAATTTCATTTTTAAGGAAAAATTATATAACAAAAAATTAAAAATAAAATAAGATTCATAATTAATATTTAAAACAAAGTTACATTAGTAAATGAAGTACATTAAAAACATAGCATAGAATATTTCACAACAATAAAACTTAATAGCAACAAGCTTACGAAATAACTAATACAGTATATATATAAATTAAACTAACAACAATTCAATAATCCGGAAAATTATCACCACCTCCACCAAGATTGCTGAAATAGTTGTCAAAATTATTTGATGATTCAGGCGGTGGTTGTGGAAATAGACCCCTTTTTTGCATTATTCGTGCTTGTTCAGATTGAATGTAAGCACGAATATGATGATCGCTAATCTTGCTCATATTGCTCTACGCAATGACTTGATAGATCATTTATGGGAGGAATATACTAATTCGGAAGGGCATTGAAATTTAATTGTCATTGTAATATTTCCTATGTTGTTTGGGTGTTTTAGTTTTCTTGTATGTTTGTTTGTGTAACAAAATCTAATAAATTGTACTATTTTGTTTTATTTATAATTTAATTTTTTTTATTTTCAAATTTATAGAAACTCCAACACGTTAAGATTTTTATAAATTTTTAATTCATCATCTTACATTAAATTTATATTAATGTTAAATTTATGTTAAATTATTTATAATAATGAATTAAAAATAGAATGATAGAAGAATCTTTAAGGAATATTCTTATTTGGTGCTGGATTTGGTGTTTGTGGTTGGAGTACTTTTTACTGTTTATTGCACCAAATAGGTGATTTTGTGCAAAATTTGGTGTTTGTGGTTGGAGATGGCCTTATAATTCCAACTGATAATAGTCATTTCGGTTACAGTAAAATATATTAGTATAATATCAAGTGGACTGTTCACTCTTGATCTTACTTTAGCCGATTAGCCGAATTTAGTTTCAGGCTTGCTTCTTATATGATGAAATATGATGGAATAAAATAAAATGTCTTACTGAATTGGTTACGTTTTTTATATTGTGAAGTAGCAGCTGATTGACACAGTTTGACGTAATTTTCATTATGAGTCATCGGTTGCGTACATCCGACCCCCTTATATTCCGCCATAGATAGAAGCTTCTAAGACAATGTGTAATGTTGTTGTGGTAGTTTCAGGCTTGCTTCTTACCCTCATAGACCATGGAATGCGATATCACATTCACCCATTTTCGACATAAATTCAAATTCAAATTTAAGTCGATGGTAAAGGGTGTTACATCTCTCATGGTAAAAGGGTGTTGCATCTCTGATGAGAATAAATATTTTAATGTGTAAAAGCCCATAATTAATTAAGGGCATAATTGTCTTTTCAAAGAAAAATAATAATAAAACCAAATTGTATATGAAGTCAAGAAGGTAATGCCTGCATTTTGTCCACTTCAACACAAAATCTCGCAACTGAGGGTCTATTGAAATTCAGAGTAGCTTCATCCACTTTAACTGGCTGTCCAATCATCTATGCAATTGCATACAAGGCCCTCCTATTACGGATGAAATCAGAGGATGCTTCATATGAGGTAAAATAATAGGTCTTCAATCACATGACGTCACATGTACAAAAGGACCCGTTGTTTGCTTTTTTTTCCTTTTTTTTTTAAAAAAAAAGCTCTTTTGTACATGTGTCATCGCGTGATTGGATGTCTCATATTTTGCCTCATATGAGACCTCCTCAGATCTCATCCGCTCATATTATGCAAATGAATAGGCAATCCTTCTAAAAAGACCTAGACAGGAACTATAGGCATGCCATATTTTGGATCATAATATGGCGTCTATTTAGTAACGTTTATGTCATAACCAATAATATTCGAATTCCACGATCAAAACAGCTTTGATAATCATCTTCCTTATCAAAGATAATTATAATATATGATTCATCTAGTAAGCCGATTGTGAGAGTGCCTATGAATCCAATTCCTTCAAACGCTTTAGGCATCGCTGCTATCGAAGTTCCTCCCCTCCAAAAAGTGTCAACCATCTAGAATTTAAACATAGATATAAGGACCACTTCTTCATCCGAAAAAACAATCCAAGGCAAACCTTTATGTTTTTGGAATAGCCTTCAATAGGAAATCTCCCTATGAAGCACTATGAACAGCGTCACCGAATGACTCGGTGAAGACTGAAGTCCCCGCCAGGCCAACCATGGCCTGAAGGCATCCAATTCAATGTCAACGGCGGCGTCACAGTCTCTCCCAACTATAGATATACAATTATACATACATATATATAAATGTAAATGCTTACATGATCGTAGTAATAATCGTAACTTGGATATATTGCTCCTACGTGTGTATGTATGTATGCCCACACGTGTACATTCTTCACTTATCACTTCTGTATTCTTCTTTTTTTCTTTCATAGAACACGAGAATGGTACCAAAAGAATCACCAAGAGAATCAAACTTCAAAATGTCTGTACAAATAAAATGTTAAACTTGATTTACCACAATATTTTGTATCATGTGAAGACATGTGATGAAGCCGGATCTTCATCAAGGGTCCAGATGAAGCCGGATCTTCAAAGAAGCACAGGTCAGAGGTCCCGGGGGGTTGGCCCCGGGAAAAACCCTCCGACGCTCAAGTCAGTTTAGGCCATATCTCACTGAGATTATAATGTAAAAGGGGTGAGTTAGGAATTTCTCACAGTATTTGCCGAGGAGCAGAGTATATGAATCGGCTTTGGGGTCTGAAAGATTGAATCCTCCCTCACTTTCTTTGTCTTGGTTGGCTCGCCTTTATAGATCTTTTTCCAGCTTTAAGTCTCTGATAGTAGCTTGGAGAAGACGCTTTGTTTAGGGCTGAGAGCCTAAGACACAATAGGTCTGCTAATATGATCAATAGGCTGACTGATGTGATCAATAGGCCGGCTTGGTTGATGTAACTAATAGACTGGCTGTTGTGACCTTGGCGTGTTCAGGAAGACTAACTAGCTGTAGTCACTATACTTGAAGAGTATCTCTGTTTTAGGGTCCCACGAAATATTATCGTGATGGGTTCATCAGCTGTGGTACACAGCTGAACCCTGCCGAAGTGTATGACTTGCTGTGGTACACAGCTGAACCTTGTTGAGGTGCATGACTTGGCCTTATCCTGTGGAAGTGGTTTGAAGTGCGGTATCTAGACATAGAATGACGTTGAGGCCGAGGTGCATACCTTAACATATTCTTCGATGTTATAGGGACACCATGATGCCCTACTGAAGTGCCGCTGAGGCTAAACAGCCGTACTTAAGTGCTGAACTGCTGAACTGCAGTACTTTGTATACTGGGCTACTGGAATTGAGCTGTTGACTGTTGCTGACCAGCAGACGATTCAATTATGGTTTATCATTTGCCCCCAGATTTTGTTGTGGCTGAGCTGAACTGCGAAGGCCAACAAATCTTTTTCTCATGACGTGGCAGATCTTCATTAATTACATGGTTATCTTTTTACTTGTGCAATAGCTTCCGTCTTTAACGTAAGCGATAGTTCCGATGCTCTATTATTGTTTTTTCGGCGATTCCACTTCCCGAGGGTGGGAAATGCGTGAATCTCCACCCTTTCAAATTTCAAAATTCAAACGAAAAGGAACACCTTTCTGTCTTCCCTTGCCTATAAATAAAGACGTTTTCCTCCCCTCATTCTGCATTCTCCATTTAACTTCCCCGTTTTTTATGTCTGCCTTGGTTTTCCATAGTGTTCTTCCTTTGGATTCAGTCCCTCATTTCTATGTAAACATTTCTAAAACATGTATACTTCTTCTCACCCCAAGAACCTGGAGGGTGACCGTGAGGTTCAGTCCTTTCATGAAGAATTTGATTCTGACGGGGACAATCTTCCTTCATGGAGGTTGCGCCTTTCTAACAGTCCTTTTCTAGTTACTGTCGCATCCTTCGCTTTCGCGCCCCTGTCATTTCTTTACCGGAATTCTCCTTCAACACCCCCCTTTCCAGCAAAGGTTTTACTTTGCTGTACTTCAAGGATAGATAGGACAAATAAATCAGTCCTGCTTTCTGCAAAACAAGCATCCCCATCTATGGTTACATGGCAGAGCAAAACTTTGTCGCATTGTTGCCGTCTTGAGCTTTATTTCACTACTACCATGTCTTGAAGATGGCCTGCGAAGAATGTAATCGCAATTGTTTATTGCTTCACTGGAAAAAGAGGAATTCCAAAATGGAATTGATCTCGTAGAAGACGAAAAATTTGTAAAGTAGAATAGGATTTTCTGTAGTTGTAATAGATTTTGTTTTTCAATGAAAATCTATTTTTCTCAACTTCTGCTCTTCTGCTTCTTTTAGCTTCTTTTACTGCTTTTATCCACATCATGTGAAGTTGTGCTTGCTTCGTTTTGAATACAAATATTTATCTTCAGCTTTATCAAAAGCTTCACTTGCTTTATTTAAATAGTTTGCAAGTGTTTGTCTTCAGCTTCACTTGCTCTATTTAAATAGTTTGCAAGTATTTGTCTTCAGCTTCACTTGCTCTATTTAAATAGTTTGCAAGTATTTGTCTTCAGCTTCGCTTGCTTTATTTAAATAGTTTGCAAGTATTTGTCTTCAGCTTAGCCAAAAGAGTATCTTTTGTGTGCTGACTTTTTGTCGAAGTAATAAGCTTTAGCTTTTGCGCTTAGCTCTTCAACTCTGCTGGGACTTGATGAATTTTAAGATGTGGGAAAAACTTTGTCCCCTTCTCATCAACCCTTTTAGCTTTGTTGAGCTAGAATATAGGCAAATCTTGTCTCATTGTTTGAGACTTGCTGAGTTTCTCAGTTCTGATGGGTGAAAATATAGGAAACTTATCCCGTTTGTTGAGACCTGCTCAACCTCCCAGACCTGCTGGGGTAAAGATAATGCTGAGACCTGCTCAACCTCCCAGACCTGCTGGGGTAAGAATATTGGGAGACATGTCCCATCCTTCTGAGACCTTCTCAGCCTCCCAGACCTGCTGGGGTAAAGATAATGTTGAGACCTGCTCAACCTTCCAGACCTGCTTGGGTAAGAATATTGGGAAACCTGTCCCATCCTGCTGACACCTACTCAGCCTCCCAGACCTGCTGGGGTAAAGATAATGTTGAGACCTGCTCAACCTCCCAGATCTGCTGGGGTAAGAATATTAGGAAACCTGTCCCATCCTTCTGAGACCTGCTCAGCCTCCCAGACCTGCTGGGATAGAGATAATGTTGAGACCTGCTCAACCTCCCAGACCTGCTGGGGTAAGAATATCGGGAAACCTGTCCCATCCTGCTGAGACCTGCTCAGCCTCCCAGACCTGCTGGGGTAGAGATAATGTTGAGACCTGCTCAACCTCTCAGACCTGCTGGGGTAAGAATATCGGGAAACCTGTCCTATCCTGCTGAGACCCGCTCAGCCTCCGAGACCTGCTGGGGTAAAGATAATGTTGAGACCTGCTCAACCTTCCAGACCTGCTGGGGTAAGAATATCGGGAAACCTGTCCCATCCTGCTGAGACCTGCTCAGCCTCCCAGACCTGCTGAGGTAGAGATAATGTTGAGACCTGCTCAACCTCCCAGACCTGCTGGGGTAAGAATATCGGGAAACCTGTCCCATCCTGCTGAGACCTGCTCAGCCTCCCAGACCTGCTGGGGTAAGAATATCGGGAAACCTGTCCTATCCTGCTGAGACCTGCTCAGCCTCCCAGACCTGCTGGGGTAAGAATATCGGAAAACCTGTCCCATCCTGCTGAGACCTGCTCAGCCTCCCAGACCTGCTGGGGTAAAGATATATATGCCCCACTTTCGCCGTGGATGATATATAGGCATATTATTGAACCATGCACCATAGGGTGACTTAACTTTCTTGGTTGAATGCCAAATAAGAATATCCAGTTGAATAATATAAACTGGTCACTTGATAACATAAGGCTGAGCCAGAGGATACCAGATGAGCGCAAGAGGAGACAAGCCATGATTCGATTGAATCAGGGACTATTGCCGTTATATCAGCTTTATATGCTCAGGAACCCGTATCCCCCTTTCATCAGAATCTGAATCCTCGTCACTTAGTAAACCTTGATGAGACCCAGGTTTACAATTCTCACCTGGAAAAGGTCTACCAAAGTCTAGCCTGTTGTGGAGCCTAGACCTTGGATTATAAAAACGTTGTAGGTGACCCAGCTCAATAAGACGCCCAATCTCTTGTCCGAGCTGCATACAATCTTCTGTGTCATGCCCGATATCATGATGATAGAGGCAGTACAGTTGGTGGTTTCTTTTGTGAACTGGTCCAGCCAGGGGTTGGGGCTCTATTGCCAGATATTTCTTCCTCATGTAGGAAAGGATATGGGCTTTTGAAGCCAGTAGAGAGTTCCTTTCCTTTCCTCGACCACCTAATCGAATCTTAACGGAGCACCTTTCCTGCAACGGTGCTTTGCCTTTATCATCAACTTTTCTGCCATGTTTGAAAGGCAGGGAAACGTTTTGATTGCATCTCAAGCTCTAGTGGCCAGGCTTTTGTTTTGGTCGTCTCGCCTCGGCCATAAACTTGGCCTGACGTCTGGGGGAATAACCAGGCCGAGTGGGAGAATACTCCAGATGCTCCAGTGGGTGAGAGTTACCAGAATGGGACCCACTGGACCTTGCTGCAAAGGCCTTCCCCTTTATCTCCCTTACTACTGCTTGGAAGACCTCTAGATTCTGAGCCACATAGCGAATGGCTCGCCTATACTCTTCATATGTGAAAGCAATGGGAGTTGAGGATTCTCCCGGCTCCGTAGAGCATTGATCAGTTTGTTGCTGAGAAGACCTTTGGCTCCTCTTGGATGTCATAGGTTGCTTGGACCCTTGACTATCTCTTTTACTCATCTTTCTCTCAATAGCTTCCAAGGGCAATTAGGAAAGCTCTGAGTAATCGTTTTAGAGAAGCTTTGAGTAGCTGCTTTCTGGGTTAAGGGACGAAGGTTCAAGCCCCTCCTTCTAGCGCCAAATGATGAAGCCAGATCTTCACCAAGGGTCCAGATGACCTCGAAATAGATTCGTCAGTTAACTTGAAGAGTCTTTAACTGGGATTGAGAATGTATAGCTGGAATAGCGCCAAATGTCCTGCACAAAGAAGCACATGTCAGAGGTCCCGGGGGGGTTGGCTCCGGGAAAAATCCTTCGACGCTCAAGTCAGTTTGGGCTATATCTCACTGAGATTATAATGTAAAAGGGGTGAGTTAGGAATTTCTCACAGTATTTGCCGAGGAGCAGAGTATATGAATTGGCTTTAGGGTCTGAAAGATTGAATCCTCCCTCACTTTCTTTGTCTTGGTTGACTCGCCTTTATAGATCTTTTTCCAGCTTTAAGTCCCTGATAGTAGCTTGGAGAAGACGCTTTGTTTAGGGCAGAGAGCCTAAGACACAATAGGTCTGCTGATGTGATCAATAGGCTAACTGATGTGATCAATAGGCCGGCCTGGTTGATATAACTAATAGACCGGCTGTTGTGACCTTGGCGTGTTCAGGAAGACTAACCAGCTGTAGTCACTATATTTGAAGAGTATCTCTGTTTTAGGGTCCCACGAAATATTATCGTGATGGGTTCATCAGCTGTGGTACACAGCTGAACCCTGCCGAAGTGTATGACTTGTTGTGGTACACAGCTGAACCTTGCTGAGGTGCGTGACTTGGCCTTATCCCGTGGAAGTGGTCTGAAGTGCGGTATCTAGACATAGAATGACGTTGAGGCCGATGTGCATACCTTAACACATTCTTCGATGTTATAAGGACATCATGATGCCCTGCTGAAGTGCCGCTGAGACTGAACAGTCGTACTTAAGCGCTGAACTGTTGAACTGCAGTACTTTGTATGCTGGGCTACTGGAATTGAGCTGTTGACTGTTGCTGACCAGCAGACGATTCAATTATGGTTTATCAACATGTATCATCATTTTCTTTTCTTTCGATTTAATCCGTCTCAGGTTCTTCCAGCTGTAGTAATTTTAGGCATAAAAAGATAAACAATAGTATGTAACACCATATTCACACAATCATATTCGCACCTTTACATTTGATTTTTTTTTTCCCCAGCTTGGGTTTAGATGCCCTTTTTTAGGCTCTAATAAAATTGACTGATAAAGTTAAAGAATCAAATGGCACACAGTTCGCCACCACGCTAAAAAAAGGAAATCCTTGGAGTGTCCAGCCATAGCTCAGTTGTTAACGGGTTGGGATTTGTCCCAAGAGGTCAAGACTTCGATTTTAGGGCTACGCACAGTGTGGGTGTTCACTGTTGATAAGTCGAAGGCCTAGTTTGCGGGAGGACTCCTTGTGTGAGTCACTGTGTGAGTCCTCACCCAACCTAGAAGGCTGCTGAGCTCCTGATTTATATCATACATAGTGCTCCTTGAGGCTATGGCGGTGAGGTCCCTCAGGCTCAGAACATTGTTGAGGACGCAAATGAGGAGTTCAGCGGCCTTCTAGGTTGGAAATGGCGTATACAATGAGCTCACACAAAGTGTCAATTGCAAACTGCACCTTCCAACCCGATATCATAGAAACACATACTGTGCGTGTCCCTGGAATCGAACTATATATCTCTTGAAACAACTTCAAACCCGATTACCAACTAAGATGTGCCCTCGGGCATAGAAACCCTAATTTCTACTTAATTTATAAAGCTAGAACTAAAAGTAACACTATCATGACGAAATGAAAATAAATAAATAAATAAATAAATGAAACCAATATACAAAGTATTTTTGCAAGCTGGAGTGTGGTGGGTCCATTAGACACGGTTCTCTAGTCTTTTTGCCCCTCTACAAATACCCACGCTTCCCACTTTTCTAGTTGCCATAACTCATAAGCCAAAACTACATATTATCTTCATCCTCAAACCTCACCTTCATAATCATCATCCAATTTTTCTCTTCTCCTTCAATTTTGAAGCAATCCTTTGGATTCTATTCAAATTTGCTTGAGGTATTGTTTTGCTATACTTCACTTGTTATTTATAAAAGCATGCATGCTCTTTTTTATAATTTTGGATATTGTCACATAACCCGCTTGCATGTTTTTTTGATTAGCTTCTTTATTCAACGTAGCTATTTAGTATAATTACGCGATTCCTTGATCCTACTCGTCCACAAAGATCATTCACATCAAGGGATCTGATAATTGACCTGCCTATTCATCGATTTTATGATGGATACAAAATATAGACTATTCCTTTCCAAGGAAAATGAAAATTGAGATCAAATGAAAGAACTTAGGCTTAATTTATTTTCTTAGACGGGTTCAAATCTGACGTATTGCTTGAATATAAATAACAACGACAACATTACTCAATTACCTTAGAGACTCTTGTCTATGACGGGATAGGAAGATTGGATGTCCACAACTATACCCATGTGTTACGTTGTTTCCCGATGACCCATAATGAAAATTGTGTCAAACTGTATCGATCAACTGTTACTTCACAATATAAGAATTACAGTCAATTTAATGAGTCATTGTGTTTTATTCTATCATATTCCAAAGTCAAAGAAGAATGCTGCATGAAAATGTAAAGACTTTGAATGTAACTAACCAATAATAACAACAAAAAGCTTCATTTTACTTGTGATTTTTATAACCAAATAAAGTTGGAAGTCCTATGTGCTTGTCGTCTTGCATGTTGGCTCATCAAATTCTTGAACTTTGTGCCATGGGAATGTATTTGTTGTGATTTTATCTAATCCGTTGTGTATCACCTTTAGACAATGAAGATGACAGCTTCAACTCTCAAGAACATTGATGAAGATTCCCCAAAGTTGATGAAGCAAGGCATAATCTCCATTCTTGGATCTGATTTCCAATCTCCAAAAAGATCTGATTCTTTGAGAAGAACCCTTTCAGCTGATATGCCTTCCAATAAATGGTTGGCTCAAAATGGATTCCACCCCATGAAAAAGATTGCTTCTTTTAAAGAATTCCCAAGGATTGTCTCTGATCAAGGAGAAGAGAATAAAGGACAAGATGAAATATGGGCTGCAATTCAATCAAGAAAAGATGAGGAAAAGAATGGATTGAGCCCTTCATCTGATCATTCAATTTCATGGGGTTCAATTCTCACTGGAAATCAAGACAATTCATCATCAAATCTTCCACCACCTTATGTTCACCCTCTTGTAAAAAGAACCACTAGTTCTTTAAGTGAGAAGAGCCTTGAGGTTTGTACAGAGAGCCTTGGCTCTGAAACTGGCTCTGATCATCTCTGTTCTTCTGAAACTGCAGAGCAAGAAGAAGAAAAAATCGATGGACAAAACATAAATCCACAGCCACAGCAAGATAAGCTTTCATTTGATGAAATACAATTTGTTAAATATAATTTTCCTTGTGGCAAGAAATTGACTCCCAAGTCTTTTCCACCACCTCTTCCGTCTCTTGCTAGACAAGATGGAGGTTCTCTTCAAGTGCATAGCCATAGGCAAAATGGAAGGCTTGTTCTTGAAGCAGTATCAATCCCTACTCAGAATTGTTTCCATGCTGAACGTCATGATGGCCGCCTACTCCTCACTCTTCTTGATGATTCTGCATCACATGATGAGACCATTGGAGAAGCCAAGGATGAGTGTCAAGAATTTGTTGGAATTTTTGACTATATTGATGAAGTTGAAAGGTTTGAGGAAGGGTTTGAGGAAGAAGAAAGTGAAGGATTTGTGATTGAGCAAAGTACAAATGTATCAAGTGGAGTGATAAATGTGCACAAAGCTGCATTTATGATGGATAAGTATATGGGGTTAAATAGGAAGAATTTGATATGGTCCCCTAAGTTGATCAATAAGTCTCGTGTCGAATTGGTAGAGGCTGATGACGACGAGATGGTGGTGGTGGAAAATAAACTCACATCACTTTCTCAATCTTTTCCACCACCACCTATGGTGACTCGACTGATCTCGTCTGTCGCGTCAACGACTTGTGCCTCATTCAATGACTATGAGTATTTGTGGAGAGAGAAACAATATGTGGGAAGCATACTAAAATCAGTCCCTCAAGAGTGCAGCCCTACCCATATCCAAAGCAAACAGAACAAGGTCAAGTTCACAAGCAAGTTTGAGGGCTATGAGCAACAAAACTTGGTTCTGATGAGAGGAGAGAAAGCTGATTATTTGGTTTCATTGGTGGGAAGGTGCAATGAGGCTCGAAGATCTTTGCTATTTTGGGAACCTCATTGCATTGCCACTTCTTGAATAATTATTTGTCTAAGCATTGTTATTGTTGTTATTATATTTAT
This sequence comes from Eustoma russellianum, assembly GCA_036186865.1. Taxonomy (NCBI): domain Eukaryota; kingdom Viridiplantae; phylum Streptophyta; class Magnoliopsida; order Gentianales; family Gentianaceae; genus Eustoma; species Eustoma russellianum. Next base: position 27,259,826 of record AP025072.1, read on the forward strand.
CTTTCATTACCATTGCTAATATTAAGTTCATGTAACAAATAAAACTTTATCAGAGACAATTTAAATGCAAGTTTATTCGAGGGTTTTAAACTTCTATGGGTCCATATGCAACAACTTGTTGGCTATATATAGGGGTGTTAAGCGAACCGAACGGTTTAGGAACCCCATTGCATTGCCAATTCTTGAATAATTATTGTCTAAGCAATGTTATTATTGTTCTTATATTTATCTTTCATTACCGTTGCTAATGTTGAGTCCATGTAGCAAATATAACTTTATCAGAGACAACTTAAATGCAAGTTTATTAGAGGGTTTTAAAATTCTATGGGTCCATATGCAACAACTTGTTGGTTATCTATAGGGGGTGTTAAATGAACTGAACGGTTTGCGAACTGTTCGAGCTCTTTCGTTAATTTTATTTAAACGAGCCGAATTCAAACATCTAATTAGGTTCGTTTACTGAAGGAGCAGAACTGTTCGCGAACAGTTCGGTTCGTTTAAACAGTTACGGTGTTTTCGAGCTGAACTCTAACAAATTTTGAAGTTTGTTATAGTAAACGAGCCAAGCCAAACATTTCGTTTAACTAAACGAATTTGAATTCAAAAATCTGGTATTCGATTCGGCTATGTTTGTTAACACCTCTAATTATCTAAAACAAAATCTTAGAGACAAAGTGGAATAAATGGAGTGCTAGTGTTGTTATTGTTGTTATTATTGTTATTGTATTTATCTTTCATTACCATTGCTAATGTTAAGTCAGTGTATCGAATAAAACTTTATCTGAGACATATTTTAAATGCAAGTTTATATGTGCTTTTCAAAATTGTATGGAGTCATATGCAACAACTTGTTGGCTGTCCAAAACAAAATCTTTGAGAAAAAGTTGAAGAAATGGAGTGCTAGTGTGTGTGAGTCACAAACAATGCATGCTATTGGTTAGTCCTCTAGCTTTTGCTTCTGGCTTCGGGATGAGATCTCCTCACCGCGCGGTGAGTCACCGCGTGGCCCAAGCCGCGACACGTGACAGCAGTAGGGAGTGGTGAGGCTGGATGAGGGTTACCCTCACCCAGCTTCACCACCCCCCCTTTTTGCCACGTGTCGCGCGGTAACGCACGCGGTGAGGGAGGAGCGGTGAGGAGATCCTATCCCTCTGGCTTCTCACCATTAAAAGTGCATTTGCTCACATTCTCGGGTTCAGATACGGGAGACCAACGGTGAGTGAAAATATGAGTCATTTAATTACGTGCTGTCATGTATACAAACTGGTTAGTGGGTTAAATTTTTTTTTTTTAAAAAAAAAGATTAGTTCATACACGTGGCGACGCGTGATTAGAGACCTCATATTTTACCTGATCGTTGGCCTCCCTAGATCTGAACTGGCATTTCTGGTCCAATTGAACCCTGGTAGGAAACACCACTATGGATTTTGGATTCTTTTGTCACTAGTTTAAGGCTTTTAGCTTTTAGAAATATAGGTCTTGCTTGGGGCAGTATTTAGCCCTTTTGGTGCATATTTGTCCGGGTCATGATTCCTTGACCGCCTAATTCCTCACCTCCTCCGCGACCGTCCGACACGTGGCAGCAGGGGGTTGTGAGGCTGGATGGGGGTCACCCGCACCCAGCCTCACCACCCCATCCCGCTGCCACGTGTCGGACGGTCACGTGGGCGGTCACAGGAAGGGGGTCAGGTGATCTCGTTCGTATTTGTCCTGACTTTTAGAGCGTCGCGTTTGAGATTAGAGATTTTTTTTTACTGTAACAACACTAGGTCTTTCTATTTTCAATAGAAATGACACACACTTTTTTTTATTTTGGTATATAATAAAATAAAGCAAATGACTCATTAAATTATATGTCTTTTTTAATATGAAATAGCATTCGATCAACACAATAATTGACGCAATTTTCATTATAAATCATCTGAAAAAAAATCACCGTGTGTTTTCAACACATGGATAATATTGTGTACATCCGACGCTATTTTACTTCACCATAACTTCTAAAACAATAGAAAAATGTTGTTGTCGTTAACAATACATGAGTTGTGTATAAAGAATGTTGTTCTGTCATACTAGAGCTTCAATCCATTACATTGTTGCTCCTGTATACGTTTGGACACATGATCATTTTATATATTCTTTATTCATTTTCTTACTTTGCCCTTCTTTGTTTGATCCACTAACCCATGTATTTATGATAGCCAATGTACATAGTAATTTTAAGTTTGAATTTTGTTGAAAATTTAAATATATTTACAACAAATTTATTGAATGAACATCAAAACTAGTAGAAGGATGAAAAAGGTTTAGCTTAAGAAAAGAAACTTCAATCAATGACCTAGATGAGAATTAGAAAAAGAGACTTGTTCCGGTCTTATGATCTGGTTCGCTCTACCCTTCAATGTCCCTCATGTTCAGAGTAGATTTGGAAAGGAAAAATTTTATTTTTCATTCACACTTTTCACGTATACATTCCAGTCCTATTTATACTGTGTATCACCTGCTCCTATATGGTAATTACAATCACACATAATTACAGAATATGATGATTCCTGATTCTACGGGATTTACATAATTACAGAATATCTCTTTAGCTCAATATGGTAAGAGTATATTGTACAGTATATTCTAACACTCCCCCTCAAGTTGAATAGTGGGATCACCAATATTCAACTTGCGCAGAATCAAGTCGAATATCCTTCCGTTGACTGCCTTAGTCAGAATATCTGCAAGTTAGTCCTCAGATCGTACATAAGGGAGAGTTATAATGCCTTCATCAAGCTTCTCTTTTATAAAGTGTCGATCAATCTCCACATGCTTGGTGCGGTCGTACTGAACAGGATTTTCAGAAATACTTATTGATGCCTTGTTATCGCACATTAGACATATCGGATCAGTCATTGTTGCACCAAGTTCTTTCAGCAGTTTTCGAATCCATAGTACTTCTGTAATACCATTCACAATGCCCCTAAATTCTGCCTCGGCGCTTGAAACCGAGACCACCTTCTGCTTTTTGCTTCTCCAAGTAACAACATTGCCTCCAACTAGGGTAAAGTACCCAGATCTAGAACGTCGATCAACTTGATTCTCTGCCTAATCAGCATCCGTATAGGCCTCGATTTTTAGATGTCCGTTATTCTTGAACAACAAACCTCGTCCAGGAGTTCCTTTCAAGTATCTCATGATTCTGAGTATAGCATCAAGGTGATGTTTCTGAGGATTATGCATGAATTGACTTACTACTCCAACCGCGTACGCAATATAGGTCGGGTGTGAGACAAGTATATGAGCTTCCCTACCAAGTGTTGGTACTGTCCCTGGTCCGTGGAAGGTGCTCCTTGTAGAAAATCCAGTTTGTGATTTGGAACCATGGGGTGTCAGCTGGTTTTGCATCCAATAGACCAACTTCGGCCAGGAGATCGAGAACATATTTTCGCTGAGAGATATAGATGCCAGCTGGTGACTGCAAAACTTCAACGCCCAAGAAGTATTTGAGTCTACCGAGGTCTTTCATCTCGAACTTTGTGAACAGGTGTTTCCTGAGACGAGAAATTTCATCAGTGTCATTGCCAGTAATAATCATATCGTCAACATAAATAATAAGACAAGTAACCAAACTTTCCTGTCGTTTGATGAATAATGTGTGATCTGCGTTACTTTGCTTGTACCCGTCTTGCTTCATTACCGAAGTAAATCTCCCAAACCACGCTCGCGGGGATTGCTTGAGGCCATATAAAGCTCGTGTGAGTTTACACACTTGTCCGGGTAAGAACTCTTCTGAGAAGCCAGGCGGCGGCTCCATGTATACCTCCTCTTTCAACGCTCCATGTAGGAATGCATTTTTTACATCAAACTGATGTAAGGGCCAGTCTTTTGTAGCAGCGATGGAGAACAAAACTCTAATAGTATCAACTCGGGCTACCGGTGAAAAAGTCTCAGAGTAATCTATGCCATATGTCTGTGTGTATCCTTTTGCTACCAACCTCGCCTTATGCCTTTCAACACTTCCGTCTGCATTGTACTTAATTGTGAAGACCCAACGACAACCGACAGGTTTCTTTCCTGGGGGTAACTGGCAACGCTCCCAAGTCTCATTCTTTTTGAGAGCATCCATTTCTGCTATCATTGCCTCCTTCCATTTGGGTTGATTGCAAGCTTCTTCTACGGTTTTCGGTATCTGTTCAGAACATATGTTGGCAAGAAAGACCATTTCTGTATTACTTACATTTTTCCGAAGTACATGTATATGGTAGCAAGATGCTTGCGCAACCTTTGTGGGTGAATATCTGTCGGGTGGAATTCCTCTGTTTTTCTTTGGTGGTAACACCCGTTCCTGTTCTCCTGCACACGGATTAGTATGATCCAGTCCAAGATAATTGTGATCAGAAATGGGTTCATTTAGTTCTATACATGTATCAGTGGACTCAAATGATAAATGGTCAAGAGAATGATCGGGTGTAACAGTATGAGAACTATACTTACTAGAACCATGACTACCATTGTTAGCATGTATATTACTTTTTACCTGTTGAGGTGTATTCATCTGAGGAGACTCATCAACGGGTGCGTGAACATCAGTGATCTGATCATGGGAAGTCGAAGAGCAGTCGGGGTCAACCACTTACCGTGTTGGATAAGTCGCTGTCCAGGGTAGATTAGGCAGCCAGTCGAGGGATCCATCACTAGCCAGCTCTCCCTGAGACCGAGCTTGGGTGGCAAAGAAGAACTCGGTTTCAAGGAAGATGGAGTTAATGGTAACATGAATTTGTCGGGTACAGGGATTATAACAGTGGTAGCCTTTTTGAGTGGTGGCGTATCCGACAAAGACGCATTTGTCGGCACAGGAGTCTAATTTATCTCTTTGTTTCTTGGGTACTTGGGTAAATACGGTACACCCAAACACTCTGGGTGGTAAAGTCATCGTGGATGGTATGGTGGTTTGAGAAGCCAAGGTGTCAAGAGGGGTTTTATGGCCTAAGATAGTAGTGGGAAGGCGATTGCTGAGGTAGGTAGAGGTAGATGCTGCCTCCGGCCAAAACCCCCATGGGACAAAGGATTCTAACATCATAGCCCTAGTCATGTCAAGAAGAGTGCGGTTTTTGCGTTCTGCAACGCCATTTTGTTCAGGTATGTCGGGACATGATGTTTGATGAATAATCCCATGATCACAAAAGAACTGTTTTAGTGCCCCAGCAAGATATTCTCCCCCGTTATCAGAACGAAGGATTTGAATGGTCGGATGAAATTGAGTTTGAACCATTTTGTAAAATTCAACAAATTTAGCAACAACATGAGATTTGTGTTTAAGGATATATAACCAGGTCATCCGAGAAAAATCATCGACAAATATAACAAAATATTGAAATCCCAGAGCAGTAGGACGGGGAGACGGGCCCCAAACATCGGAATGTACTAAAGAGAAAATCTTGTTAACAAGAGTATTATTCAAACGATAAGTAGCCCGAGGTTGCTTTGCCCGGAGGCAAGTATCACAAGTCAAATGAGGTAAAGTTCGGGAAAATAAATTGGGAAAAAGTTTTTGTAGATAGCTAAAGGACGGATGTCCTAACTGACGATGCCATAACCATATATGGCGAGTAACTGACTCAGTGGCAAGATTAGACTACCCATGTTGCTCCACCACATCCACATAATAGAGACCACCGCGTTCAGTACCACGTCCAATGATCTCTTGAGTATGATTGTCATGCAAGATGCAAAAAGTAGGATACATGAGTACAACGCAGTCAAGTTCTTTCGTAAGTTGGCTAATAGACAGTAGTTTAGTGGAAAGAGATGGAACAAATAAACAGTTTCTTAAGATAATATATGGAGTAATAGAAATAGACCCGCATCCTTTAACAGGTACTAACTCGCCGCTGGCCGTTTCAACATGGGATTTTTGGGGGGTCAAGTGGCTGATAAAATCGTTCGGGTCAAAAGTCATAGTGTCGGTGGCTCCACAGTCGAAAATCCACTATGGAGTTGGACATTGGGTAGTATTAGTGAAGGCTTGGAATAAGATGGGGTGGAAACCGTTATTTTTTGAAGAAGGAGGACTGCAGTGGGAATTTGTTGAATTGAGGGTGGAATCTAGGCAATGATGAGACTTTCTGTGAGCCTATGCCCAAAGATCTCACGCTCAATGAGTAAAAACGAGATCAGGGCTCTGATACCATGTTCAGAGTAGATTTGGGAAGGGAAAATTTTATTTTTCATTCACACTTTTCACGTATACATTCCAGTCCTATTTATACTGTGTATCACCTGCTCCTATATGGTAATTACAATGACACATAATTACAAAATATGATGATTCCTGATTCTACGGGATTTACATAATTACAGAATATCTCTTTAGCTAAATATGGTAACAGTATATTCTACAGTATATTCTAACACCTCATTGGGGGCGTTGGACGGGAGGGCCGCGAAGAGCGAGTCCCATACCTCGTTCGTTCCAGGTAAAGTCTGGTTAGGGGATGAACAGGCCGGCCCGTGTCATAAAAAAAGACATGTCTTTTGAACAAGATCAATCCAAGGAGATGATAACGCCAATGAAAGAAATCTACCATTGGTACTTGTGTGATCAGGATTACCGAGATCATGGGGCGTATGATATCCAATTACAGTGTACTATATACCAAGATCCTTATGTGTAATCGTAAAAGTTTTTACAAAAATTACAAAACAAGATTTGTCGTATTAAGGTATTATTGTTTTTGTTCGATTCAGAAAGACGCAAGTCATATTCTAACTAGAAAATATACCAAGTCCCAGAGTATCATTTATATTAAGTCGGTTTAGATCAAATAGAGACTGCATGGATTTATGTAAAACTATTTCACTTATGATTTAAGGATACTAAACGATCCTAATCACCGACACAGTTGCCTCATAAAGCATTCTTTCTTGCTATTGGATGACAATTTTATGATAGCTTTTATAATGATTAATGAGTGATCAACTGATAAGATATATATAGGTTGATTTGTTAACGACGATAGCCATATTAAAATTTAGGTTAATGGTAAATACACATTTTTTTATAAATACACACATTCATGTTTAGTGCCTTTTCCTTTTTGGGCAAAACTTGTAGGGCTGTGATTTAGATTGCATATAGATTTGTTATATTTTCTAATTCCACGATATTTAATGGTGCATTAAATCAGTTATAGTTTGTTTGATGGTATCTGATACTCGGATAACCAAGCGAGACTATTGTGTCACCGGAAGGCTTGAAAAGCACTTCCAACCGTACATAGTAAGGCCCAGAAACTCCAAACGACAACAAATTATAAAATTTATACCTGAGTTAAGTTTTAATTTGATATTTGTACAGAAAATTGCTGAAGATAATATATTTGAAGTAAGAATGGATGAGAATAAATCATGAGATGAAATCAATATTGTAAAAATAAAAATGACATGTATTTATCAAAAAACGACGTGTATTTGTCATTAGCTTAAATTTATTAATATATATTATATATACACATTTCCTAATAACTAATTAACATATTAAACTACAGGAAAAAATCACTCCATATTTGCTTTTTTTTCCTTTTCAAAAATATTTGTCACGTTTGACTTTTTGACATGATATAAGTTATATTGTCACAATTGGTTTTTAACGTAATGTAATTACATTGTTACTGTTGACTTTTCAACCTAATACAACAAAACAATAACAACATTATCAAATTGGTTTGAGGCTCCCGCTTATGGCGAGGTAGGGGGTCAGATGTATGAAACCATACTCATATGTTAGAAACATGTTTTCTGATGATCCATAATGAAAATTGCGTCAAACTATGTCGATCAACTGCTATTTCACAATATAATTAGCGCAGCCATTTAGTGAATTATTTTATTTTATTTTTTCACATTCCAAAATATGAATACTAAGTATAATGATATTATTTATTTAAAAACTCAAATATAATAATATTTTTGGGAGATTCGTCATTTGGACTAGAGCCGTAATGAGTTAATATTGTTATTGTAGAGATTCGTGATAATTTATCATCATCCGTATCGAGAACGAGAGTATAGTATGGGGAGATTGGTGATAATTGAATGATAATAATTTAATCATATGTTCATTTCTTTCCTTTCCTCATACATCAAAATCAAAACCCGGTTGCTACCTCTACGAAATCTTTTGCCGGTGAACCTGTCGGGTTTTCGCCGATCAGACTTCTCCGTTTATGGATCTGCTGCAATTGTACTCTGACCAGAAAGATGCCGAATCTCCGCCCTCCTCTCCACCATCTGAACACTCTTCTGACTCGTCCCCGGTCAGAATAAGTCTACCTTTAAAGTCTTCAGCTCCAGCCGTCGACGACACAATGCTTGCCCTAACGGTGACCGGAGACAAATCCCAAACCAAACCTCTCGATCCGACACAGCATGTTGTGGCCTTCAACCCTACCTACGATCAGCTTTGGGCGCCTATTTACGGTCCGGCGCATCCCTATGCTAAGGACGGTTTAGCTCAGGGACTTCGGAATCATAAATTAGGGTTTGTCGAAGATGCTAATATTGAGCCGTTTGTTTTTGATGAGCAATACAATACTTTCTACAAGTACGGCTATGCGGCTGACCCTTCTGCGACTCATTATGTCGGTGATTTGGAGACTTTGAGTGAAAAAGGTGGTGTTTCGGTGTATAATATTCCACAGCATGAGCAAAAAAAGCGGAAGCTTGAGAAGAAAAAGGAGAAATTGGAAAAATTGGAGAAATTTGATGGGGAGGATGATGGGGTTGTGGTTGATTATTCGGAGGTTGGGAACCCGGCTAGTGAGGCGTGGGTTAGGAGGAATAGTAAGAGCCCTTGGGCTGGAAGGAGGGAAGGAGTTGGTGGGGAGTTGACTGAGGAGCAGAAGAAATATGCTGAAGATTATGCTAAGAAAAAAGGTGAAGAAGAAGAAGGCGAACATAATAAGGGTGGCGGTAGCAAGACGACGGATAAGAGTACATTTCATGGGAAGGAGGAGAGGGACTATCAAGGGAGGTCTTGGATTGAACCACCCAAGGATGCGAAGAAAACTAATGATCATTGTTATATACCAAAAAGATTGGTGCATACATGGAGTGGGCACACAAAAGGGGTGTCAGCTATCAGGTTTTTCCCAAATAAGGGGCATTTGATATTGTCAGCAGGGATGGATTCTAAGGTCAAGATATGGGATGTGCTGAGTTCTGGGAAATGCATGAGAACATATATGGGGCACTCTAAGGCTGTGAGGGATATTTGGTTTAGTAATGATGGGACTAAGTTTTTGAGTGCCGGGTATGATAAGAACATCAAGTATTGGGATACAGAGACAGGGCAAGTTATATCTACGTTTTCCACTGGGAAGATACCCTACGTGGTGAGGCTTCATCCAAATGACGATATGCAGAATGTGCTTTTGGCTGGTATGAGTGACAAGAAGATCGTTCAGTGGGATATGAACACTGGGCAGATAACTCAGGAGTATGATCAGCATTTAGGGGCTGTGAATACAATCACATTTGTGGATGACAATAGAAGATTCGTAACATCAAGTGATGATAAGTCCCTTCGTGTTTGGGAGTTTGGAATTCCAGTAGTTATTAAGTATATTAGTGAACCGCATATGCATTCCATGCCATCAATTTCAGTGCACCCTAATAAGAATTGGGTTGCTGCTCAGAGTTTGGATAACCAAATACTTATTTACAGTGCTAAGGAGAGGTTTCAGCTTAACAAGAAGAAGAGATTTGCTGGGCACATTGTTGCTGGCTATGCTTGCCAGGTTAACTTTTCCCCGGATGGGCGATTTGTTATGTCTGGAGATGGTGAAGGCAAGTGCTGGTTTTGGGATTGGAAGAGTTGCAAGGTGTTTAGGACGCTCAAATGTCATGACGGGGTGTGCATTGGTTGTGAGTGGCATCCACTTGAACAAAGCAAGGTTGCTACTTGTGGCTGGGATGGTTTGATCAAATACTGGTGAGATTCATAGTCCTGGCTATAATGTTATACCGAAGTTTTTCTTGGTTTCTGTCACTTTGACTTGCCTATTATAAATTAATTAGACCAGTGTTTCCTCCTAGACCACCTTTTGTCTATGTTTTGGCCATTCCGTTGTGGGGTCTTCATAAGTTGGTACTAAATAGTACATTGCATTGAAGCTTTTTTCCTTTATAACAGATGTGTATCAATAGTGTTTTTCATTAGCTGCTTGGAGGTTGTTGTGTACCCAGCCTCTTTAATTCCTTAAGGCTTGAGGGTTTTCAGAATAGTTTGGTCTGCTTGATGTTTGAGGATCAGAACCTTTGCTGACTACTCTTCCCCATGCTCTTCTGTTTTGCATAATGATAATCTGATTCATATGCTTTTTGACCCCTTTCATGATAGAAATTAACCGTGTGTTGATTATTGATTCCGTGATGATCTTGCATTGACCTTTCTTCTACCAAATCATCAGACCGGTACTAAATGTTGCTAAAAGTGCAAAATGGTCTCAATGATCCCATTTACTATATTAGACCTCCCAGCTATGATGCTTTTCTCGTTTATTTGTTCCTTTTGAACTTTCCATTATGTTTCATGTACCTTTTATAGCTTCTGTCACAAATAACAAAGCATGTCAAATGACTGACATTTCTTTTACCTTGATCTGTCTTTCAGGGACTAGCTTTATGTTGGTTGTAGCATAATGTTGTGCCAGTAGATCAGCTTGTTCGAAAGGCTCGGAATCCTTGCATACAGACATTTTCTTAATCTGCATGTGACCATGGTTTGTTTCGGACGTGGCTCATGTTCATGAAGGATTGGAACTGATAAAGGATGACTGCAGTTACATGTTTCATTCTCCCTATGTATTTTATGAACCGAAAGCAACATGTGTAGTTGTTGTTTAGCCAGTCTGGGAATACTTGATGCTCTTTCTAGCTGAAAGAGAATGAGAGCAGGTTCTCATATCTGTGACTGTACTTGTATCTTACAGTTTTGTACGTCTTCTAGCTTTTCTTTTGCATTAGATCGTGGTCTGGACGGTTGTTGTCTTGCTGATCTATCCATTTTTTCATGTCATGGACTCGAATGGGACATGGAATAAACTGGTCATTGCTTAACTATCTGTCATTCTGGTTTTTGGTGATTGGCGTACGTTAATGAGCAGGCCAAATGTTATTAAACAGTTTAAGCAAAATGATTCAGATGTGTTTCTTATATTGTGAAGTAGCTGTTGATAGACATAATCATTATGGGTTATCAGGAAACCACCTCTGTGTGTTTCTAACACATAGGTATGGTTACGTACATCCAACCCCCTCATACCCTGTCATAGGCGGGAGCCTCTAAGGTAATAGGGCAATGTTGTTGTATTGTAATTTCTTCCGACTACTGTTTCATCTTTAGTTATTGTTTCACTGGCCAATGACTGACTGTAGGGCTCATGGATAAATGGTTTCTTGATTTCTTTAAATTATATTTTATGAAAATGGCTGAGAGAGTGGGACACATGGGTCTGCTGTTGTACCTTCAGTCCCTAATCCTCGGTTTTGGCTAAGGCTAGAACATTGTATGGCATTAAGGTCTGCATGGGATTAAAATTAAGTGGAGTTTTATGTGAATAAAAATTAAGTGAAGTTTTATGTTGCTCTTATAATTATTAGATAAAACAGTGACAGTGATTGGTCATTATAAGGAGATCACAATGTACTTTACAGTAATTACAACAACATTACTCCATTGTCTTAGAGGCTCCCGTCTATGACATAGTATGAGGAAGTCGTACATCCATACAGAGGCTGTTTCTAGATAACCCATAATGAAAAACTTATAATGAAAATTGCGTCAAGTTGTTTCGATCAATTAATAGAACGATATTTGATATTGGTACCTTTGTAAGAGAGTGAGTTGCTTTAGTTGTACGTCATGTTGCTTGCCTCGGTGTCCAGTACAAACCCAAACACATCTCACATAATACCAGACCAAAAACGACGTCATCACCTTCCCAGCATATAGAACGCCTCTATAAGCAACTCAATCCCTACCTCTTAACCTTGGCATAACCTATAGATCACCTTTATAAGGAAATCGATCCCTACCTCACTGTCCTCACCTGTATTTTTGCATCATAAAAGGCCATAAGCCATAATTAAACCAAGAATTCGGATCAGAAACAAAATATGTGCATTAGCGTAGAACAACCAATGATTTTGGTTTCAATTTCTTTCCAGTATTGATCGAAGTGCTATTTTCCTCACACTTCCAAGACATATGAAAGCTGGGATCAAAGAAATACAAAGGCCAGCCCCATAAGGAATGGGCATACAAATTTTTAAAATTCATCTGTGACTTATAGATCTCTGTTTTACAAAGTTTGTATTCCTTATTTCCAAAATGATCCCTTAACCTGGGATCCTACGTTTATTCATCAACATGGACATCACACAGCCTGAGGGAGACATGAACATAGCATTGCCTGAAAGATTCCACATTCCACGATCCTCAAATCTGCAATGGGTGTGCAGTGGAGGACATGGGTGGTCGGCTAATGGGTGCAGAGAGCATGGAGAAGGTTCTTCTATGGCTCAGTCACACAACAGTAGGCTCTCGATTAATGCGAACAAGAACAACCATGTTCTTGTACAGCACCAGAAGCGCGCTTGTAGCTTTGTTCCCATGTATCTGCAGGAGCAGCCTGTGCGTGAGGAATGTGGCGGGGATGCTTCTCTCTCTTATCCCCTCTTATCTGCTTCAGTGCATGCTTAAGCGCGGGCAATAAAGCCCCCATACATTCAACAACAGCATTTGGATTCCCTGGCATGTTAATAATCTACCAAAAACAAGACCAAATGTGACTTAGTCATGCCTTCTTCAAACAAAAAATGAAGCTATATTAGATTTTTTTTTTTTTATTAAAAGAAATCCCAGAAAAAACAAGTTTTAGGGTCTAGAGGGAAAAAAAGAGGGCCATAGAGATAGAGAATCATTCAAACTGCTAACCAAGGAACCACCGGACCGGGTGTGACATGTGAGTGCAAGAAGTTTGTCGGACAGCAGGAGGAAACAACTTTTACAATCACCGTTTTCAAATCTGAACTATCTATCAGTTAAAATCTGCTACCCGCGAGAGGATCACAATCCCTCCTGATGTGTGCAGGCATGGAATCCTTAAAATCGAAACCACCTTGCCTCCAAAGTCCAAACAACAGGGTTTTATCTCTCACACTGTCTTGAAAACAGAAATAGGATGTCAACTGGATCAGCTTTGTCAACAAAGTTTGATATCTAAGACCACACTCGACCACCAGACTAAATCTCCTTGCTGATGCAGTAAGCTCCGGAAATGAAACTAATTGTGCCATCAACGGAACATCCTTACAGTGCAAAATCAGATCTCAACGATTACAAATATACCATTACTAGTCACTCATCAGCTTCACATTTTTGTCTCACGATGGATACCATCTATCCGATTGCACAGGGCAAATCCCATGACACAAAATTAAGATAAAACTGGATAAATGTTACAATTGGTATTCGGCACTCTGCTTTTCAGCAAGCATCGACCACAATGTCAGTTCCTAGTTCCGTTTTAGTCACTCCTAAATCAGAACCTCCATGTTTCAAGCATATCATACAAATTAATCCCTAAGCTCAGCTCTTACTGAGTAAAAACAGGACTTTCTACGTCCATTGGGAAGAACGTTGTAAAGTAAAATTCCAATGTGATGAAAGTTGGGGTTTTACAGGTCAAACGGTCTATCTTTCCTACTTTTTAGGCTACGGAGAGATAGCGGCAAGTCATTTACTTATTAGGGATAGCTGAATATCAGGCACATTGAATGTATTGAGTGTCACTAAGAATCATACTTGTAATATGTTCATCCTTGTTATGACATGAACAGCACACGATTTTCCAGCTCTGTTAGAGAGCATGTGGCAATTGTAAGTTCGCATCATATATGTCAAATCGATGATTCTATGGTCTAGATATTATTTCAATGATCCCAGCAGTGAATCTTACCAATGTTGTTCCTCTTATTCCAGCAGCAGAGCGTGAAAGCATTGCAAATGGTGTCACCTGGTTATAATTCAGACACGATATAAGACAATATAGAGAATAGTTTGTTTATACACTTAAAACAGGCTATATATCTGCTGAAATAAAATTTTATTCCACTAATTGATTTTCCGTATAAAGTTACAACTATAACCACGTGACACCATTTGCCACTAAAATGACATCACTGTTACGCGACAAATGGTGCCACCTAGGCCGAGTCATGACACAATACTGAGCTACACGACTCTCCTTATTAATTAAACATTTTTCTGCATACATAAACACATTCAGTTGCGCCTCCAATTAAAAGAGAAAATTATGAGTAATCAGCATAAAAATTGGCATCAAGGAGAGATACATAAAAAGCCACCAGGTAAAGAAAGTATAGGGTAACAAGCATAGTATCAGCAAATGAACTAGCTACATAATCCCAATCTAATCATTAATCTGGAAAATTATAGGCTTGTTTGCCTCAATATAATATTAATCAGGATCAATCTCTTGTACCGTAAAACACATCCAATCACAGAAAGCTAAAGATATAGGAATTGGCACCTTTAGACTCTCTTGCATCATAACATGCAGAAGACCAGGTGTCTCTTTCTGTATAACAAGCTTGGTAGCTTCAGGCGTGACATCCCTTGGAGTGAAGCCAGTACCACCTAATTTAATATGTTTAGGTCATTATGGGAACAACATGGATGGCCTGACAGAATACTACAGAAGAAAACAGAGGCAGGCACCAAAACACATTTCCTGACTTGGTTCAGAAAAGGTTGAGGTTGAGTGAAATTTAACATGCACGACAAAAGAATGGTAGGTAATATGCGCATGCACGACAAAAGAATGATAGGAAACATGCACATCAAACAAACAATCAGTGTCCAACTGCCATTTCAACGACTACATAATACGATTAACAGTGTGGTACAAGCAACCCCGGCAAGGAAAAGCAAAATTATTTTGAGACAAGAAAGACGTAATTGGGGGAAAAGGCCATTGTTACCGAAGTTTCAGAAAAAGGAGTCAGTCCATGTCATAACTAAATATAGGGTTCAGGCGATTGGAGAGAGAAAAGAAACCAGTGGATAGTCATTAAATTGTGACAGTAATTGACCGAGCGAGGACCAGGCCATTAGTTCAATCAGCGGGTCTCACAGAATGATAATTTAAAATCTGACATCTAAAATAATTTCCACTATAGGTTCTGGCTTGGTTCAAGTAATATACTCCAAAATTGTGAATAAGTCATGCTTACGAAATAAACTACTACAAAAGTAACACCCACAGGTCAACATAATGTGCAAAAGACGGTAGACTCGCATAAACGATTGGCGGATTGTGATTTAGGGTACAAAAGAATTGCTTTTCTTTCCCACGCCCAGTTCCATTTTTCTGGAGTTTATAATTGTCGCTTCGAGGGAAATTTTAAATTCCATGGTTAAGGCAAAACCGGATCGAGTCACCGGTTCAATTATTGAACTGCCAGTCTAATCCAGGGTTTGCCAGGCCAGCTCCTTCAACGTGTTAATTCCTTGGCTCGGTCCAGTCTGTTGACCAGTCACCCACCATTTCAGACAGTTTTCATGACCATCCTCAACAGACACCGATTAGAACTATGGACCAGATATAAGCAAAACCAGCCAAGTACCTTGACAATCAACGCTATGACCAAAAGAATAACAAGGATTACCGAGGGTAAGAATCAGGTCGACTTTATCGTCATCGCTCCATTTCAGTAAAATCTTTTTTATTTCATCCACTTCATCAGGAACAGCAGCAGTAGAAACTACACCAGCACCTCCTAAACTTTCTGATGATGAGTTCACAAATGAAACTGCTCTTGGTCCACTGAAAAATAGGGAAGAAACTTCAACATGTCTGTTACATACAAGTACATAAACACCAAACAGACACACTAGCAGATGAAAACGTCAAAGCAAACAGATTGTTTTTACAACTTCAGCTGTATTAGATACTATCGGCCCTTCCAGAAGAAAATGAAGCACAGGGCATAACTACATATATTCTTAGGGCAAAAACTTGAGTAACCTGCAAGCTAACGCTTTTAACAGTTGGAGGACACTAGGTGAAATCTGTCATGCGACAGAAGTGGGACATTACATGCATATGATTATATATCTTTCACACAAGACACTGCTAAGGTTGATGTTAAATAGTGGAAATGTGGCACACAGTACAGTTTCTTCAATACAAACTACTGGTACACCAACCAAAACTATTTATAGAACAAAGAAAAAGCACCAAGATTAAAATAAACCAAGCGCAAGTAAGTACATTTCTTCTTAATTTTCTAAAGGCAGACAGGAGTTGCTACTCCAGTTCCTTTCTTTGCATGTTTACCATGTCTTTCTATACTGCACTTTTGTCTTTGTAAACAGAAAGTTCATATAGTTTTTGTTTTATTTTTTTTATATATTTTTTTTTTTTGTAGAAAAGTACTTATTACTGCCAAATTTGACTTGCGTTGGCAGTAAACTAGACTTTGCTCTATCCATATGGCATCAATAAAGTGACCTTTATGGAACAATGATCCAAAAAGGTGTATCCTGATGCATGTCTTTGAGTCTAGCATTTATTTGACACCATGTCCGACTTTGATATCAATTTGGTCAGATAAGAAAAAACATGTAGTTATAAGTTTCTGAAATGCGAAATTATTGGCAAGCAGAAAAGTGAAGCAAGAAAACAAAAATAATAACAGGACACCTTTGCGCTCGCAGAAGTAAATATAAATAACCGAAGTATCTCCTATATAATCAAAGATATACAAAGAAAAAAGAAAAGAGGTACCTCCTATCAGGACCTTCTCCAGATGCAACAGTATCACTCACAGTTAAGATAGCCACCTTAAACAAAAGATCTTTAGGTAATGCAGCAACACATTTTTCTGATGTATGTTCTTGTTTGGCATCTTTATACTCCTGAAACTGTAAATTCCGCTTCCCACGATCACCAATTATATCAGAAATGACTATTGCTGGCACTTCTGTGCCAGAAGGCATTAACTTGCCAGATGGAGGCAAAACCAGAAAAGCATTTGCAGACTTCATACTCAAGAGTCGGCTACTCATTTGGTGTCCAGTGCTCTCAGCAAGGAACCTAAAATACATAAACAAGGAAATGATTCAAAAACTGTGTCTGAAGAATACCACCAACTTGATCTGTGTTTTGCTACTCCTACTTCAAAGAAGTGGCCCCTCAGGTTCCCAACTAAACTAAAGAACTTCTTACCCATGAATACCATTTGACTCGTCAAGCTCCCAACTCAGGATAGCACGGTGAAATTCAGGACGAACAGGATCAGTTTTAATTGGATGCTTAAGACGAGCATGCACTCTGATCAAAGAAATCGAATTTAGTTAATATTTAGCATATAAACTAGTATAAGGCAAGACTGTCCCTCCACTTCCAACCCTGCTAAAAAGAAAAAAGGATTACTCGTAACCTCAAAACAAAAAGAAAATAGAGACCAAGCATGTACTATTTTTAGAAACCTTGGAAGGTGAGGATTTGACCATCCCGAAAGCAGTCGAATGGCAGGAATGACAAAAATATTGAAACAGACTAGACAGCTTACTGGATTTCCAGGTAATCCAAAAGCAAGGACCTTATTCCCTGTCATCTCGTCAGTTGTGACGGGACGGATCTCAGCAAATGTAAGAGGTTTTCCTGGTCTCATAAAAACCTGAACGAGAAACATTAATCAAGCAATTGCATTCAGGATCAACTTCAGTTCATGAGGAAGGAATCCTACAAAGACTGGCTCTTCAATTCAACTCCTACTATGATACAGTGAAGTCACTTGAGAAGAATAAGAACTGTAGAAATTCTAAATAATTATGTTTGTAAAATAGCCGTTGTATGTCTTGTCAAGGAGCTAGCCGTTAGGGAGAAACTACTGGTTTCTTATTAAATCAGTGTGTATATATATGTAGAAAAATGTTCTGAAGTGTATGTTGAAATATTGCAATAAAATCTGAGATGAACAATTCTTCATACTGAAGTGTTATCATTCTTCCTCATAGGTGTTATTAATTATTCTTCCTTAAATTTCTACATGGCATCAGAGATTGTGTGTCTGGGAATTTTTCGTCCTTTGTATTTCTGCCATCAAAATCTTCCAAACTGATTCAAAATCACCAGAAATCCCAGAAGAAGTTTCAAGTGAATCAGTCTGCAGGAGAAAAGGCAGGAAGAAGACGATTTGTTAAAAGGGGCAGAATTGTCAAACAATACATATTTAGCATAAAGAAGGGGCATAAAAGTCAAAACAAAAAGGGGAGCCTCCGTTTATTCCAACGTGTTTTTCAGTCTAAAAACTGATGGCCACATGGAAAGGTAGAAGTGACAACACGTTAATGTTTACTTCCTCCAAGGCCAGCTGGCAAGTTTTTGTTCAATTTCTCAGTTTTAAAGTAATAAACTTCTCTTCCCCATAAAGCAATACACGACCTTCAATAGCAAAAACTTCACATCACTTTGTCTGAAACCACTCCATTTTTCCGCTACTTTCTCTACTCCAGTATCCTGCCCAAATTTTCTAAACTCAAGTATCTTCTCCCCCATATTTATCACTGTGTTCGAACTTATTCAGATCTGTCTCTTGAATTAACTCATTTTCTCACAAATAAGAGAACCACATATTTCTTCAACTAAATATCTACTCATCGTTGTCCAAAAGCATTTCCTATGGCGGAACAAAGTAGTGATGTCACCTCTGCTACAATAGATAAAACTACTGTGTCAGCAGGATCAATTGTTGATTCCACGCATGTGACTATCACAAATCAAAAATTGCAAAGGAATAATTTTCTACCTTGGAGCACAGCCGAAGAATTGTTCATTACTGGTAGGGGAAAAAGGAATATTTGTCAGAGAAAATGATGGTACTTGCTGAGACAGACGAAAAATTCTCAACGTGGGAAGCAGAAAATTCCATGATCATGTCATGGCTACTAGGTTCAATGACACCTGAGGTTAGTAATACTTTTATGCTATATCCAACTGCGTCTGCCATATGGAAAGCCACAAAAGAAATGTATTCTAAGAAGGACAATATTTCTGAACTCTATGAGCTAGAAGCTCAGCTGAAAGATATTAAGCAGAGTGATCAGACTGTAAGTAAATATTTTAGCAATCTGTCACAAGTCTGGCAGCCAATTGATTCTTTGGAAACGTGTCAGTGGGGATGTACGGCTGATGACCAGTTATAAAGAAAAATCAAAGAAACTAGAAGATTGTTTGGATGCTTATCTGGTTTACACAAAGATTTCGATGCAGTAAGATGTAGAATCTTGGGTACGAAACCTCTACCTACTATCAACACTTCTTTCTCTGAAATTCGCCAAGAAGAAAGTCGTATTAAAGTTATGATGGGACCATCCTTGGTACCATCAGAATCTTCAGCACTTTTGACACAACAAGATGATAAGTCTAAAACTGTTGGTTTTGTGGCTAAAAAAACTGGACATAATGATAATTGTGGGTTTATCAAAGTACTGCAAGTATTGTCACAGGGATGGTCATACGATTGAAGAATGCTATAAGAGACCATGATCAACTGTGAAGCCACCACCTCATTTCCGACAGAACAATCATAGACAAAACATATCTAGCAGATCAGAGTCTAGTAGTTCTTGGAGGGCTGATTCTAACTCATGGAAGAATTTCAGGGCAGCAGTAGCTGATACTAAGTCAAGTGTTGAGCACAACTTCTCTCAAGCTCAACTAGATGCAATGCTCAGGATCTTAGATAGTCAGAGGTCTCAGTCTCAGATTCACAATGATCAAATTAGAGCTACTATGGCCACTACAGGTATAGAAGGTAAACCACTGGTATGGATTGTTGATTCACGTGCAACCAATCATATGACCTTTGTTAAGTCCTTGCTTGATTGTTTTGAGCCATTTAATATTCCCAGAAAAGTCAAAATAGCTAATGGGGATAACATAGATATTCTGGGGTATGGTAACATTCAACAGTCTAACAAGTTAGTACTCAAGCAGGTACTTTATGTTCATAAACTTGATTGTAACCTAATCTCAGTAAAAAAGGTTATGACTGATAATCACTGCTGGACTATATTTACACCATCTAAATGTTACTTTTTTCCTTCTTCTTCTTCTTCCTGTTTTCAAAGGAAGCATTGAAGGAGAGGATCACCAAGGGGATGATTAACAGTGTTAATCATCATAGTGGACTGTTCATTTTGGAAAAAACAAAACCAGGATATTTTGAAGACTATTCTAGTATGTATTCTTGTATGAACAATTGTCTTTTTCCTAGAATAGATAATGTCAAGTCTAGAATAGCTCTTATTTTGTTGTGACACAATAGGTTGGGTCATCCCAACTTCCAGTATTTGAAAAAGATTAAACCTGGGTAATTTAATGATGTCTCTTTGGATTGGCTGAAATGTGAGACATGTTTATTTGGGAAACAGGTTAGAGCTCAGTATCCCGCCAAGTTGTACTCTGAGAGTAAACCATTTAACTTGGTTCACTCAGATATTTGGGGACCTTCCAGGTTTCTGAATGTTAATGGTAGTAGATGGTTTATTATTTTTGTAGATGATCATACAAGAGTTACTTGGATTTATCTGATGAAACATAAATCAGAATTGTGTCATGTATTTAAAATGTTTGTTCATCTTATTCAGAATCAATTTGATGTAACTGTGCAAAATTTTAGATGAGACAATGGAAGTGAATACATGGATAAGGAGGTAAAGGTTTTCTTGATTGCAAATGGAATCCATCATCAAACTTCAAATGCCTACACCCCCCCCCCCAAACAAAATGGAATTGCTGGAAGGAAACATAGACATATACTAGGTGTTGCTAGATCTATGATGTTTTCTATGAATATCCCTAAATATTTATGGGGTGAGGCAGTTCTAACTGCCACTTATTTAATCAATAGGATGTCCTCAAGAGTAATAGGATTCATAAGTCCCAGGGAGAAACTACTTAAGGATTTTCCACACTGTCTCTTACTATCTGAGCTTCCTTTTAAGATTTTTGGTTGTGTAGCTTATGTATATACTCAGTCAAACCAGAGAGGTAAACTAGACAAGAGGTCTATTAAGTGTGTATTTCTTGGGTATTCAGGATCCCAAAAGAGATACAAGTGCTTTTGTCCAAACACTAGAAAAATGTATACTACATTAAATGTATCATTTGATGAAACAACACTATATTTTTTATTTGATAGTGTGGCAAGTGGTATGAATAATGAGCAGGAAAATTTATGGACAATCATTGATATATCCACGGTGGAAAGTACCTTACCATCAGATTCCAGTCATGATAGACAAGAGATCCAGACAGATGTAACAGGACCTGGTGTGATTCAGCCAGAACGATTAACATTACCCATTACTCAGGTATATACCAGAAAAAGGCAACAGGTAACTCTCCCTGAAACTACTCTTTCTTCTGAACCACCTGGGACTGATGAATCAGAACTTAACTCAAATATGTTTCAAGAATCTGATTTACCTATTGCTGTAAGGAAAGGTGCTCGTGAATGCACTAAGTATCACAAATTTTTAAGTCATAAAGGTTACTCTTCTATTTATCCATTGACTGATGTTGTATCTTATGATAAATTGAATTCAAATTTTAAGACATTCACTGTGAACTTAGATTCCCGGTCAATTCTAGTGTCCATTGAGGAGGCTCTGAGTCATGAAAAATGGAAACAGGCAGTCCACGATGAGATGTCAGCCTTGATTAACAATGGAACATGGGAGTTAGTTCCTACACCTAAGAATATTATACCAGTAGGTTGCAAATGGGTTTTCTCATTAAAATATAACTCTGATTGATCATTAAATAGACATAAAGCTAGACTAGTAGCAAAAGGCTTTACTCAATCATATGGAATTGATTATATGGAAACCTTTGCACCTGTGGCTAAAGTAAATACTATTAGAATTATTTTCTCTATTGCAGTTAATCTAGATTGGGATCTTGCACAATTGGACATTAAAAATGCATTTCTCAATGGAGAATTAAAAGAACAAGTGTTCATGAATGTACCTCCAGGTTTTAAGTCTAAGGATACTTATGGAAAAGTTTGCAGGCTTAAGAGGTCCATTTATGGACTAAAACAATCTTCTAGGGCTTGGTTCAGTAAGTTCACTGAAGTTCTTCTCTTATATGGATTTAAACAAGCACAGAGTGATCACACTCTATTCATTCTTGCATCTGACCGTACTGTTACAATTCTTATTGTGTATGTGGATGATATAATTCTAACAGGAAATTGTTGTGTTAGTATATCCAGTGTAAAAAAGATATCT
Organism: Eustoma russellianum; assembly: GCA_036186865.1. Taxonomy (NCBI): domain Eukaryota; kingdom Viridiplantae; phylum Streptophyta; class Magnoliopsida; order Gentianales; family Gentianaceae; genus Eustoma; species Eustoma russellianum. The sequence goes on from AP025072.1 coordinate 27,282,204, forward strand.
GGCTACTGAATTTGAAGTTAAGGATCTTGGCCCATTGAGATATTTCTTGGGTATGGAGATGGGCAGAAACAAAACTGGTATGGTAATCTCTCAAAGAAAATATGTTCTGGATTTGCTTCAAGAAACAGGTATGTTGGGTTGTAAACCTATTTCTACTCCTATGGAATCAGGCAGGAATCAGGCAGGATAGATAAATCTGGTAATGGGAAACACTTTCTGATGTTCAGTCTTATCAAAAACTGGTTGGTAAGTTAATTTATTTATCACATACTAAACCAGATATTTGTTATGCAGTTAGTTATGTTAGTCAATTTATGCACTCACCCACAATGTACATTTACAAGCTGTAATGAGAATATTAAGATATCTTAAGGGTTCACCAGAACAAGGCTTATTGGTAAACATAATTGTAGGAATATTCAGGTTTATACATATGCTAACTGGGGAGGATCAAAAGGAGATATGAGATCTATCTCTGGGTATTGCACGTTCTTATGGGAAAAATCAAAAGGAGATATGAGATCTATCTCTGGGTATTGCACGTTCTTATGGGAAAATTTAGTTACTTAGAAAAGTAAGAAACAATCAGTTGTATCACGCAGCAGTGCTGAGGCAGAATTGAGAGCTTTGGCTCTTGGAATATGTGAATGTTTATGGATTAAAAGAGTTCTAAAAGATCTACAACAAGATTCTAACAACTCACAGATTCAAGCATTCTGTGACAATATTTCTTCTATACATATAGCTGAAAATCCAGTAGTAGAAATTTAAGGAAGAATAAATAATAGCACTTATGAGGAAGAATGATAACACTTCTATGAAGAATTGTTCATCTCAGATTTTATTGCAATATTTCAACATACACTTCAGAACATTTTTCTACATATATATACACACTAATGTAATAAGAAACCAGTGGTTTCTCCCTAACGGCTAGCTCCTTGACAAAACATACAACGGCTATTTTACAAACATAATTATCTAAAATTTCTACACCCTTCCTCAAGCTTGTTGTATACATTTGAACAACCAAGCTTGGATAACAATTTGTGGAATAACCCTGTAGATACAGATTTAGTAAGAAGATCTGCAACTTGCTCAGCTGAAGAAACATGTTGAATGCTAAGAGATTGTTCTTCTAATTTCTCTCTAATAAAATGTCTATCAATTTCCACATGCTTTGTTTTGTCATGATGCACTGGATTTTCAGCCATATGTACAGAATAAATATTGTCACAGAATGCTTGAATCTGTGAGTTGTTAGAATCTTGCTGTAGATATTTTAGAACTCTTTTAATCCATAAACCTTCACATATTCCAAGAGCCAAAGCTCTCAATTCTGCCTCAGCACTGCTGCGTGATACAACTGATTGTGAACATTGTACACTTACCTTGTCAAAGTGTACTTTTCCTCTCTGTCCAAGTAAAGGTTTAACAAAATCTCTGTCTCCCATGGAAACACCACCAGAAGTTATTAATAGGTCAATGCCAGAAGCAACAGCATTCTCCACAACCCTTTCAATATCATGCTCATTGTCACGAGCAATACCAAGGTCTAGAACTTTGCACTGCTCCTGTTTTGCAGCAGCAAGAATCATTGCACGGTTTGAATCTCTAATCTGCAAAAATGAGACCCATTTATTCAGACCCTGCCAAAACTGAACGAAAAAACTCCAAAGAGAAACAGATTTCTAGGAGAATAAAAGCCCAAACAGGTAACTCTTAGAGATGTGTCATCTAGGTAACTTGTAAGTTGAAACTTCATCCATACGTAGCTTCCTTTCTTTTTCTTTATTTATTCATTTAAATACAATCATCAGAAAGCATGATATAATGTATTACCTTTTTTAACGCGTAAAATACTTGACACTGAATACATTTTCCCACCAAAAAAGGGAACTTTTCAAAAGATACTCAATGAATAAAATTTCAATCTATTCGCTGATAATTTACCTTTTTTTTGTAATTAATAATTTACCTTTCATATATCTATTTTTGTTCAAGATTCTATCTTCTAAGTTAAACAAGGACTCTACTTTTTTTCTTTTTCATACTTGACGATGGTATAAAAATATATCTTTTTTTAGTCAAACTTGTGATTTGTGTCATTCTCGTTCTTATCAAAACAAACCCATTAACGAGACACCTAGAAAGGATTTTACTCAAATGTCATCTCTCTTCCCTCAAATAGCAGCGGAAAAAATATAGTACAGGAAAAACAAAAACGGACTCAACAGCTTCCCCCTCTTCCCTGACTGATCATCTTCCTCCTGTTCCCTGTAACTCAAGCCTCTTTCATTTCAGAGACTTGTGTCATTGATTCCCCATCAACATTTTCCAAATAGGATCAACTATGTTTTCTTTCTAACACAGAAACAAGGCAAAGGGAGCAAGATAGGCGGGGCATGAGAAATGCATTCTTCCCTCCTCCCAAAAGTTGGAGTATGCAGGTTCTTCATATAGAGCAGCGGTAGGGGAGAAGCACATCCTAGGCCATTGTTTATGATGAGTTTGAAAAACTGCCTTAATCAAAATAGAACTAGCTGCATCACTTATAAGAAAACATGGGTCATATCTTGCAGGGGTGGTTAATTGAGTTTACTGACATGTTGTTTTCGTAATTTTAGAGTGTGCTGCATATTGCTGTAGACAATAATTTACTTGAAACATGAAATATTGCAGACGAAGGTGGCTTCCCTAAAGAAAAGGGAAAATCGGCTGCAACTACTTATTAGCTCTCAAAACCCATGAGATCATAGGATCAAATGTGTGCTACAACTACTTATTAGTAGATACAAATCACTGGGTGGGATTTAAATGAAAAAAATAGCGCACTCACATAGGCTACCGTAAAATTAAACCACCTCCAACTTGTGATTAATGCATAGCTTATTTTCATTTCTAAAGCAAGATTCCAAAAAGTAATTGGCCGGTCAAAATGTAATGCAATAAATAAGGAAGGGAAAGAACTGATCACCCAGCAAAAAAGATGAAAGAAAGGAAGAATTCGTCGGCAAAGTGGCTTGTCTACCTGGCCGCGAGATAAGCATTCAACATTCGGCTCCACCAGTTCATCTCCAGTGGAAAGTACAGCAATAGATGGGGCCGGATACACCTAAACAGAAGCAATGCTCATAAACAAGTAGGTAGGAAAATGCGTACATTCATGACAAAGTTTGAATGTACAAAGTTAAATCTGTAAAAGGATTAAAGACAGGAAAGCGGAGACAGAAGAGGGTTGGGTTACCTTCACCATAAACACACCCACAGTTGCAAGAAGACCAACTTCTGCGGCACCAAGTCGTTCTCCAGATTTCAGCACGATATCCCCTTTTGCAATGTCACTTCCCTGAACAAGGGAATATTCATAAGCAAGTTAAAAGGCTTGTAAGTATGAGTAAACATGTCCATTCTCAAGTAGGTCTATCACTAAAAACCTTCAGCACAATTTCCAGGGTCCCCGGTCATCAAAATAATTTCATAGCCCCTTCAGTTCAAATCTGGTCACCAGAAATAATTTATAGTCCTTTAGCTTTAAAATCAGAAACAGGAAACTAATTTCATATGTTTTAAAATCAGTTAGATTTATGTATAGGAAAAACATTGGATGCAAAGACTGCTGATTTATATATATAAACCACACACCTCCTAGCAACTTAACCTTTTGGAAAATCGCCAAGTGTAGTCTAATAAAAAAAACAGTATGCGACAGCTCGAGAGGGCAAGTGACAAAAGAAGATTGTATCCAGCTATACAGCCTATACTGTGAAGCTCTTTTACAAAGAATTCATTTTGGTCAGGATGGGAAGGTCTAATCACAATATTTCACTAAACTAGTTTACTTTCCTTCCAGCTCCGCCAGATAACTAGAATAATAAGAAACTTGGACCTTTATAATCTCTTACTCTCTCCTTTTCTCTAACACCGAGTCATTCATTAGTTTGCTTGCAAATTTTCAATTCAAACTATCTTCAAGGTCTCCTATATGAATCATTTTAGCTGAAAGCAAGAAATTACACAGCCAGTATACCAGTCCAGTTTCAAACACAACCAGGGCGCACTTTAATTCAGCATCGGAAAAAAAAGAACCTTAAGCAAAAAATGTATACCAACAAGTTAATCTTCTGACAGATACAAATGTAAGATTTAATTTGAGTAAGATACGAAATACACAAACGTAAATATTTATTGAGACTGCATATATAAATCTTTTCAGATTTTCCGCTTGCTAAAACATTATTTAGAAGAGCATTTGCTTAAGCTTTATTTAGAAGAGCATTTCAAGCAGCAAAGTCGCTTGATAAGCATGCAGTTTAGACACCGTTAATGGTGAAGCAAACATGATGAGTGCTGTTCAAGAAGTATGATGCTATATCCCAAAACATCATTAAACGTGATCTCCTTGTTAACAATGCACCATCATGCTCTTTCAGTATGATAAACTTCAACCATGAAACCAGCGACCAGTCCCTGTTTCTATAAACCATTGGCATCTGATTACCCAAAAATTAAATGACATTCCAAAACTTGAAACTTGGAAAACCATATTATCAGTTAATGCTTCTAGAATGTAATCAATCAACACCGTAGTTAAGCTTCCAGGTTGAACCCACAACAACTTTTGAAAAAGCATAGATTCGCAGACAGGCTTGATTCAATGAAGTGCTAATCTTCTCGATAAAGGGAAGAGTAACAAGTTCCTACCACTGGCCGAATATCAACTCCAGGGCTGGTAAGCTTCATTATCCGCACCCTCTTTATTTCAGCTGACCCAGTTTCTATAGGTTGAGTGTCTTCTACCTGAATAACTGCGTCGGCACCATCAGGTATGGGACCTAGAAAGGCATAATTTCATATCACAGGAACAATAAGAAAACACATACCCGTATTGCATATGGAAATTGAAGGCTAAAATTTATTTCTGGGACTAGGAAAAACTACCATCGGTACCAAAAGACCAAAAAGCTATCCCAAAGAAGAAATGAAAAATTTATTGTGTATTGATAACAATACATTTAGCATGATTCTTCACATAGAAAGACAGAAAGAGAAACAGGGGCAGGGTTGAAGAAGAAAGACAGGCATTTTAGGTGAGGAGAATATGTTCAAATTTTCCTGTTTCCCCTTATGTAGTTCATTTCACCTTACGCTTCCTTACCTGATCCACTACCCCGAGATGAGCACTTACATAACCATCGCTACAACGAAATGAACAAAAGAGGATGTATTTAATACGACACTGGTGGTTTAAAATGAATTAACTAATGTTTAATAACTTCAGTTTTAATTATCTTCCCAGTGCAGCATTTAACTTACTTTGTAATGTCAAGTTTCCATTTAATCATCAGCTGCAGATGAGTATTGCACTTACCCCCTGTCGTTACATAAGCAACAGTTCCAGATGTCACTGTTATTCCAAATCCGTCATTTCCAGCTCTTGATTCAGTAATCACAGGATAGTCACCAGGTCCATCTGAAGAGACAACTGCATATCCATCCTGAAACACATGAACATCACCATCTGGAGAAAATCAAATTTGAAACAGAAAATAAATTTCACAATCAAGTAATGCTCGAGACTGATTCATGCAGGAAGTCCTAATCATATGTAACATGAAGACATGCAAAAAATACACAATTTGAGAGATGACATGACTTTAATGGAGGATGAAAATTTAACCCACCTAAAAACTCCAGAAAGTATAATCATCCTACTCATTTTCCAACCATAAAAGAATACGTCAGAAAAATTAGAGCAACCAAATGATGTAAACCTCACAAAATAAACATCACAATACACTACACAGTCTACCTATAGACAGGGAAAAAAAAGGTATGCTGAATGAAGATATATACATACAAACTAGACAGAAAGTGGGTGGAGAAACCCCGGGGGGGGGGGGGGGGGAATCCTTACTTTGATGGAGGCAGGATAAGGGGGAAGAGGATCAGGTGCTATGATGTCCTCTGCCAAGATTCTACCAAGAGCCTCGTCAATGGCTACTGTGATAGGTTTCAGTCTGTCACAAACCCTCAAAACCATCTCCAGAGCTTCTTCTACTGGAATCATCTCCAACACTTTGCTACTTCTTTGTCTTTCTTTTTTTTTTGTTGAAAACTATGCTACTTCTTCCCAAGTTGAATTATATCACTCCAGCTTTCATTGAGAGTTGAAGAGGCAATACAGATAAACAATTTCACCTAAGCAAATGTAGGAGGAAAAGATTTTGGAACTTCTAGCATCGAAGAATTAGGACATTTTAGGGTTGAAAAAGACGCCAATTTATTTCCTTCGCCGTTAGAAGTCGACGCCAATTTCCGTATGTTCAATCAATAAAAAAAAAAAACCACTCCAATTTCCTTCACGGTTAGAAGTCAACGAACGAATTACTCCACAGTAATAACTTTGTAACCCCTCCACAGTAATAAATTCTTGTGACAATAATAAATTCGTAATCTCTTCAAAAAAAATAATATTATCTTAGTTTTCTTTCATAGCCGTAGCCCTCCACGTGTATATATAGGCTGAAGGCGGATCGAGTTTTAAACGAGCTATTCAAGTCAGTTGTTAATTCGGATTCCAATGGTAATTATAGTTTGAAATGTTTTACAAATTCAACTCAAACTTAATGTTTTTCGGCTCGAACGTTCGATGAAACCTCGACAAAATAGACTTTTCAAAGGCTCGATTCGTATTTATGTTATTATTGTTTTGATGATATGAGATCTGGTGTGTCTATTCTTGTGTCTGTATCTCAGAAACATATGATATTTGAATTTTATATGTCTTGTCTTGAGTTTTATCAAACTCCGTGTATTTTAGATATATAGAGGCACAATATAAATCCCAACCCATTTGGATTACAATGCTGTTATTGATTAATAAACATTTCAATTGTGCCTGCTATCCAATTACTTATATCCCTTTTCATCCACCACATAGAACCTTTCCATTTTGACATTTTCAAATAAAATTTAATCAAACGGTAGACGTCATACTATGCGTGCAATTTATGCGGATAAGATCTCCTCACCCATTTTCTCTCACCTCACACGTCACCGCACGACATGTAGCACCAAGGGAGTGTGGTGAGGCTAGATGAGGGTCACCCGCATCTAGCCTCACCACCTCATCCTGCTGTTACGTGTCGCGTGGTCATGAGTAGTGTGAGGGAAGTGAGGGTGACGAGATCTCATCCCAATTTATGCACAATAATATATTATATAAACTAACTATAAGGTATAATTTTCATCATTAAATTCATCATCTGTTGAAAAATATAACAATGTCAAACGAAATCATTCTGTAAATAAATAAAAATGTATCACCGTACATACACGAGCTTTTATGCTAGTTATATAAAAGTTAGAATAATGTTCGAAGATTATCATTTGTGTCAAAATAATTTGTAACATATAACTATAATTACGTCTAAACAAATGCATAATAGAGTACTTTTGTCGTATAGTCCAATTGATACTCGAGTTTAGATTTGCTCCAAAATGTTAAATCTTCTGCTGCTTGGTGTATCTCACTCAATCTAAAAAACCGTTGGATTTCTAATTTGTATCATCACACATGTTTCTTAGGACGGAGACGATGAAACCTCGACACGAGATTTAACATTTTGCTATGATTTTTGGACGATATAGGAGTACCTTTTTATTTCTCTCCAATAAATAAAATGGTATAGAAACCTTTTGAAAGAAAAACTGTTCTTGAAAATTGAAACCCTCCAAAAACCTTTCTTTCTCCCTTCAAATTCGTCAGCACAAACGAATCATCGCCACACCAATTGTTAATTCTTCCGTATATCAACTTGTATGTATAGCTATACATGCATTACGAGTACTCTTTTTTACATGTTTGCAAACTCGGGTCGGTGTTAGCGGGGGCGGAGTGGGGTGTTAATGGAGTTCTTAGTGAAGTTTAAAGGATTCTGTGTGATATTTTCTGATTATTTACGTTTTCTGTGTGAAGAGCTTTCAGGAATATTGCAACAAAAGAGGGGAAGTGTAGTCAGGGATTGAAGAAGAAGAATGGTGAGTTAATTTTTGTAATTTATGAAAAAAATGTGGTTTCTTGGTTATATTACTGTGGTTTTTTATTTGATATTGATTTGAAATTGCAGTCAGATATAAGGAAATGGTTCATGAAGAAGCACGATAAGGACAGTGGCAATGCTGCAAAGCCCAGTCCTTCTACAGGGCCGCCTTTGAATTCTGTTCAGCCGGAGAAGATGGTGGATTTTGAGGTTTACTTTGTTTATTGATATGATCTGTGGTTTCCTGGTTATTTTCCCCCTTGTATCCTAATAGTATTTGCCCTTTCCAGAGTATGTTCTATCCAATTGGGTGGGAGGAGGGGAGTATTTTATGTTAATGAAAATTTTTATCTTATTTTTACTTTTTTCCCGGCCAGATTTGGACTTGTTTTCTTTCAGCGAATGAAACATCTTTATCTTCCTCTGTCACTGGAACTATATTGTTTGTTTTTCTTCCTTTGACACAAGGTTAAGGTGTGCTAAAATAGTACCAAAAAAAAGGTTAAGGTGTGCTAAAAAAGAATTAAAGACATAAGGTTAAGGTTTAACGGGAATGCAAATTCTTCTTTTGAGACACACCAAAAAAAGGCATCTGCCAGGGTTTTGAGGTATTTGACATTTCTTTTGAATCCAGATACAAGGAGGTCAAGAAAGTACTGGTAGAAGGAAGACGAGTAAATATTTTTCTTCTGATAATAGAAAGGACAGAAATGAAGAGCAAGTTGAGGAAGTTTTGACAAAGAGGAAGGCCCAAGCAGGTAGCTTGGAGAAGCATAGCGGTGAAAAGGCCCCACCTGCGAAGAAAATTCACAAAATTGAGGATGACGGAAATGATGACGATTTTGTTGACACTGCTATAAGAAAGGCTGATTTGACTCAAAGCAAGAAATTAAAATCCGGTTCTGGAAGAGGAATTACCAAGAAGTCTGTGGATGTGGCCGAAAGTGATGAAGATGACTCCAAGGAACCGGCATCTCACTCCAAAACTGCTGCAAGAGGGCGTGGAAAATTTTCTGCAGCTCCCTTAGTGACTGGAAAAGGTATGGATACGGATGAAAGTGATGGAGATGATCCTGATGTAAAGGATAGTAAAACTTCTAAACCAGCCGGAAGAGGCCGTGGTGGTAGAGCTACTTCAGCTGCAAAATCTGGTGGAAGAGGAAGAGGAGTTGGTGGCGGCCGTGGGGGATTTATGAATTTTGGTGAAAGGAAAGATCCTCCTCACAAGGGAGAAAAGGTCCTAATATATGACTTTTCTCACTTCTTTTTTTTTTTTTTTTTTTTTGATATGATCTGATTTGCATGCTACTGAAGATTCGGCTTTTTTATGCGGCAGGAAATTCCTGAAGGTGCTCCAGACTGCTTAGCTAACTTGACGTTTGTTATCAGTGGTACACTTGATAGGTATGTTTACCATTGTAATGGATCATTATGATAATTTTCTGAGCACTCTATTCAGACTTGTTGTCCATTTCAGGAAGCATAGTTTATTTATTTAATTATATTTGTAAAAAAAAAAAAAAAAAAGCCTACGGGAAGAATAGTGTAAATAATTTGACTACGGTTAGCTATAGCTGGAATGCACACATGTCATATTGCTGAAAAGTTTAGTTGTCTTTGCTAACTAGTTCAACACCGCATCTCTGGTTTGCTAGTAATAATATGATGAAGTTTCTCTTATTCCCTCCCAGTTTGGAGAGAGAAGAAGCAGAGGACTTAATTAAACGCTATGGTGGTCGTGTTACTGGATCAGTCAGCAAAAAGACGGTTGTTATTGATTTTGATTTGCTTTATGCAGCCCCGTGTTTGAGGCATTTGGTTGACCTTAGTTTCTGCAGAATTATCTTTTATGCGACGAGGACATCGGTGGGAGGAAATCTGCTAAGGCCAAAGAGCTAGGGTTTGTTATTCTTCCCTTTTGACAATGTTCTTTTTCCATGTTCTTTCTGACGCCTAACCATTTCTGGTTCGTTCTTATTTGTTGAAGCACTGCTTTGCTTACTGAGGATCGTTTATTTGACATGATTCGTGAGTCAAATAAATCAAAAACCACTAAAATTCAAGAATCTGCGAAACCAGTGGGAAAGGCTCTTCCTCTGTCAAAGATGTCTAAGCCAAAGCTGGAAATGAAGAGTATGCTCTCTTAACTATAGCCTAAGTTTCTTTCGACTTTTATGATTAAATGATTACAAACGTTTGCATTGTGCTGTTGTGTTTCCTCAAACTTACCTCCCTTTCCATTTTCCGAGGAAGATCCCTCTTGCTAATTTTTTTCTTTGATCTGACCACTGAACATGATAGCCGAAGTGAGAGAATATGGATAGGCTAACATGTGCTTTTGCTTTCTAGAGGTTCTTAAGATTTATTATGGTTAGACTAACTGTTAGAGATTGTTTGCCTGGGAATCTTGATTGCATGACTGAATCAGGTGAGACTCGCAGAGTGGGAGCCTTGGTGCAAGCTTCGAGTGAAATGTGAGATTTGGAAGTGTTACGCGAGCTTCAACCAGAAAGCATTAGGTTTAATTATTCATCAGAAGAAATTGAATGAATGTATTTGAAATCAAATATTCATTGAATCATTTAGGTGAACTTGTATCACTGATTTTACTGGCACAGTGGGGTGAGATTGACTATACCTGCAGGAATACGTGTTAAAGTTTTTGTAATAACTTCATTTTAGGTTCTTTTTATCAAAATCACCAGCAAAGCCAAAGTCAGAACGTTGTGATTTCCAAAGACACCTTTCTTTTTTTAAGAAACGAAAGAGGGTTACTTAGCAGAGGTCGACTGCTGCTATGTAACCCATAGGACTTATTACTCCTTGTGAAATTTGCGGCCGCTGACAGGTGGAAATGCCATAGGCAGATAGAAAAAGCCCCAGAGACTGCAAGGTCCCACAGGCCATCTGGCAAAATAATGTGCCTACAGATCACCATCATATCCCACGTACAGAAGGCATTGAGTGTGGCAATGCTATATCCACCAGAAAGTAAGAAGCAGACAGGAGGAGTAGAAGGAATCTGGTTTGACTATTCCTTTGGCCTTCCAAGAGTCCAGGATCCAACTATCCCATCCGCAATGTGAATAAAGAAAGAAAAAAAGAACCTGGGGATCACCAATATCAAGGTGATTGCAGCGTGAGGTACCAGAGGATCTGGGAGGGAGGCTTCCAATCCTTAGAGACATAGTCATGGCAGGGCAATGAGATGGATCATCTAACATGGCTTATCAAATGCAATGGAGTTGTTTAGCTTGCAGGCCTAGATCCCGTGAAAATTTCAATTGAAAACTTTAAGCTTTTATAGTCCCTCTTAAGGTTCAGTTGATAGATATCTCGGAGAATCTCATTGTATCTTGATCTCTGGCGGTTTTTTGATGAAGCCTATTATTTTGTTCTCTCCACAAGTGATAGACGGTAGCAACAAAGCCAAGTAAAGTGATATCCTTCTGAAAATTTTGAAGCCCAGTCGTATGACTTCAGCCAATTAATAGTGTCTTGCCAGCAACTAATCCAAACTTTGCATTTCATCTGCATCTGGACTTTACACCTTTGCATAGTAGGCATATTAAAAAAAATAGGTGACCCTAGTCCTCCCTGTGTTTGTCACATAATAGACAAGAATTAGTCTAGATAATTCCCCATTCCAGGAGCTTGTCAAGTGTATTCATTCTCTTCTAGCATGCAAACCATAAAATGATTGCATATCGTGGAAGAAAATGATTATACCATACAATACTTCTCCAGTCAACTATAGATATAGAGGCTTGTAAAACAAATAGTTGTTTTTAACAGAAAAGTTAGGATTTGGCTTTCAAATCCAGGTATCTGCACCCTTTTTTGGAGGAATGGACCTGCAGAATTGGCTACAACGTACAATTTGGTTATCCCAACCTTGCCCATATAGGATCCTCCATGAATGACCATCCAAAATAGTAGACACCTTAGCATTATCATTTATATTCATCTTTTAAGTTCTAGATGTGTTTTGCTCAGGACACCCCAAGTGTGCCAAGGCTCATGCCAAAACGAGGTAGTATGGCCATTCCCAATCTCCTTACCCACACAATATGCGTCGGGTATGTACGAGTTTTTCCCCCTTAGCTGGGAGTCATTGGGCTTTGGTGTAACCTCCCAGATGGACTTACTTTTCAATATGATTGTGTGAACCCATTTGACTCACAGTCTGTCTTACATTCCAAACTCTCTTTATAAGATATGCATTATTCATCAATCTCATGTCATAAATGTCTAGTTCACCCCTATCCTTACGTTGATAGATGGTAGTCCATTTGACCTTACCTTTCCTTGTTCCTCCTCATAGGATTTTAGGATCTTTTCTACCTACTGATCAGTTTTCTAGGCAAGAAATATGTAGCAGTCTAATACCTACATATTGGTATTAACATAGAATTTATCAGTTGGAGCTTACCTCCATAGGAAAGATTCTTTGTTGTCTAGCTTTAAACCTTACCATTCAGCCTGTTCAGAAGGGGATCGGTCAGAGTAGGATAACTTATATGATACCAGTGTTACTCCTAGGTATAACTTATATGATACCAGTGTTACTCCTAGGTATCTAATGGGAAGCATACCTTGAGGCATACCTAGGATGTTGGACAAAGCCAACTTATCCTGTGAGTTTATTCCAGAAGTGTGAACTTCACTTTTGGAGGTTGGGCTACAAACCTGAAAGGTATTGGAATTCCTCAAGGGCATCCTTTATAAGCTGGACAGACATGCACTCAGCTTTAGATAGGATAAACAAGTCATCGGCAAAGGCTAGAGAAGAGAAGCCTATGTGATCACATTTATGGTGAAAGCTGAAATTGAAGGTAGAAATCTTCCTTTTTAGGAGTTGGGTAAAACCTTCTGTAACAAGAATGAAAAGGCTAAGAGAGTTGATCACCTTGTCTTAGCCCTCTAGTGGCATTAAACATACAAGTCAGAGAACCATTCATGTTGATATGGAAGGAAATACTGGAGATACATAGGCTTAACCAGTTTAAGTACCTTGGAGGGAACTTCATTTTTTGCAAAATCATCATAAGGTAAGACTACTTTATCGTGTCAAATGCTTTCATTATATCAACCTTGATAGAACAACATTTGCGGCCTCAATTCCTTTATAGTTTTTCACTATCTCATGCATAAGTAGGATGTTATTTTGGATTTCCCTACCCTTGATAAAAGTTGACTGGTTTTCATCAACCAGATGGAGAATCAGTGGTTTAAGCCTATTTACAAGAATCTTGGAGATGACTTTGTAGGTCATATTGCAACATGATATGGGTCTGCCTAATTTTGTTTGGGCTATCTACCTTAGGGGTCAATGAGATGATTGTGACATTTATGGAGTAATACATGAATTTCTCTTTAAAGAAGTACTTAATTGCCTGAGAGAATTCTTCATCTAACGAGGACCAGTTTTCCTTAAAGAACACTGCGGAGTACCTATCAGGTCCGGGGGGTACTCTTAGATTTCAAAGAGAAAATTGCCTTTTTGATCTCCTTCCTAGACACGAGACAGTTCATGGAAAGGCTCTGAGTATCAGTTAGTGTTCTGCCTAGCCACTTTATGTCAGGAAGGGGTGAGGTAGAAGGCTCAGTAAACAACTTCTTATAGAAATCAACCGTCATATCTTGGACTAGGTTATAGTCCTCTATCATGATCCCTTAATCATTTTAAAGTTTTTTCATTGTTATGTGAAAAAACTTTGTAATCCTATGACATCCTTCATGCATTTTATCATGGACTTTGTTTTGAAGAATGTTTCCTCAAAGCCTAAGAAGTTTATGTAAGTCTCCCTAGCACTCTTAATAGTACCTTGGAGATTTGGGGGTTGAGAGGGTCCTTAAACAACTCAGTCTGAGCATCCTCCAACTTGGTCTGGCTAATTCCACTCTATTTGTGATGTTCCAATACTTCTCCTTGTTTAGCTTTCTAAGGGGGTCCTTAAGTCTCTTTAATTTCTTCACTAGGCAGACTAGGGGGTTCCCTTTTTCAGACTCCTCTCAGCTATCTCTCAGGATATTCTTAAAGGTATGATGCTTTAACTAGGCCTGTAAACGATCCGAGCGAGCCGAGTTTTGCTTAGCTCGAACTCGGTTCGTTTATATTGTCGAACGAGCCGAGCTGTTCGGTAAGATAAACGAACAGAACTCACCTGATCGTACTCGGCTCGTGATGGTTCACGAGCCGCTCGGTAGGCTCGGTAACGTTAAAACTAAACAAGGGCTTTAATGCTGAATTGGTCAGGTACCTGCTGCCATTCTATATCTATCTCAAAGTTTCAATGATGATCAATGAAGATTGGGTTGAAAATTGCTGAATTTGACAAGCAATGAAACAAAACAGTCTCTAACTCTAAGACAGTCGCTGACTGCTGGAGCAAATCGTTTGAAGGGGGAAAAACAGAAAGAAAATTGAAATAACTGAGATAATGTCATCACTGTCAAACACTAAGGACAATATCACATTCAATCCATTCGCAGGCTTTCCACTTTCAAGCAACTTCAATAGTCAACACCCAAAATCACATTCAATCCATTCAAAATCACATGCTTTCCTTTCCAGCAATTAGCAAATACAAAATTCCAAATCAAACAAAGTATTTACTACAACTTTGAACTTTCCAATCATAAATACACACATCAAGATATGACTTACTTGAAAAAACGCAGGAGATAGCTTCCATGCCCATTGCCCACAAGCCACAGCCGCAGGCCACAACACAACACTAAAATGACAAAAAACAGTTTATGACTTACTTGAAAAAATCAGAAACAATAATGCATACAAGCAAAAGAAGAAAGTGCTTACATTGCATTTACATATTCTGTTCATTCTCAATCCAGTAATATAATCTTGCATGCATACTGATCATCCGTGTCCGCCTAAAAAAATAATGAATAGTTACAACAAGTATTATAACATATTAAGTAAACAAAATATTACAAATAATAGTATAATTTACCTTCTTTGCATTCCTCGCTTGTCGTACCCAATCGCCGGCATACAAGAACATCTCCACTGTCTCCACTGATAGACTGGATCGGTAATCATCTATGATGCGTCCACCAGCGCTGAAGGTAGACTCTGAGGCAACAGTACTAACCGGAATAGAAAGAAGATCACGAGCAACCTTAGAAAGAATACTAAATCGACCACTGTTTATTCTCCACCACAACACCACATCTAAATCTTGTTCGCCTTTTAATCTCTTCTCATTCAGATAGATGTCCACCTCATAAATAGTACCACATGATTCATTGTCGCTTAGATCATCGATCTCCCCAAGCCCTTCCCCACACATTCCAGATTTACCTACGCCACTGGATGAAGCAACACTCAAACCTCTTTCTGACGACGAAAGTGTTGTTGCACTTATACTTGCATCTGTAACCCTGTATTCTTCAAACGATTCCTTCAGCAGCGCAACCATGTCATCCACATGCTTTTGATATGAATTTTCCCTGAAAATAATTTTGAAACAATGTGTGGCAATATCCGTCTTTAGCCTAGGATCAAGAAGAGCAGCCAAAGAAAGCAAGACATTGCATTCCCCCCAGTATTTATCAAACTTCATTAACATCACATTAGTCATTTCCTTGATACTATCAGAGCCATCATGCTTCTTCTCATCCAACAACCTTTTAATCCGAGCCAATTCTATGAGAAACATATTTGAGGTAGGATATGCAACAGCAGAAATAGTATTTGTTATGGAATAGAAAAGCTTCAGAAATTCACAGACCTCGCCAACTTTATCCCACTCGCACATTGATGGTGCAAACTTCTCAAACCCTTTATCAACACCAGCATATCTCTCAAAGGCAGCTTTAACAGGTAAAGCAGCAGCCAACATCATGTATGTGATGTTCCATCGGGTGGGACAATCTAAAATAAGTTTTCTATTAGCAACATTGTATTGCTTCACAATGTTGCCAAAACCTCGAAGACGAGACTCTGACGCATTCAGATATTTCACTGCATCTCTAATTGTGTCAATTATGTCCTTGATCTCCTCTAATCCATCTTGGACCAACAAATTGAGTATGTGCACACAACAACGTACATGGAACAGTTTACCACTAATGGGAAGGGATTTCCGCAACATGAAATCTCTTTTCAAATTTCTTATGCATTTGTCATTATAGGAAGCATTATCCACCGTAATGCTAGAAAGCTTGTCATTAAGGTCCCAATCACTTAAACACTTTGCCAATGCTTCATCAATTAACTCTCCAGTGTGCGGTGGTGGCACATTGCAAAAGTTCAACACCTTCTTTTGCAACTTCCAATCCAAATCTATAAAATGTGCCGTCACCACCATGTATTGTGTCTTCTGGCACGACTTCCACAAGTCAGTGGTGATGCCAACTCTACCAACCTGTTTTAATGTATTCATCATCTTCTTCTTCTCCATATTGTAAACCATAAAACAATCTTCCCTCACCGAGTTCCTACTAATCTTTATGTACCATGGACAAGCAATCTTCATGACATCATTGAACCCCACATGCTCAACTAAGTTGAATGGATACTCATGCATAAGAATCATACGAGCTACAGCCTCTCGTACCTTAGAATGATCGTACTTGAAATTGCTAATTTCATTCTCCTCACTCTTCCCTCCCTCTTTAAATTGCAAAATTTGTTGCGTACTTCCGGAAGAGCCCGTATCCTTCTTTCCAACACCGAGACACCTATTCAAATGCCGACTAAATTGTGTAGTAGTCCCGTCCTTATTCTTCCTAAGGTTTCTCTTACAATGCTTGCATTGCACCATATCGACGCCGTTAACCACAACCTCTGTCATGTGATCCCACACTTTAGAGGTTTTCTTTCTCTTCTTCTTTTCAAATCCTTCCTCACACTCAACATCAACAGCTTCTTCACCCCTCCTTTGGGGACTGTTTACTTCTTCTGACATAATATCAGTGTTGTCAATTTCTCGTTCGATACTATCAACACTTTGTGCTTCATGTGATGACATGATTAAATAATCTGTAAAAACATAGCAAAACCGATTAATAGTGCAAGAAGGACAGATACTTTCTTTTTCTTTCTTTTTGTGCAATGTAGACGAAGATTCTTATGTAAAAGATACTCCTTTGATTCTGAAGAAGATATACTTCATCAACCCAAACACATAATAAGATAAATCTGGTACAGTTTACTAATAATATTTGTATAAGGAAGATTAATCCCAGGACTAATACATGGGGAGCGAGCAAGCTTGTCTCTAAATTAGATCAATTCCTGTAGGTTAGTCTCAAGAACATTTTAAATCAATCATCATAGGCTCAGCCGATGGTGCAGCTGCAGTCTGCGTACAAACCGATCAATAAATTTTAAAGCGATGGAGCCAGCAAGCTTGTCTTTGAAGTACAGGAATTGTAGATCAATTCCTGTAGGTTAGTCTTTGAAGAAAATGTTGCATCACTAACTGCTTGAATTGGTCATGTACAAACCGATCCATAACATTTTAAATCAACAATTGAACCAAAACCACATCATCATAGGCTCAGCCGCTCAAGATTACCTTGCCTCCAAATCAGATGATGCCATCTTCCTCAACCGCAAACAAAATCACCCAAAAATCAACTATATGCTATTTCCACCAACAGAAAACAAATATATGCAAAACCCTAAAATCAGAACAAGGCAAAAAAATCAAACCTTGATGGTGCAGTTGCAGTCTGCGTCCGAGGTGGAAAGCAATCCGGTGGTAGTGAGGTGACCTTGCTAATCGCTGCTGTGGAGAGAACGTCGGAGACCGGAGGACGGGAGGAGGAACGGTGGAAGCCTGGAAATTTTTCGTCGGGTGGAGGCAGGGAGGACGACGAAGTTGGGGAGTGGAAAGGAAAGGTAGGCAGGCAGGGGTTTTAATTAGGAAGGGGTATTTTTGTAATTAAAGTCTACCGAGCCGAGTTGTTCACGAGCTAAACTCGAGCTCGTTCGAAAAATACTCGAACACCAAACGTAGTTCAGACTCGGTTTCAGATATGCATTACTCGAGCCTAGCTCGATCTGAACGAGCCGAACTCGTCGAACCGATCGGTTTGCTTACAGGCCTAGCTTTAACCATTCAGCCATGAACTTAAAGGGTTCAGGACCAAACTTAAAGTTCTTTTGGATGGTTAGTACTCCAGGTGAGTGGTCAGATGATATAGGTGCCTTATAATCCAACTGGAAGTGTGGATTTAGGTTTTTCCAAGCCTTATTACAGAACATGTAATCTATCTTAGTGTAGACCCTCTGATCTTCATCTCTATTATTAGACCATGTGTATTCAAATCCTCTATAGGGAATGCTCATCATATTTATATCCTTAATCTAATCAGTGAACTCTCTTATTGCATGCATATCAATTCTCTTCTTCTCTGTTTTCCCTTGGCCATCCAGGATGATGTTAAAATCTTCCATAATTAACCAGGGCTAGTTACCATAGAACTGGTTTTGGTATCTAATGCCCCTCCATAGTTTCTTTCATTGGTTCTCTCATTGTAGCCATAGACTACAATAAGAGTGAATGGCTCATCCTTAGGGTAGGCTGGTTTTAATCATGCAGGTGATGGCTTGATCTATTCTATGTAGCATACTACAATCAAAGATGTTTGGATTCCAAGCTAGCCATATCCTAGAAACAATGTTAGGCAACGTCTTATAAACTACCTTCTAGTTTTCTTAATCTCACCTTAACTTCTACTAAGCCTATAAGCCCAATATTCTTATCCGTTATAAAGTTCTTAACTTCCTGTTGCCTAAAGGGTGAGTTAAGACCCCTCACATTCTAACATGCTATTTTGGGTGGGACTGGCTTAAGCTTGAACTATATTGCACTTTTGAGCAATTTTTTGTAAAGGCTGGCGTTAGATTTGGGATAGCACATTGGAAGCCACCTCTAGTCGATTAAACTAAGCATGTAGTTGCTCAAAACGAGCAGCATATTTTGTAAATGCGTCATTATCTATAAACTTTTACTTACAGAAAAAAAAAAGGAAATGCCGTAGGCTGCTCTCAGCTGCATTTTTGATTACTATGGGCAAAGCTCATTTATACTTTCAATCCTGGGCGTCTTAGCTTACGTTTCACTACTTAAAAAAAAAGGCTTTACATTTCACTTTATCACACCTGACATTTTTTGACCTCTAATGGTCCATAGACCAATTGTCTTGTTTTGTAAGTGGCTTTCTTACATGTGTACCCGATAAGGAAAAAGAAGAAAAAGAAAAATCATTTCCTTATGCGAGGAAAATAAGACAATAGGTTTGTTCAGAGTGAAATATGAGGGAAAATAGAATGGAGGGAAAAAAAGGGGGGGTGGGGGGGTTAAGAATGTTGTTTGCACCATCTTTATAGGAGGGAAAGCGAAAGAGTAGTGTTACTGCCTCACCTTTTACATTGTCATATTCTTCCATACTAAAATGGCGGTGTAAGAGGATGGTTGGAGGAAGAAAAAAATGCAGTAATTCTGATGTGAGCCATTCATCCTGTTCCTCTATTCTCTTTAGGTTTTTTTTTTTTTTGTGTAATTTTGTTCTCTTTAGCTTTTTAATTTCGTTATAGTCAATTTCCTTACGGATGAGAGACCTTTGATCTGTATACCAGACCCGAACTTAGTTTTAAAGGAGTATTGTTTAGGGTTAGTCAAATTCTCATAGTAATTCTCTACTGACATTAAACATTGACATTCCTATTTGTTTAGTACCACTTGGCTGGAATATTTTCTTCTTATGACAAGGGTTAAAACCTTGTCTGGGATGTCACTGTTCTCTTCCCTCAGCTCTAAAAATCATTCGGCCGTTTTGAAATAAATTCCATCAATAGCTACCTAGAAGAATTGTCCTCACAGCAAAAGATTTATAATTGATGCTTTTGCTTCCAGTCTGTAGGTATGCATACATAGAACGAGGAGACCTTGTGAGTCATGCTGGTGTATGAACAGCACTGTTATTCCCCCCCCCCCCCCCTTTTTCTACCTAGTAAATTATGTCGTTTACATATTTGCTGGCCCTAGTCTTTTTGTCTGCCCCTTTCATTTCTATTAGTACTTATAATGTTGTGCCCTTTTAAGTCATAATTTACATAGTAATTATAATCTTGTGCCCTTTTTAAGTCATAATTATAATGTTGTACCCTTTCATTTCTATTAGTACTTATAATCTTGTGCCCTTTTTAAGTCATAATTTACATAGTGCTTATGTGAACCACTATAAATTTGTCTTTTAGAAGATCAAGTTGGTAACTTGTCTGTCAAAGAGGCACCAACAAAGGGGTTGAAAGCTGGAGGATCCCCTTTGAAGCCAAAAACTCAAGCTACTGAAGGGTCTTGGCTGCCATGGACAGAGAAATACAGGCCAAAGGTTCCAAATGACATAATAGGGAATCAGTCATTGGTATGTCTGTTGGTCTCTGCAGTGCTCGTTTGTCCCTCTTTGTGTGATTACTAAATAGTTTCTTCTTCTTCTTCTTCTTCTTTTTCTTTTTTTTTTCTCCTTCTGTTTTTCCTCCCTGTTAGGTCAAGCAACTCCATGATTGGCTACAAAGCTGGAATGAGCAGTTCCTTGATGCTGGCAGCAAGACTAAGGGCAAGAAACAAAATGATTCTGGTGCCAAAAAGTCTGTCCTTATAAGTGGTACCCCTGGTATTGGGAAGACTACAACAGCAAGGTTGGTTAGTCAGATGCTGGGGTTCAATACCATTGAGGTGAAGCTTTATTTATTTAGTTATTCTCAAACTTGTGTGAACTTTACATATGGCAAAGTGGTCTACTCTGTGGATGATCAGATTTTGAGGGTGAGAATCACATAAGCTATGAATAACCTGCTTGCCTGGAATAGCACTGTATCTCCCTCTTCTTGAACCGCAAGTTATGATTTTGTTTGCCGTCGGAGATCTGCTGTATATGCTATGAGAATTAAGGCTAAACCTTAGTCTTCGACATAAATATAAAGATTTTCTCACACTTGTTTTATTCAGGACGCATTGTGCAATTTTTATGTATGTATTTTCTTCAGGTTAATGCTAGTGATAGTCGTGGAAAGGCTGATGGCAAAATAGACAAAGGCATTTGTGGAAGTACTGCCAATTCAATAAAGGAGCTCATTAGTAATGAAGCTCTTAGCAGAAACATGGAGCGGTTAGTGTCCTTATTTCCATGCTTTTGTGAGATGGCATGTTATTTGCATGGAGTGACTAGATTGTCATCCTGTCTTACAGCCGTCAGCATCCAAAAACTGTCCTGATAATGGATGAGGTTGATGGCATGTCAGCTGGTGATAGAGGTGGTGTTGCAGATCTTATCTCCAGTATAAAGAGTTCCAAGATCCCCATAATCTGCATATGTAATGATCGTTATAGCCAGAAGCTGAAAAGCCTTGTGAACTATTGCATGCTTCTTAATTTTCGGAAGCCGACAAAGCAACAGGTTTCTTACTCTTTCTTGTGTAATGCAGTCCCTTGCCCTACTTGTTAATCTATTAGGGTAAATCTTGCTGCTAATATTCTTTTCTCTACCTGCTAACTCGAAATAGGTGTCTGTTTGGGTTTTATGGTTTACCCCTACGCCTAAATTTAGCAATTACGGGGTTTTATAAAGTGACTAAATAGATTGTTCTAAGCTTATGCTTTGATAAGTTAGTGATGACTTAGTTTGTTTTAATATGGTTGGGTGGAATAATTATCCAGGTGCCCCCACTACTTGTCTGATGTAAGCTTTAAATTCCGTGACATTCAGCAACTGAATTAACCATTTGTTTTTATGTTTTCTTTTTCATTTTTATGTTAATAAATGATATGCATCACAGTTGCTCAAGGGTATCGTACTTGTGAGCATGGAATGACAAGTAGACAGAACAAATCTCTGTGCCTACATCTTTTGTGAGCAATTATGTTATTTGTTCATTATGCAACAAAGGGCAGCCAGGGAACATTATTTGAATAAATATAGTCCCATAATACACTTGTATTCTATGGGTATTAATTTTGAGGTAATTTAAAATAGTTCAAGAAGATACTAAAGAGTCATTTGGTAATGACAGATGGCAAAGAGGCTGTTGCACATAGCAAATGCTGAAGGTCTTCAAGTTAATGAGGTATGCTTTGTATATTACTATGATAAATTCATCTCTTATGTTTTATACGTGCTGGTCAAATGAAAGATTTCGTAAACTGGCTTTGCAGTTGTCTGAGAGGCCGTCAGTTAAAAATTTAACTTAGAATTGAAATGATGTGAAGCCTCTCACGACATTTATCTAGTTCTCAAAGTATAAACCATCTAGTCTGTGTTCCCGCTTTGGGGATTAACAAATCATGTACCCTCTTGAGTGACCTAAAAAATTACACCCTACGGTACTGCAGATCACAAAAAATTGCTGCCTCCATTCTGCTATTCTTTGCCCCATCAATTTGAATTATGTCCCAAATAATCCTGGTTATAATCAAATCAGCTGTTACAAAAAGACAACATGCTGCATTATTATTTCATCCTAGATTGTCATGAATATCAACTACCTTTTGATCTGACTATTCTTTACCCTAGATTGCACTAGAAGAATTGGCAGAAAGAGTGAATGGAGATATGCGCTTGGCACTTAACCAGTTGCAGTACATGAGCCTGTCCATGTCAGTAATCAAATATGATGACATACGGCAGCGCCTGCAAACTAGCTCAAAAGATGAAGATATTTCACCTTTTACAGCAGTCGACAAGTATGATTTTAGTATCAGTTTTATCACTTCAATATATCTGGGATTAGTTTTTTCCCCCCCTTCAATTTTTTCTTTCTTTTTTAGATACAAATGGAGATCTATCTTGTTTGACTGTACCTTCTGTGAGGAGACTACTTCTGTTTAGCTGTCTTTCTATGTTTCTATGACATGTAGTGATATTCTTGGTCTATTGTTGAACTCTTTAGATACTGTATCTTAGTCGGACTTCATGTGATGGCAAAGGATAAATTGTTTGTACTTTGATTTTGCAGTAGGCTAGAGTCTAAGTATGTCTGCTTCATGCTTGATTTATCCTAAATCTAGATATAAAGTTGTTAATAATCTCTTTAAGTTTGTAGTTACTTCTTCATGTGACTGTGTGTGGGGTTTTGGAATTCATGAAGTCTTGTCTTTCAGTGGAGCTATAACTTGATTAGTATTCATATTCAGCAGGGTCTCTTGTGCTCCGTAAATGTGAATGATCATAGTTGGGCATTATTATGTTCAAGATATTGAAGTCAACTACTGTCTTGAAGATGCTCTGACATTTGGCATTTGCAGGCTATTTGGCTTGAATGCTGGGAAATTGAGGATGGACGAAAGGATTGATCTAAGCATGAGTGATCCAGATCTTGTTCCTCTCCTCATTCAGGTAAGATTGTGTCTGATTAATAATTATCTCTTGTTATGGCCCCATGTTTTTGAATTGTTTCAGGGATGTGATGGTTGTGGCTTTCGATTATTCTCTGTCTCACTTGAAGTTAAAAGTCTTTGTTCAGCTGTTCTATGTTTTATGTGGTGGTTATCCATCTAAATGAATGTTGGAGCAAGATTGTTTTTGTTTTATGGTTTCTTCATAAGATTAGCCATAGGTTAAATACTTCATTCTTGACTGATGTTTCGTGGCTGGTCCATTGCTGTATTGCGTTTTTATAGATCCTACAGTCTTCAGTAGGAACTAGGGACGTACATGCCTAATCTTGATACAGCATCTTGTGATGATAGATATGTTGCATGGAGCTCTGAGTGTAGTTGAATAGAAGTGTTGTTGCTTTTGAAAGGACTTTCAGAATCTTAAAGTTTGATCGTTGTTTTGAGTGGCTTTTGTTATTATGCAGACTTAATTGACCTAGAGGATCTAAATACTTGGCACGTTTAGCCCCACAGGAGTCCGCATGATTCCAGGTTTTCTGTTTGTAGTCTTGGTGTTCTACTAGCCAACTGCATTTTACACCTCGTGGAAAGCTAGTAGTGATTCAAGGTCCTTTCCACATGAGATAAGCCTTCTAGAGTGCTTTCTAGTAGTTTAGCCATCTAAATCTTGACAATCTTGCTGGATTTTCAACTTGGGAAGTGCACGGACAGTTAACTTCTACCTTGTTCTTTTGAACTGGTTTTGTTTGCATGAAGTTGCTCTCCTGGGAAATCAGACAAGTCATTTTACCATAAATAAAACTCTCTTATGGTGCAATTTCATATTCCGAACTTCTCCATTTGAATTTTGTTTCTCCTGCAAGACAGGATAGCTCTTGCTCTGTCATAAATGTTGTTAATGCACGATAACCATGAATACCAATGCTCATGAAAGGTAAGAAAAGAACTAAAATTAATGGATTTACACTGGCGGACTACTTTGTAGGACATGAATTAGTAATTTAGTATGCTGACGTCTGAAAAAGTAGTGTGTTGAGAAAGCAGGGTTTTTTTTCCTGACTGGTAGAGGTGATGGTATCAGCACTATGCCTGTGATTTTGTGATTGGTAAAACTACTTGATACTTTTGGTTTTATCATGATGTGATTTTCAATTTATGGCTTGAGGGAAATCGGCTTCCTAAGAATGCTACCTCTACTGATTACCCAAAAAAAAAAAAAAAAAGGAATGTTAACTTTGTTCCTTGTTGGGCACTGGGTGCCCCAGGACTGACCTCGCCACCCATGCGAAAGAAATTATGTCGCAAGGTGAGATCTGATGTTAAACATATGTACCTTTTCTTATTGGATATTGCAACAGCTTTTTACATGATATGGCCTCTAATTTAGTGTCTTCTATATATTGTCTTCTGGGTTTTGATCTTTATGGAATGGCAGGAGAACTACATTAACTACAGGCCAAGTTTAGCCAGTAAAGATGATAGTGGAGTCAAAAGGATGTCATTGATTGCTCGTGCTGCTGAGTCTATTGCAGATGGGGATATGATCAATGTGCAGATTCGTAGATATAGACAATGGCAGCTGTTTCAATCTAGTTCTGTTGCATCTAGCATAATCCCGTAAGTCCTCTTTCACATTCGTCATGGTATTATTTCATCTAATGTAAGTTTGTTTTATTTTGACTTCCGGTACTTTCTTTTGCTAGTGCTTCTTTGTTACATGGGCAGAGAGAGACACTTGAACAGGTGATGGTTTCATCAGCAACTTTAACTCCCGGGGTTACATTTTTCTATACATATTATTAGTATGTTTCCATTTCCAATGGAGTCAAGGACACATTATCTTTGACTTTGGAATATGATGGAATAAAACAAAATGTCTCATTAAATTGGCTGCGGTTGTATTGTGAAGTGCACTCGATCGACACAACTTGACGCAATAATTATTATAGGTCATCCGGAAACAACCTCTGTATGTTTTTAACACATGGATAAAGTTACGTACATCCGATTCCCTCTTACCCCGCCATAGGTGGGAGCATCTAAGATAATGAGGTAATGTTGTTGTATTTGCAACATCAGACAATACATATACAATTGTGAACTTAGTAAACTGATATTTGTTGGAACTGCTCTTTCCTGGAGATTTCATATTTTTTGTGTTACGGAGTAGCTGGAGACTCCAAACTTTTATTTACGTTATCCTGCATGTGGGTATATTTTTGTGTATGTACTTGTAGCAGTTTTTTTTTTTTTTGGGTTACCGAGTCACCAAAGACTTCAATTCTTCATTATGTTTTCTTATAACTATCTATATTCACAGTTTTTCTATTTTGGAATTTCTTACAATAGCAAAACTGGTCTTGGTTACTGTTTTGATTTGTTTCTACATCCTATAATTCCTGTTTTCCGTGCATCTTTCCATCCATTTTCCCTGGAAACTTGGTGGGCATATCTATTCTGTACTGAGGTAAAAGATTATATTTGTTGCAATTTTCAGGGAGAACGCAACTTCAATAGATTTGGTGGTTGGCTGGGAAAGAACTCCACTATGGGGAAGAACTATAGACTTTTAGAAGACTTGCACGTTCATTTACTTGCATCTCGTGAATCTTACTTGGGCAGGTAGCTGATTCGATTTTAGTTTCTCCAGTCTTTTGGTTTGCATTTTCCATAATTAAGACTATGCTCTGGGATAAAATGTCTTTGTTAAGTTATTTTAATTAGTATATTCCTCTGATGAACTAAAGTGACGTGCCCATTCCTATTTTTTTGGGTAAGTATTGACGTGCCCATTCTTCTTGGTCTGTTACAAAGCTTGTATGGTTTATTAAAATTACTGGAAAAGATTACTACCGTGTTTTACCTTGACAATAAACAACTGACTTAAGCAGCATATTATGCTATGTTTTTACTTTTTATATTGCTTCTCGAATTTCTATCCTTTTAGAATATGGAAGTGAAGGACACTCTAGGGAACCTGGAAAACCAACTTTTGACATGCGAAATGAGGGGATGGGCCTGTGTGTAGGCTATAGCTACTGATCACCTCTTTAATTTATCCTGATTTTTGTTTTAACAATTTTCTTACTTCAACCAATGTCCTTTGGCCCTGTGCAAGCAAAAATCTGATTGTAGTAAGTGTGTCTATATATATATATATATATATATATATATATATATATATATATATATATATAGAGAGAGAGAGAGAGAGAGAGAGAGAGAGAGAGCAACGTTTAATAATTCACAATCTTGGTTATAATAGTCTGTTCTACTATAAGCTTTTTCTTCTCAAACTGGCTAATATACTTGTTGAAAGGGGATATCCTTCAACAAACGTGTGACGGGTCCATGAAGGGCTAGCCTTTTTAAATTGGTTGCGTTAACACAAAATTAACATGCTGGTTTTAATTACTTCACTTTTGGATTCTTATAAATACTTAATTGGTTTATACTTTACAAACCTTCCACGGTTTAATTTCCTATAAGCACAATGCCTCCAAGTGGCTTTCTCTAGTTTCTTAACCTTGCTCTTATATAGCGAAATAGTCACCCAAAGCTAAAATGCTGACAGGCATGTTATAAATGAAAGTCAAATATAGTTTTGATATGGCTTATCTAGGAACTATACTGGACTTTATTATCTTTCTCTGAAGAACCTCATATTTTCATATCCTTCCCCATCAAACCTTTATGCTCTCCAGGATTTTGTAGTTAGACAGGATCTTTGTTCAGTCAGCTTGCCCATTGCCCAAATAGTTTTCTTAAACGATAAGGGTATCAATTCCTGAAAGTAAGTTATTCTGTGTTTTGAAGTATATGTATGTCAAAGCAACATTTACTTGTATAAACAGTGCCTTATTCTTTGATTTGCTTTTTTGAGCTTATTGGATAGTGAGATCGTTTTCTTTTGACAAGAGCATTACCTCCCTTAAGCTTCTGTTTCCCAAAATATTACATACCTGAATTTTATTATGGATGACTGGATCACACTTGTTTTGCATTTCCTATAATTCAGGACAAATCTGCGGCTTGACTATCTTACATTAATATCGAAGCAGTTAACTGATACACTGCGGGTTCTACCCAAGGTTTGATGGCTGCCATAGTGCTTCCAAAATGTCATTTGTATTGAACGTGTACGGAAATTATTGACCATTGACATACTCTGTAGGATGAAGCTGTGGAGAAGGTTGTTGAGTTCATGGATTCATACTCAATTAGTCAGGAGGATTTTGATACAATAATTGAAATATCAAAATTTCAGGTTCATCCTTGTAGACTATGTTCCCTTGCTATTTCATTTCCCTTTGAAACCATAACTCATATTGTGAGAGTGAACAAATGCATTAGGGCCACCCCAATGCCATGGATGGCATACAGCCTGCAGTGAAAGGTGCACTAACAAAGGCTTATAAAAAAGGCAGCAGTTCGCGTGTTATCCGAACTGCAGACATGATTACACTGCCTGGAATGAAAAAAGCCCCTAAAAAGCGTGTTGCGGCGATGCTTGAACCTGTGGAAGAAAGTCTAGCTGAAGTTAACGGGGACGTAGTTGACGAAAATGTGGAGGAAAACTCGGATACGGAGGACTTGGGTACAGTATCTCCATCCTAACATCCCCCTTCGTCCTCTGCATCCATCCTTTTTTCTTTTTCTTCCTGACTCTTTGATTGTTTCAGCACCAATACTACCTTTTTATCCATTCCATTCTTACGTCAGCTAAAAATCTAATGATCACATATTTGTTCTGCGGTTGCAGATGACTCGGACCCTCAGAAAAAGCTGGCATCGGATCTCCAAAGCTTGAGTTCGAAGGGTTAGTGTCATGTGTTATAATATCACTGTAAAAAGAACATTGTTTTCCAGGTGCCTTCCTCAATAAACCTCTTTTGCAAATAGGTATTCAAGTACAAATGGACTTGAAAGGTGCTGGAAGTTCAGGTACCAAAAGGCAAGCAGGCAGGGGAAGAGGTGGTTCTCAAGCCGGAGAAAGGAAAGGCGGAGGTGGGAGGGGCTCAGCCTCGGCTTCTAAGAGGAAGCGATGAGAAGTTCGACGACCAAGTCCGGTGCGGTGCGCGGCTAGGCTTTGCTCCTCCATTTTGTGAGTAGTAGTACTGACTTTGCTGTGTCTAGGCTGCTCTTGATGATTGTAAAGTGAATGTTTTTGGTGTTGCCTCTGCAAATTCTCCTTTATGCTTAGAAGTTCACAAGTGTTGACTAAAGCTGCAAGAGCTCGAATAGCAAAGCTTGCTGAAGGTGTAATTTTACATCAGTTCCTTGTTTGTTCGTTCGTTTGTTTCCTTATCCATCTTACATGCTTATCTAATCTGGGCCCTTTTGTTGAATTTATTTAGTAAGCTGTATTCAATAGTCAACATCGTCATCAGGAAACGACCACCTCTGTGTTTCTGTGTTTCTAAAAGATTGAACTCCAATCAGTAAGCGTTCCTGCTATCTCCGGTCCCACAGGGTGTGTAGAAATATAAATCAGGTTCTCAAGACCCACTAGTATAAGTTTGTCATAGCACAGGGACAACACAAGGAGCTCATTGGTACCGAAGGAACAACCGACGGGTTGACCTGTCAGTCTATCAGGTCATTCCACGGGCCAATAATGCTCCCACACTATGCAGCTAGCCTGGAGGGGTTCAAACATTCTTGCCTTCGGCAAGGTTCGAATCTTTGACGTTCCTTTCGAAACCCTCTACGTGGAACCATTAAGATATGTCTTGGGGACACCGCTGTATGTTTCTAACACATAGGTATGGTTGTGTACATCCGACTTCCTACATCCGTCATAGGCGGAAGCCTCTAAGACAATGGGTAATGTTGCTAGTTGTATTCAATAGTCAACATACAACAATTATAATGGTCAACGTTTTAGTGCTGAGTTGAATAAGATTTAAATTTGAACAAATTTAACTTTCTGTAGCAGCATTCGACCACTGTCATGGTTTATATGTTATATTTTTTGTATTTTCTATATGATATTAAAATTAAAAATCGTGTTCAATAATTTATAATATTGCCCAACCAAACAACATCTGTAATCAGATGTGTTTTTGTAAAACAATACAATCCAACCAATTTGGGACAGTTATTTGAGAGGTGGGTAGAATATGGGTTGGGATATCATTTGTAGATGGGTGCACTATGGGGTTTTAATTCATGGAACTTGGGAGAAAACGTAGCTCCTACACTCAAAATTGCTTTTAATCTAATTAGCATATGAATGTATTATCATATTTTTATAATCCATAAGGCGTGCCATTATTTCTTAAAGAAACCTGAACATTTACATTTTTATATTTTTGATTTTGGTGGAATATTTCTGTTTCAAAAGAAACCAAAAAAACGTAACTATTGTATCATTTATCTCTATTTTGACCTATGGAATATATAAATTTGGTAATGTATTTATGGTAGACCTATTGATCTAGCAACACTATTAATGTGTCTTTGACCATCATAATCTTAGTCAAATATCTTAAGTAATAACAGAACGGTTCAGATCTGGGGACAAAATATGAGGCCTCCAATCATGCGTTGCCACGTGTAAAAAACAGTTTTTTTATAATAAAAAAAAAAAGCAGCACCCTCTTTTTAACCTTTCGGACACCATCCAAAACTCAAGTGTGTGGTCAAGTTTGTTTAGATGAGACTTTGCTTCAACAGAATTAGGCCGGCCTTCCAAAGGTAAGCGGCCTTATGTACATATGAGAAAATGAGGGTGGTAGTTTTAAGGGGATGAGATCTCCTCACCGCGCGGCCCAGGACGCGACACGTGGCAGCAGTAGGGGATGGTGAGGCTGGATGAGGGTTACCCTCACCCAGCCTCACCACCCCTTCTTTTTGTCACGTGTCGCGCGGTCACGCACGCGGTGAGGGGGGAGCGGTGAGGAGATCCTATCCCAGTTTTAAAACATAGTTCATTTAGTATTCGAGTTGAGACATTGCTACTATAGAAAACAAGGTTGGTTTAGATGAAACTTTGCTTCAATTGAATAAGGTCGGTCTTCCAAAGGTAAGCGGCCTTATGTACATATAAGAAAACAAGGATGGTATTTTTAGACATAGTTCAGTTGGTACTTATGTTAAAACATTGCAACTAAAGAAACCGAGGGTGGACAAGTGGAGTCAATCAGGGATTATTTTGAGCTGACCTCATATTATTTACTAATAAATGAATGGGAGTTCTTTCCCGGATGAGATCAGAGAAGGTAAGATATAAGGTTAAATATGAGGCATCCAATCACGCGACGCCACGTGTATAAAAGGGTCCGCTGTTTACTTTTTTTTCTTTTTAAAAAAAGACTATTTTATACACGTGGCGTCGCGTGATTAAAGGCCTCATATTTTACCTCCTCTGATCTCATCCGGTTCTTTCCTTACCATGACAACCCCGTTTTTGGAGAAAAGGGACCTTTTATTAATGCAAATCAAAACGTAGACAGTGCATCAGTTTCAAACTACCCACTAAGAATGCTTATTGCTGCTACTTTGTATGCTATCAGGCTGAGAATAGTTATATACAAAGTCTTGCATAAATAAACGATCAGCTATTTTCCTGTACACGTGGATCGGTGGCAGAAGTTGCTCAATACTATCGTGTATGAGTTGATTTCGCCAATACCATATGACAACCCTATAAGAGAGAATTTCTTACTTGGTGAAAACAAACCAACTTGTACTTCCTTTGTTAATATGATCCTTGGTAGCCCTAGGTGGAATTGCTTTTATGACATAATTGTCCCTATTGGCCTACTAAGAAAACTTCTTACCACTTCAGCTCTCTACTTGGCTGTCTTGTAAGAAAAGTTTGGGTTTGTATGGGTTATGCGGCTATACAGAAAAAGTGGCCAGGGCTTCTGTTTTTCCTTTTCTACCCCTTCATATAATCAACCAAAATTCCATCTATGGTAGCTAGTGATTAGGGGTGTTAACGAATCGAGTCAAACCGAATGCTAGGTTTTCAAATTCAGATTTTTTCAGCTAAACGAACTGTTCGGTTTGGTTCGATTACTGTAACGAGCTTTAAAATTAGTTTGAGTTCGACTAGATAACCCTATAACTATATAAACAAGCCGAATAGTTTGGCTCGTTTTAGTAAACTAACCCAAATATGTGTTCAAATTCGGCTCATTTAAATAAAATTAACGAACGAATCAAATA
This sequence comes from Eustoma russellianum, assembly GCA_036186865.1. Classification (NCBI taxonomy): domain Eukaryota; kingdom Viridiplantae; phylum Streptophyta; class Magnoliopsida; order Gentianales; family Gentianaceae; genus Eustoma; species Eustoma russellianum. Next base: position 27,313,798 of record AP025072.1, read on the forward strand.
CGAATCGAACTCGAACACTTCGTGAAATGTACCCATAATTTCTCAACATGTTGACGATGTCAGCCAGCTCATAGCAGAGATACTATGCCTCTTTCTATGATACCAATAGGAAGGTGTTTACTCATCCATTACCAGAATTGGAGACTGGCCAAAACAGAAACCGATAGCAAAAGCTGAATCCGACTAAAGGAGTGAAAAGGAAATGAAGGGGTTTGTAATAATGGCTTAAGCAGGGTTTTTATGTTGAAAGGCTTCCATTTCATCAATAAATGATGGTTCGTGCCATCAATAAACGAGTGCACCTGTAGTTACTAACCCTTGCTGCCGTTAGATATACTGGGCATGATTGATTGACCTGTAGTTACTAACCGATCGCCGGACAAACCATTTCAATACAGCAGTGAAATGGAAAAAGAAAATTACCAGTCTGGAGATGGCAATGCATTGATCCTGAAAGAACAATCATAGTTTGTCCAGTTGAAGAGTGATATTATCGCATAATTGGATAAAGCTGCACTAACCAATGGAAATCCCATCTTTTGTAGTTAGTGACTGCCCATGATATGACCCTCAGATGGTAATAAACACTCAAAGCATTCCTCAAATTATCTACTATGTATTTCATGAGCCACTACCCACCTTCATGTACGTCCACCCAAATTTATGCTTAGAACGTATTAGCAGTCATCTTGTTTCAACAAAATAATTGCCCATGCGACATTTCTTTGATTTTGGAATATGATGGAATAAAACAAAATGACTCACTAAATTGGTTGTGCTTCTTATATTATGAAGTAACGGTTGATCGACACAACAAAAACATTACCCCATTGCCTTAGAGGCTTCCGCCTATAGCAGAGTATGCAGGGTCGGATATATGCAACCATACCCATGTGTTAGAAACACACAAATGTTTTTCGATAACCCATAATGAAAATTGCGTTAGCCAATTTAGTTGATATAACACATGAGTATGGTTGCGTACATCCGACCTCCATGTCCCGTCATAGGCGGAAGCCTCTAAGTCAATGGAGTAATGTTGTTATATTGCCTATGTGACATGATGGGAATCAACCCTGTGAGGGGAAACCTTTGGCTCACCAAGACCGAGCGCAGGGAGAACGAACGCTTAAGCGAATGCCGAAGGATTCAACCCTCACCTAAACACCCCCCATTCCCTCCCTAAGCATGTCCACGTTGAAGGGTTCAGTTTAATCCCATAATTCGTCCTTAAGCCATATGCGTGCCATCACGTAAGCTGTGGATTCACACAAACTACCTTCTTGTCATCCCGCCCAACACACGAACACACTGAGAATCTAATTAAGTCTCACAAAGCCCAGAATCAAGCCATAATCTGGTGGCAAAGTTGTCGATAAAGATTACATCAGCAATGCAAGACCAACAAGCCCGGTTGCCTCAAAAGCGATATGACATCTGCCAATGAGCACACAGAAATACAAGCACCAAGACATGATCCAAACAGTGCTAGGATAAAAATATATGCTTTCAAGTTGAAAACATCACCTCTTCCACTTCTCTTTGACCAAACACACTGAACTGAGTGTAGTAACCATAAATCAACATCCCAACAGATCATGTAGAATTCAGTAGCTTCCCAAGTTCCTGAGGCACATGGAAGAATTTTCCGAGACCAGTAGCATCAACGGGTATCGATACGTATAAGGTTTGACATCTAAAATTTACACCTAATCAGTGGCGTATCATGTTGTGATTCCAACACCCGAGAGATCTGCCTTCTACTTATTACAAGAGATCATAACCAGTCACTCTTTCCCAATGTACCAGAGTTTACATACGTATGAGACATCGAGCATCAGACCAGCTCATTTGATTTATAATATTACTTGACACCTGACACAAAAGATAGATAGTCCATCAGATTATAAACACACTGATAAAGATATCTGCCAGAAAATAAGCATCAATTCTTGCAGAAACAGAAAACACACCACAATCATTGAAAACAAAGTAGTTAACTTGTCTCATGCGCATGTTTAAACTACACAGGTGAGGTAGTTGCACCAATATTTTCAATCAAGTACAAAAAATTCAAGGAGCTTTTGCTTCTTACAAAAGCATAATATTCAATACTCAGCTCAGCAGGCAGTTGGCTGGCTCTTAACCGCACAAAATATTCAGTTCATATTGCCTCAAGAACGGGCCTAATCTTCATCAATATATTACCAGTTAACCAAAGGTATTTCTTTTTTTGTAAGTTGGATATTTCTAAAAAAAACACCAACTACGTGAGACGAGAAGTTTATAATACAACCATCTTTTCCAGCACAAGGAGGAAACAAGTGATATCAAGCTTGATCATTTACCAAGTTTTGTAAATTAGGGGACAAGTCCATAAAAGAGAGAGGACAATGATCACTCAGGTAGAAAATCTTCAATACATAGGAGATTGAAACACACCACCACCACCACCACCACCACCAATAACAACAACATTATTCCCATTGACTTAGCTGCTCCCGCCTATGGCGAGGTAAGAGAGGTTCAGGTGTACTCAACTTTACTCATGTTGAAAATACATAGAGGTTGTTTCCGGATGACCCATAATGAATATTGCATCAAGTACTGTGTCGATCGACTGCTACTTCAAAGTACAAGAAGCACAGCCAAATAGAATATGGGAAGCCCAAAAAAAAAGAAATTACTACTTCCATGTCTACCCGAACTTATCTTATCCTCAGGATGAAAGATTACGGCATATCAATCAAATGTGCAATAAGTGAACATAGAGAAAAGAGAGAGGAGATGGGGTTGGGAGAAGAGAGGGGGAGGGGGGAGGGGGGAGAGAACACTCATCACTGTTGAAGAAGATTTCAAGTCCTAAAATGTCACATACAAAACTAGTTAGAGCTATTTAAATGACATGACATGAACGCGAGCCAAGTCATTTACTAAAAAGCGAAAACCAAGAGAAGGCAGAAATCAACCTTGGTATTCAAATTAAACCCCCCCCCCCCCCCCCCAACACAAAAAGAAATAAACCCATAACACATACGAGACAATGTGCAAGCTGAAAGCGAAAACCATGAAAAGATGTTCAAAGAGAATTGCGAAAATCCATAGACACTGCCATCCAAAGGCTGCGCATAGTACTGAAGGTATCAAACTCCAAATTCTAAAATATCAATGGTTATAACTAAAAGCCATGCAAACATGGATGAGTTCATCCAACTTCCAACAAGTAAACTATCTCTAGAACAAATCGACCAGTAGCATCAGTTAACCAACAAAGCTCAATATGCATATGATAAACATTAGGATATTGATCTCAATTAGGCGGCTTTCCACGCTAATGCGTATTCTTTCATTGATGCTCAGCAATTCTTTTTTAATTGATTCTTGGAGAGCTGATCTCTATTAAAGATTTTGATATAAAGTAAATAATAAAAGACCATAAGAAATATCAACTCAAATGTTCATGTAATAGAGTAACTATAATCATCATAGGCCCTTTTACTTGATGCAAGCTCGTGAAATAAAGTAACTATATTTGAAGATAAGAAACCAACATCAAAATAACAAGATACCCAGAGACAATAGGGTGCACCTGGCATATGATTCTCATGAACATCAAAATAAAAAAGATACCTAGAGACAGCAAGATCGTGCATTACAGTAACTATATATAATTCTCATGAACAAAACAACAAAGAGGAATCTTCAGCAGTATTGATGCAGAGAAACATGATATAAAAGAAAGAAACTCAGTTGGATTAGGTATCTCGCCGGTAACTCACCTGAAAAATGAAATGCCAACAGCTCATTTAACAATCAATTTGGACCAGAACTTGCAGCATATGGAGCTTGAACATTAGCCTCAGTAATTGGATAACGATCTGTTGTTCCTGTGTGTTGCTGGTTTGTCTCACCAGGAAATAAGCTACCGTCTTGACTACTTGATACAGAGGCTGTATCAGTTCTACTATCTCTAGTTTCCATGCGCCCCATCATCTCTGACAGAGTAGCGACACCACTACTCCCTTCTGTTCTAACATCAGCACTGAGTTCCTGCGGTGAATTGGTTCGTGAGAACAATCTCTCCCTCCAGCCTCTTGTGCTCTTGGTGATCGATTCTTTGTATCTTAAGAAAGAAAAAATAAAGAAGACCCCATAAATGTCAGTAAAACACTTGAGGAAAATCAGTCATCCATAAAAGAAATGAAGCATGATTGCCTTGTACCTTGTTGACATAGAAGTAACACGAGATTTTAAAAATTCAGAGAAAGAATGGAAATCCGATGTTCCAGCTCCATCCTGAGTGCTGGGGGTTGATTGCGTAGGCGACCTCCTGAAATGAATTTGGAAAATAATGACAAACAAAAGACCTAGAACAACCAAAGTAGGTTAAGGAAAAATAAGTGCCTTCGTCTGGGTTTTAAACCACACTATAAGGAGAATATACGACTATACAAGCAAGAAAACCGATACCGATTGTTTAGAGATCCAGGTTGATTAAGAAAACCAGTTGATCCTGAGGCCGAGGCAGAAACCTGATCAACTTGAGAATGCGTGGATGAATTCATTTGAGAGAGATCTCCTCCGCCAGTTAGCAAAGGAGATACCGAGGCCCCAGTGATTACTGCAGGCGCAGATCCATCCCCTCCACTATTAGTGGGAGAACCTGCCACCGAAACAGCCGTAGAAGGCCCATTAGGGTGACTTGAAAACACCAGAAAGTGTGGCCGACCTTGACCTGATGCCCTACCCCTCTGGCCTTCCCTCCTGGCAATGTGACGAGCCCTTCCCGTAGCAGCAGCAGCAGCTAAATGCTGAATGATGCGCTCTTCAAGTTCAGCCTCAGTTGCATTAACTGGCAACTGAAAGAAATTGATAAACTTTGATCAAAATGGTCAACTATCAACTAATCCAGATGGAAGAGACAAAAAAAAAACAAAAAAAAAAAAAAATCGGAAGCTACAAACATGCTGTAATTCAAAATCCCCCAAAGTAGGATGATGAAATATCGTTGTATTTCTTGGAGGATTCATCCTGATATTTCTTTCATTCTCCACTGCATCAAGCAATTCCTGGCTGCATTCGAGGATCATAAGAAATTATCATAATGGTGAAAACAAATGTACTGCACAGGAAAACGACAATGTTCACGCATGGGAATTCACCTTCCTGGGTCCTTCAAGCTTATGGTTTGCCAACACATGGGGCACTTGGAACTTCTCTGGCACCTAAAAGATGATAGCCAAGCTATAAGTTTCGAGTTAGAGGAAACTATAATCAAGTCTTTGATCACTCTGACTCAATTTGATCACATCCCAAACACTAATCCTAATTTAGACCTGTTTAGTTTCAGAACTTTTATGTATGGTTATTCTTACTCCTACTTTGATGCAAAACAAAATAATGCACTTGTGTAAATCCACTACTAAATCAATGTAATCGATCAGCTGATATTAAGAAGCAAGCTCTACGATTTATGTGAATACTCTATTGCATTTTTCTTGATATCATGATTGATTTGTGTCAAACCAAACAATGATTCAAATCGTAGCTCAAAGTCAAATTTTTATCCAATCAGATGGCTCAAATAATGCTTTCTGTCATGATTGTGATCACCTCCCAAATAGAGCCTACATACTCTTCTTAGCTTCTTGCGCCCAAACATAAACAAATAAGGAAAAGAAAATATCAGAAGTCATACATCCAAAAAGAAGGCAAAGTTGAAAAACAAAACAAAAATAAGAAAAATAAATAAAAACATGAAAACAAAAACAAAAACAGAAATGAAACATATCGACCTAGAAATAACTTGAGTGCATGCCCTAAGGCATGATATCAAAGGATTTTATTACCAAAGCTCAAAGCAGTTATTTGTGCATAGAATTAAAATAAACAACAAAATTCTTCTCACTACAATTACAGAACTACTTGAACCAGGTTAGCAGATGCAAAAGAGGAAAATCAAGAAAATAAAGAAGAGTTAAAAGAAAAAAACAAAAATGGTTGGAAGTTTAGACTCGTGCTAATGGTTGGTGTGACAAATTCAAGTTGATTTTTATGCCGCAACCAATGTAAACACTGCATGCCTATTTGACATATGTTGCATGAAAATAATTTCTCATCTACCCAGACAATAAACTATAGCAAAGTAAAAAAACGCGAAGCATGAACCTTCACCAATCTTTGACAGTAGCAGAGTCCAAGACGGACCAAAACGCATATGGTATTATCCCAAATCAAAATAAACACTCACAGAACTTTCACCATCCACCAAAATCCAAGTCAATAGCACTGATAACAGACATGTTGGCAAGGAGTAATATTTAAAATGATTCAGTTGCACTCATTCTTGAGTTGGCTCAAGGAGAATATTGGAACTAAAAGTTAAAGCAGGTGTTCAGAACAATATCATGACGCATTAAACTATAGCACTTTGTAAGGTATTACACATGATTTGTTACACACTATCGTCAGGGGCTTTGTGTCCACTTTCAACTTTTTTCCCCTATGTACTATAGAATTTCATTACAGATACCATTGACAAAAGTAACATGAGTAACAACCTCTATTTTGATTTTAATGTCTCCAGAACACACTCCAGAGGACAATGCCAGCCATATTATAATTCTGAGACGACAGAAGTTTCCCCTACAACTGAACGAAATCTTTCACACAGCATCGTACCACAAATCACATAAAAACCCAAACACAACCCAATTGAGCACGTCAAAATAGGAAATCAGAACTGTTTCATCTGAACATAAACATGTATGCAATATGATGGTAATACCAAGATAAATGATATATGGCCTGAAAAAGTGATCTTCACACAAAGAACCACATCAACAACAAGACTCAAGCATTTTCTACTATGTGAGGTTGGCTATATGAATCAATAATTTCTCTAGCGCATTATTTGTTTTATATATATATATTTTTTTTTTTTTGCTTTTTTTAGTTCTAGTCTAAATCTTACCCTCCTTGTACGTCTCATAATACCTAATGCATAATATGCACCTTTATCATATGTATATTTCAGAACTATCAAATCATCTCAACTGTGTTCAGGTCTAAGTACCTAAAATTTGTACTTTAATGTTATACCTTATGCATGACATCGACTACTCAAATCAATTGTCTTCATTGTGCTCTACCACTGGCGATATGATCCCAAATTGCCATACAGGTAATATCCTTGTTTATTGTCTCTATCTCTATTCATGTCTTCTTTGGTCTCCCTTTTCCACGCTTAACATGCACCTTATTCTTTGTCTTGCACCGCCTAAGAGGTGAATCTGCAGGATGACTTTACACATGTCCATACCATCTTTAACCTTGACTCTCTCGTATTCTCATCTATAGGAACCACCCAACCTTGCTCCTTATATGTTTATTTCTTTTTCTATACTTTCTTGTGTGTTCACACATCCATCTTTATATTCTCATTTCTGCCACTTGCATTCTTTGTTCATGCTCACAATTAACTGTCTAACATTCAGCTCGTATAGCACATCAGGTTTTATTGTCATCCTGTAAAACTTTCCTTTAACCTTTAAAGATACTTTCCTATCAGTGTTGTCAATAGCGCGAGGCGCACTGTAGCGCGACGGCCAAATTTTTGTAGCGCTGTAGCGCACGCTACACGCATCCGAGGCGCATAGATAACTAATAAACTAAAATATTAGGTAACAACTATAAACATAATATAAAATTTCATAATGGTTCAAAAAATTTAAGCATAGATATAATTAAGACATAGATAGAATATACAAACAATTGTTCAAACTTCCAACATAGCTAAAACTAAAATAATTTAGAATCATTAAACACAAAAACTTCATTTTCTTCATTCCTATTATCTTCTCCATCTGAAGCTAGAAGATCGATTTCTTCTTCTTCATCATCTACAAGCACACGAGAACTTGTATTTACCGAACTTGAACCTTCACCCCTAGCAACTCTGGTGGATCTAGTGTCATAAATAGGATCGTGAACACCGGAAGCCTTACTAATCGCGCTCCATCTCAATAATGAACTATCATCAAACACATAACTTGATGGGATTGTAGCTTAGGCTTTATGATTTAGTTTTTTTTCTTTTCTTTTAATAACTGAAATTACTATTTTTTCAAAAAAAACAAACTGAAATTACTGAAGCGCACGCTACGTGCGCTACGTGCGCCTCGGCCGCGCTTCCAGAAGGTTGCTACGCTACATGACCTTGTAGCGATTGATCTTGCGCTACGTGCGCTACGCGCTACAGACAACACTGTTTCCTATCACAAAGAAGACCTGATGTACTTTTTCACTTTAACCATCCTGTCTGTACCATGTAATTCATATTCTTGTCAATTCCTGTCTTTTGGTAAAATAGACCCTAAATGTCTAAAACACTAAACTCTCACTCATGTGAATCTCTTGAACTTCCAGTTTCACACAAGGTTCCAAGGTCATTCTTTTGTTGCTAAATTTAAATTTCATATACTGTCTTTTTTTACTCAATTTGAAGCTCTTTTTCTCTAATGTCTCTCGCCAAACGTTCCAACTTAGCATTGATTTTTTCAGTAGTCTCATCCACCAACACAATGTCATCTGCAAATAACATGCTCCACAGAAATCTATCTTGAATGTGTCGAGTTAGCTAATCTATAAGTATGAACTTAATGCAAAACCTTGTTATAAACTCATTGCAATAGGAAATTCTGATCGTAGTCACTACGATTGTCATTGCGTTCTAATACATGTACTTAATAATTTTTATATATGTTACTCTAGCACTTTTTTCTTCAAGCACTCTCCACAAGATCTCTCGTGGAACTTTATTATATATCCATTACAAGTCAAGTCAATGAAAATTATATACAAATATTACTTCTTATATCTGTCCTTCTCTATTAATCTTCTTAAAAGATGAACATGCTTCATTGTTGACCTTTCTAGCATAAATCCAAATTGATTTTCAGATACACTAGTTTCTTTCGAAGTCTTTCTCAATCGTTCGCTCCTAAAGATTCATTGTTTGCCTCATTAACTTAATTCTTATATGATTTGCACAATCTTGTATATCTTGTTTCTTTTTAAACAGAGGTATTAAAATTCTTTCTTTCGCTGGTCAGACAATTGTCCGATATTCACAAAATTGTTAAAAAGATCTGTGAGTCATATAATACTTCTTTCCTCAGGCATTTTTAGGTCTTAATTGAAATACCATCGTGTCTAATCGCTTTACCATTTTTCATCATTTCCAAAGTATCTTCTACGTCTGGCAACCGATTCTTCTACTATATGTTATGTTTATATCATCTTTAGAGTCATGTAACTCGTCTAATATAAGTTCATCTCCCACTGATTCATTAAAAAGTTTTTCAAAGTATCGGCTCCATCTTTTATTGCTTTTTTCACTACTAAAATCTTACTATCTCGTAATTAATCCATATAACATGAGTCAAATCTCTTGTCTTATTTTCTCTCGTTTTATCAATTCTATACACTTCTCTTTCACCTTCTTTCGTGTCCATCCGCTTTTTAATCTTCAAACGCCTTTGATTTAGCTTTCCTTACGGTATGTTCAGCTTCTTTCTTAGCAAGTCTATATTTTTCTCAATTCTCTTGATTCCTGTAAAGTTGAAGTGTCTTATAACTAGTTCTTTTTTTTTTTACTTTGTCTTGCACTTCTTCTTTCCAACACCAAGATTTCTTATTTGCAGGTCATCGACCTTTTAACTCGCCAAGTAAATTTCTCGATATTTTCTTTGTTTTTACTGCCACGTCTTTCCACACGCCATTTGCATCACCATTTGAATTTCTTAAGACTTATTGCTCTAATATTACTTTTCTAAAATATGTTTGCTTAGCTTCTTTAAAATTCTACCAATTTATCTTGGGTTCTATACGTCTTTATTTTCTCAATTTTCTTCGCATACGGATATCCACTTCTACAAGACAGTGTTACATTGTTAAACCTTCTTATGCGATCACCTTACAGTCCTTATAGGCTTCATGAAATAGTCTATTTGTGACTTATTTGATCCACTTTAGATGTAGTCAAGTCTTTATCTCTTTTTTGAAAAAATGATTAGTCACTTTAAGATCATACGTTACTGCGAAACCAAAATCGTTCATACTTCATCATTCCTATTTTCAAAACTAAATCCATCGTATAACCCATTGTAATCCATATTTCCTTTACCTACATGTTCATTTAAATATCCTCTTATAAAGATCTTTTCACTTATTGAAATTTCACGCACTACATTTTTATATCTTTCTAAAACTGAATTTATTATAGCCGATTCTAAACCCACTTGAAGGGCATATACGCTAATAATATCAATTGTATTTTTTTCAAGCACCAATTTAAGGTCTATAATTCTATATCATTTTCTGATAACACCTACTATTTCGTGTCTTAATGAGGCATCTATAATGGCACCAACTTTATTGTTGTCTTATTTTTTCTGTGTATCAAAGTTTAAATCATGAATTGTCCAACATCCTATCTTTCTCACCAGTTCACTTTGTCTCTTATAAACATAAAAAATTTACTTTTCTTATCATCGTGTTCATTATCTCCATTGTCTTTCCCATTAGAGTTCCAGTGTTGCATGTTCTTAGTCTAATACTCCTACCTAAATTAGTATTTTCTCTCTTAGTATCCAACTTACCGCATAATAATTCTTGCTTATTTATCACTGATCTGAGTTCTCTAGCAAATGCAGCGTCTCTAGCTCAATTGTCGCCATACTCGGACCATCTGACGGAGACCCTTGCTTATTTGACACTATATCCAAGCTCCCCAGATGTAGTAATCCTTGTCGAGACACTACATTCGAGCCAAACATTACGTTCCATATGGGGAACACCCTACCATTAGCGTAGTTTCTTGTTGGATCTATAACCATGTTTAGTAACAAAGTTTTACATTGATTGTCAACCTAACGCAACCCTCCTCCTTTACCGGGGCTTAGGACTCGACGAAACGGAATTAACTTTACAGAAAGAACAAACCCAAAAAAGGAATCACAAGGAATGCAAATGTCAAATGCGAGGAAAATGTTATATACAAATGCCCTTCACAGGGTATAAGAGAAAAAATTATAGAAGACAAAATAACATAAAACATAAGGAGAAAGGTTTCTTTGTTTTCAGACTATTAATGTTTTATTCTACTGCTCTATCTCGCAATCAAATGTTCTCTCAGATACCCACTCAAGCTTCAATAAATGACTCGACCTTTATGAAGAAATCAGAAACTACAAACGTAGTTAAAATGAAAAGTAGTTCCTTCATATATATACCTGCACACTAACAGTCCCCTAGAATCAGTTTTAAATTCAGACAACAACAAAGATAATGTCAACAAAACTACCATCGTAACTTACAGCATGAACATCAGAAATCCTATCCCACAACTTCACCGCTATTTCTAAAAGTTAAAGCCATACCCAGAGTGACAAAATTTACATCTGCCTCGTCTCCTAACTTTCACTTTTGCCATGTTATAAGAGAAATCAGAATTTAAATTAATTTCAGCACCAAAACCATATTGTTAACTGCATCAAACAACTAACAGGAATAGAGCAAGAAAACTGACAGCAGGAATATCATTCAGAAGCAAGTGGATAATCTACTTAATCAACTGAAAGATACGTAAACTGAAAAAAGATTACCATTCAAGCACACACTGAAGATGAAACTCATGCATGCAATTCGTGACCTGCAGATGGCAAAATGGAAGAATGTGATTAAAAATACTTTCTAGCAAATATATAAAAGCTCCTCATTGCAACCATACATACTGTGGAAGGATCACTCTCACAAAATTCTTCAAGACATATGCTACAAGCATCATCACAAGCATCCTGAATACCACCTTCCACGAAGGCTGCAGCTGATGTCAAATGGTTATCAGGTGTCTTACCCTCTTCCATCTGCAAAAATCTAATGACTTCAGACCCAACTCAAAGGTAATCAAACCAAGGGCATACTTTCTATAACAATATAAAAATGAAAGACACAAAAAACACCAACTCAAAAACAAACACAGGAAATAGCCCCTCTCCCAAAATTGAAGGTGCAGAACCAAAAGGCACTAAAACAATAGGAAACAAACAGCTTCATCAACAACTCCTCCAACCCCTCAAAGAAGAAAAAACTTCAAAAAAAAATTAACACAATTAGAAGCAAAACTCCAACATTAAATCCTGAATATAACTTACCCCTCCAATAAGCCCCTTCCCTATCAGACAAAAACCAATTAATTAAGTAATTAATTAATTAAAGATACGGGGAAAAAGCCCAAGCTCTTAATTCAGTGAAACCAATAAATAATTCTTTTGGGTAAACCATTCTCCCATAATTAAACCGTCATTCTAGCTAAAATAAGTAAACAAAAATAACACCATTCATCTATACAGAATACCTAAAACCCCGAGCAGGGGGGGGGGGAGATAACATATCCTTCCTAGCCCTAAAATGTATATTCAGATAAAAACAGAGCCGAAACGTGAAATTCATATCATAAATCAAGGAAAAGATCAAACACAATCCAAAAGCCCCGAAGAGCGTTACTCTGAAAAAACCCAGTAACTTAATACACCAAGAAAGAATATTTAACTATACCCAGAAATAAAAATTGTCTCTCACCTCAAAGAAAACCAGGATAATCTGACAGATCAAAGATAACAAGAAAAAACCCAAAAACAAATGTTGGGACTTTCTCTCGAAAGAATAAATTGATCCTTAACGATTACGATCAAAATGATTCTCAGACAGAGAAAAGGGGAAGAGGGATAGTATGGAAGTGCAAGAAGACTTTGTAGACCTTCCTTTTGGATGTTTTTGTTAATTCCTAGGGGCTTTTCTTTTGCACTTAATTCTCTTTTCCATTTTTTTCTGCTATATTATTATTTATCAGTAATGCCTGCTACCTGCTGACTGGGCCAACAGAAGCCATTGCTCCGCCTTCAATTATACACCGTGTTACACGTGGCTTAGGGAACGCCTACAGCTTCATTAAATAAAGAATAATGTTTAACAAAGTGAACATTATACCATAAAACGGACAAACGTGAATGATACGGATTAATAACATCAACTATACATATTTCATATATTCTAACGACATTAAAACCTATCATTAGAGTATAGAAAAAGTTAAAGACAGGCAAACAATATTTCTATTTTAAATGATAGAGAGTTTATACGAATTAATAAATAAAAAATTATAAAAATACAGTTTCTATTTCAATCATTGGTCTACGTCATGTTGGAATTAATTCGTGACACGTGTAATGCGCAGTACATTGATTGAGTAAGCATGAATTAATCACAAGGTAGACGTTATGTATGATAATTTTATATATCACGTAATAATATTAATTATTGCGTAAAACATCCACACGTTAAGTGATCACCGGGCGTGTTCGTGGATGTATAGTGTGGTTAAAAATAAAAACTCCGAATATGTAGAAATTCATATGGCCAGAGACCGCAATGGATAGGCTCAAGGTACAACGACCATAATGTGTATGACGTCTGGTCCCCGAGGGACGACTACCCACGTGTGTTTAATATAAAAGTGTTGGTACATATTAATTAAATATTAAATAATATTTAATATTAAATATTAAATAATAATATTTATTATTAAATATTAAATAATATTTAATAGTGGATAAAGATCAATTGGTGATAACATCCGGTATATCCTCCTTTGGTGATAAAGATGAGAAAGAATTCTTATATATAAAGGAAAAAAGATTTGGTTGTCATCGTAACTCTGAATCCTATTACCATCAGAATTCGTCTCATCATAACTCTGAATCTTATTACCATCAGAATTCTCCCTCTGTTTAAAGGAGGAGGGTATTCACCTCGTCACACACAATTAGAGAGGGGAGCCGGCCACCATAGAGGAAAAAGAGGGAGTGACAACCTTTTTCTATACAACCCACATTGTCTAGCTTCTCCATCGGATAAAACAGTGAATTGTTGAATCCGTTCAAATGGTGCATACAAATTGGTCCATTCAAAGGGTGCATAACAATTGGTGGGAGGTCGTGAATCCTTGGATCACGTCAGATTCATCAAGCAGCGGGAGCAATTACGTGGTGAATCAATAATTCGTGGGAGCTCGCGAATCCTTCCATCAGCCAGATTCATCAAGCAATTACGTGGTGAATCAACAATTCGTGGGAGCTCGCGAATCCTTCCATCACGCCAGATTCATCAAGCAGTGGAAGCAATTACGTGGTGAGCTGATCAACATCAAAGATGGAGCAAAGTAAAATTCCGCTTTTTGTTAGTTTACCCAATGATTCAATTAAATGTTATTTATGAAATAAATCTAACACGTCATTCACAAAAAGTCTTAATCAAAAGAGATTAACGGAACAGATTTCTTAACAAAACAGGAACCAGTGTCCCTTGTACACAGTCCAGGGGCGTTCACAAGGGGGGGCATGGGGGCAGCCGCCCCCCTAACTCGGAGAGAAAATTTAGGTAGTAGGTAGATACAGTTGTATTTTTGATTATCTAAATTTAAGGTATCTGTTTTTTAATCCCAAAACTATCTCATGATATGTGATATATGTGTGTTACTAGCCTAGTGAATAATTTCTTTGAGATTCTATCGATGATTGTTAATACTGTGGGTGCTTCATGCAAAAGAAAGGGTTCCCTTCGTCTGTTACACAACGGCGAAGTTCTAAGAAAATTAGAAATGGGTGAGATTTCGAGCGGAAGGGGTAAAAATCAAGAAAGAAGCTTAGCCCGACCAAGTGACACATGTTGGGGTTCTCACTACAGAACATTGCTCCGACTTTTTGAAATGTGGAATCCAATTGGAGAAGTACTATTTTAGTTGTACAGAGATGGTGAGAATATAAAAATCAGAAATACAGCATCGGGATTAGTTGATAAGATGTACTCTTTTGAGTTTGTATTTATTGGAAAGTTTATGTTTCATAAAGGTATTTAATTTCTATTCATTGTAATTGATACGTACACTATTGATCATTGATTTGTCTATATCTTGCTTTTTTTCATATAAAATCTTAGATAATTGACATCATTGCTACGGAAATGGATACACACTTCACCGAAGCCAGCACAGATTTACTTAGATGTGTGATGTGCCTTGATCATTCCAATTCTTTTGCAAATTTTGATCATGGTCAATTGCTACACCTTGCTGAGTTATCTCCAGACGATTTCACTACCAAAGATCGAATTGAGCTCAACCATGAACTTAAAAGTTACACTGGTGATATGAAATCAAATGAAGTATTCTCTCATATTACTAATCTTGGAGTTCTTGCAAAGAAGATGGTGAAGTTGAATTATCACAATTACTTTCCTTTAGTATATCGGCTCATCAAGTTAGCACTGATCTTACCTGTTGGAACAGCGAGTGTGGAAAGAAGTTTTTCTGCGATGAATATAATAAAGACTGATCTGCGTAACCGATTGGGAGACGACTTACTATCGGACTGTTTACTGTGTTACTTCGAGAAGGAAGTTTTTGGAACCATTTCAAATTAAAACATTATGCAACAATTTCAGAATTTGGGAACTCGAAGAAATTTATTGTGGCCACTGTTAATCCCTCCTGGTGCTCGTCCTTCATTTCGTAAATAAAAGGTATGTTGAACGTCAAATTAATAACTTTTGTTGGATATTGCTGCTTGTTAATGTTGCTTATGAATAACTTTTGTTGGATATTGTTGATGGTTGCTTATTATTGTTGCATTTTGATTAGTAAATGTGTTGGTTTAGATTTTATGTTATAATATTTGCATATATCTATATTGTAAGGGAGTTTTTGCCGGATTTTCAATGGAATGTCTATTGAGTCCGAAAAGGTGGACGGTGATCCCATAGTGTGAATTTTGCCCCCCCAAGAAGTAGTCGCTGCGTCCGCCACTGACACAGTCTACAATAGTTTGTATTTCAGATATGGTGATTTCTTAAGTGTGACAGCATCTCAAAGGCTTCATACTCATGAGAGGTATACTTGAAGCAAAAGACATTCTCCTTGATGGTTTGGAATGGCAGATTGGAAATGGAAGCACTGTAAGTACTTTATAAAGATAAGTAGCTCCCTGGAGATTCTCCTAGAAAACTGCATGCTTATCCAGATTTGGAAAATTCCATAATAGATGAGCATGTTGATTTTCTTATAGACAGAAGAAATCAAACATGGGACTATGACAAAGTTTGCTCAATTTTTGATACAGTGGATTCTCAGGAAATATTGAAGGTCCCAATAGGAAGTGTACATGTTGATGACATTCCGGTTTGGTCGTTCACTGCAACAACAACCATACCCAGTATATCTCAACAACAACAAAAGCTATTGTTAGAGTGAGAATAGTGAGAGACAGACGAACATCTCCATCCAAGAAATAGATACTTGATTCCAGTGAGACACTGACTCTATATGTACCTGCATCAATTTCGCCGTTCGCTAAAAATGCTTATCTAGCTGTCAGACCGGCCTATCATTTCACACTTTAGGAAGAGTGGAATGCCTAGTTGCTCATATCAAATGACTAGCGATGCAAAGAAAGTGTTGGAAAAAGATTTGGAGTTTGAATATTGCAAGCAAGGTAAAGATTTTAAAATGGACACTGTGTCAAAATGGTTTGCCAACGTATGAAAATCTTGCAAAAAAAAAAGGGATTGTATGCTGACAATATATGTTTTTATGTAGAGTGGAGGATGGTAGTCATACTCACTTGCTAGCGGAATGCCCGGAGGCAGCTCAAATCTGGGCATTAAGTGGTCTATAGTGTATTATTAGACCAGACAAGGTAAATGATATAATTGAATGGATTTTTCCGGTTTTAAAGTCGGAAAACGAAGAATTGATTGAGAAATTTGCTATCATCTACGAAAGAGTGGGGCTTATAGCAACTGGTAAGGTTGCTGTTTTGTGACCTTTAAGATCACGGGTTCGAGCCGGAAACAGCCTCTTACATAAAGTGTAGGGTGAGGATGCGTACATCAGATTTCAAATCAATTTGGCCCCTCCCTGAATCATGCTCAAATGCGGGAGCTTAGTGCACCGGAACAGAAAAACGAAATATATACAGACCCTATGAGTTTCTTGAGATCAGCAATATTTTTCTGGCAGGAGTATAAGGATGCAAATAAGAGAGAAGTGGCTGACATTTAAAGGACTCAAAATAGATATAAGAGGTGCTGGAAAGTCCCTTCTCAAGGAGTGTTGAAGAGGAATCTTGATGCAGCAAGGAAAAGAAATGGAGAAAGTGCAATTTGTATTGTAGTAAGAGATTGTAATGGAAGTTTTGTGGCTGCAAATGCTCAAAGAGTTGCGCACTGATATGATATACAAGTCCTGAAGGCTTTTGCTTGTGGGTGGTGCATTCAAAATAACAATTCCTCTCTAGTTTTGTAGACTGATGCATCGTACGTTTTCAGTGCACTAGGCTCTCGTATTTACACAGGGTCCGAAGAGATGCCGGATCGCTTTGCGATCTGATGTACAAAGTCTTATCCTACATTTTGTGCAAGAGCCTGTTTACACGGCTCAAACGCGTGACCTTAAGATCACAAATCAGCAATATTACAAGTTGCTACAAGTTCCGAACCCATAGTGATGCAGAGGCAGTAGTTAAAATGTTTGAGCTGACAGAAGTTAACTGGTCAAGAGCTGGTTGGTGTCTTCATTGAGGAGGCAAAAAGGATAGGGGCATCAGATTGCAATGCATTCCCAGAGGCTTAAATAAGGTTGCACATGTATTAGTAAATTCTTCAATTCAATGTAGTCCGGAATGGCTGTTTGATTCCTTATTGGAGGATCAACTGCATATGTATAACTCTCGATTAAATGAAATTTCATAAATTTCTAGCAAAAAAATAAAACATAAAATGTCTTGAACCAATGAATATTCTCTTAAGAAAACAATGTTCAAGGTATTCCCACTGCTATGCCGGTCAAGTTTTGCGGAGGATGTAAATTTGGTTTCTGATTATTTTATATTTTATGTTGTCGTAAAAATATTGTTAACTTTCTAAAAATAAGAATATACTCGTAGTCAAAATTTTCATATTATCTTTGTGATTATCATTTACATAATTCATTCTAGTTTATATCAATTAAACAACTAAGAGTAGAATAAGAATAATGACAAAAATGTTGGAATTCAGAAGCACATATTATAAAATACAGAAGCTTGAATTGTAAAATAGAAGAGCATAAATTGGAGGCTGAACTGTAATATTATTCAGACTTCTACATTTTAAATGTACAAGTGTTTGCCTTTTATAAGGCTTGGAAGAGGTAAGAAACCTCAAGCCACAAATGGTTATCTAACGGCTATA
Source organism: Eustoma russellianum (assembly GCA_036186865.1). Taxonomy (NCBI): domain Eukaryota; kingdom Viridiplantae; phylum Streptophyta; class Magnoliopsida; order Gentianales; family Gentianaceae; genus Eustoma; species Eustoma russellianum. The sequence goes on from AP025072.1 coordinate 27,332,143, forward strand.
TCATATTTACAATTGTTTCTTTAGTCTACTGAGCTATGTCTTTTTTTCTATATTTTCTCGGTTGTGCCATTGCACTGTTCATCTCTTCAGTGCTGCCTCCGAGATTCTTTTTTTTATTTAAGTTGTTTTAGCTCGGCAATGCTGTCTCTTTGTTGTTGCTGTCAATATCTTTGTTCTGCTGTAGTTATTGTGTTCAACACAGCTTGATACCTTTTTTTGTCTTTGCCTTCACCTCGTCTCCTCAACTCGACGTTCCTCATTGCTGTTCACCTTTAATGCCTTTACTTCGTCACCTCGGTTTAACATTCTTTCCTTCAACTCAGCCACTTTATCACCTTGACCCTTCTCATTTTAGCTCACCTCGACATTTCTTATTTTGGTTTGGTACTACTTGATTATAACACTTCTTCACCTCGGCGCTTTATCACATTCCTCGGCACTACATCTTGTCACCTCGGCACTACATATTTTAGCTCGGCACTTCATCTCCTTAGCTCGAGCACTTTACTTCTCTGATCGGCACTCCTTTTATCTCTGATCCTCACCTCGGTACGGCACATCGGTTCGGCACTCATTTACTTCTCTCCACTTTAGCTGGACACATCAGCTCGGTATGACACCTCGGCTAGTCACTTTGCTTATTTCTGAAGACTTATCTTTCATCAAAAAATAGTTTGTCTTTTTAAATTATACTCAAATCAAATTATGATAATATTTTTGAAACGGAAGGGATATGTCTTACTGAGAAGTTTATTAGTGTTTCTTTTACTTCGTAAATCTGTATGGAGTTCAAACTCATACCTACTGACCACATATTGCATGTTGTCTAACATAGTGCATTAAATCTATATGTTATTATTCAAGTATTTTCTCAAGAATATAAATGAAAGTGGTACACGAGTAAAAAAGACTATGAAAAGCGCATGAAACATATTAAATTACTGTACATGAATGTACAATGTGAATGTATATGATAAATATATGTATCTTCTTGAAGTATGCGTTCATGTATCATCTGATAGAATGTATGAATATACATATATGTATTCAATGTTTCATAACAAGATGGTTTATATTATCGAGTCTGAGTGAATTTATCCTATATTTCTGGAGCAATGACCAAATCTCTGATCATGAGTCTTTTACTGTCTTAGTTCTATAGAGTTACATGTAAGATGTAAATTAAGAAATCGACGGTCTATTATATTACTAAGACGTTAACAAACAACTAACACAAAAAACACACTACAAACCAGACATGTAACTCAACACTTAATTAGGTCGGATTCATGTATTTAAACTTCAGGTACATATAGTAGTATTTCTCACATGTTGTGTGTCTTAGTTTGAAGATGTCGTAACATGAATACCAACGGATTTATGTCATAGGAGACTTTATCCTATTATTGGAACATATATTAGATTGTCAATATTCTTCTGAAAAGATGGCGCTTACCAAATTCGGATTAAGATTCCCTCATTCTAAATCTTTCACTCCACATCACCGCGCGACAAGTGACAGAATGAATAGATGAGGTGATGAGAAATTAGGTGAGGTCATCTCATCCCACCAAATTCACCCAGACGACAACACCACTGACTTTTTGTTTCTTTTTTCTGCATTGGAAATGCCTTCAAATGTACATTAATTTCGCGAAGTTTCCTTTCATAATAAGTTTCTGTTTCCCCAAAGGAATACAGGTTTTATCACTTTATGCCAAGATGCATTACACTGAAATCTCAAAAGATCACCAAATGAAATTCTTCAGCAAAGCAAACACTCAAAAACCACAAAGAAAGAGGTTCAGATCTCAGGAGGCTAAAGGTGAAGCAAAATATAAGGCTTTCAATCACGTGTCGCCATGTGTACAAAAGTAGTTTTTTAAAGAAGATGTGTTGCACATTTTTTTGAAAAAAAAACTTTTTTTGTGTACGTAGCGATGCGTGATTGAATGTCTCATATTTTGTCTCACATTTAATCTTTTGAAACGGAAAGAAAGAGCCAAATGATTGTTATAGATAACAATTAATACAAGCAACAACAAATTATCTTATGTAAGGTCCGAAATACACTCTAGAGGGGGGGTGAATAGAGTGTTTGGCTCTCTTGCGGAATTTTCTTGTTTTTCTCAACTCAAAAAGGTATTCAAAATCAGAGCAAGAATTGGAGATGAGAGACAATGAAAGAGTACACCGGATATAGAGTGGTTCGAATCGTAAATGATTCTACTCCACTACCACTTTGTTTCCAAAGTGGATTTTCAACAACTACTCTTCTTATTATGAACAATAAGAACAACCACAGCAACACTTACACTAACACTTTAGTGTAAGCAACAACAACAGCAACTTCTTTGCACAACACACTTGTGCAAATACAACAACTACAGCTCTTAGCAAGAACAACTTCTTGCTTCCTCACAGCTTCAACAAAAGTTCTCTCAAGAACTTCTCACAATGGGTTGAAGATATATAGTAAGGTTCACACTTTCTCACAAGTCTAAGCACAAGCTAGAGATCAAATATTTATGGTTCCTCTTGTGCTTGACTCTCTTTCTCTCAATATACAAACAATGAAGATCAAAGAAAGCTAGACAAGCTTTAAACAAATTTACAAGTATGAGAGAAATATACAACAATGTAAAATGAAGCTAGATGATGTTGAAAGTGTGTTCTTGCTTCATCCAAGCCTCCTCTATTTATAGATGAAGTTCACCACGTTTTTGAGGCCTTCCACCAAGTCTTCATCTTCAAAAATGTCAAGACAATGCCAAAATAGTCTTTAGCCACCCTATGAAGTGATTTGATCTTGGATAGCCACCCTAGAGAATCTTAGACAAGCTTACAATAGTCAAGGAAGCATGTAACAAGTTGGATTAAAGTCCACAAGAAGTTTGAATAAGATTGGAAAGAGAAAACCTTGAAAATCTTCCTTGGATTTTGTTCAAACGTTCAGAAAATTTGAATTCTGGAGGACATCGATCGATCTATGTCACCCAGTTTAGAGACTGAAGTACTCAGTCAGACATCGATCGATCGATGTCAGGGGCTGAAGTGACATCGATCGATCGATGTCACCTGGTTTAGGGTTCGAAGTCCTCAGTTCAACATCGATCGATCGAAGTCAGGGTATGAAGTGACATCAATCGATCGATGTCCTTGTGGTTGAGGGTTCGATGTTCTCAGACAGACATCGATCGATCGATGTCAGGGGCTGAAGTACATCGATCGATCGATGTCCCCTGTTTGAGAGATCGATGTCAACCAGTGACTTCCAATCTCAACCATCTTTGGACATAATATGTTTTGCCTATCTTGCATCGAATATTAAACATAATTTTAACTTATTCAAAACATCTTTTCATCATCAAAACGTTTTACAACTTAACATTCTCCCCCTTTTTGATGATTTCAAAACAATCAATCCAAAAGATGTTTTTCTACAACTCCCCCTTAGTTCATGCTTTCTCATCAATCTACCCAACATGCTCCCCCTCAGATTATGCATCAAGTTTTGTATTTTCACCATTTCAATATGTAACGTATATCAAGTGACTGTTAATATCAATGCTTATCACGTTCAGCACATGCCACGTTAATATCCAGTTTTGTTTCCCAATCATGCCAAAACATATTACTAACTAGTCCAACACATGCCATGTTAATATTCAATTTTGCTTCCCAATAATCCATCATGCCAAAACATATCACTAGCTAGCATCCAAAGCTATATCAAGCTAAGGGAAAACATTTCATGTTACGACCAAGTTATGTCAACATATAACTTTGTATGCTAACAACACCAAAACATGCTAACAATGTCAAGATGGTGCCAAAACATGATAATGATGTCAAAGCATGCTAACAATGCCAATACTCAATGCCAATACTACTTATGCCAATACTCAATGATCAAGATGATGCCAAAGCATGCTAACAATGCCAATGATGCCATCATATGATAACAATGCCAATGATGCCAAAGTATAATAATGATACCAAAACATGCATGCCAGTACTACTAACTTCTCCCCCTTTTTGAAAGCATCAAAAAAATTAGAGATATCAATACGAAAAAACATAAATGTCAATACCAAAATATCAAGTTTTGAGATACAAATTCAAACTTGCAAAAAACTAGCATAAGGACAGGGGAAGGGGAAATCAACAAGATCTACTCCTCATCGGAGGAGTAACAAAGTCCGGAAAGAGCGGCCTTGAGCTTCGTCTTTAATTTCTGGTACTTGGTCTTTTGCATGGTTAGCTCATTCTGGAGTGTTTTGACTTCAGTGTCCACTCTTGTCTCTAGCGTTTTTAAACGAGTCTGGAAAGTCGTATAGCCTTTCTCCAAATCGTCTATACGAACAGCTTCCTTGGTCAAGTCTTCACCCCATTGACTAAGAGTGCGTTGGATGTCATTTATCTCGTATTCAATATCCATATCATCCCCGGATTCACTCTCTGGCTCCATTGGGGCTTTGCCTTTGTCTATTCGAGATGTAGGACTGGGAGGGTTAGGTTGGGGTTCAACGGTCGGCTCAGTGGGGTGTGGTGGTATTTCCGGCTCATTCTCAGCTTCATCCTCCTCCGGCTCCTGAGCACCACCCCTTCGTTGCGCTTCCTTTCTAGACTTGAGAATTTTCTGGATGTTGGATTTCGTGTAATAATCCTTATTCGTAATCCTTTCTTCATATTCAACATCCAGTACTAGATTTGAACTTTTTAGTAATCTATATATCAGATTACTATAAGGAAGTGCTTTTGATTTCTTTGTGACCGCCTCCAACACGTTTTCAAAAAATATTTCTCCAAAGTTTAGCTGCTCTCGCCTGGCTATGCGGTATGTGATGTAGAAGTCTAAGTTGCTAGGGAGTTTGGCTGATTTTCCATTTACACAAAATGTAACTATAGCAAGCAAGACTCTATACATCAAGGGCATATCATTTGTGTTCTTTGTTGGGTGAAAGCCAAGAAAGGTTTTGACTTCATTTTCAGTGACTTGGTACTTGTTAAAATCCCACTTCCAAGGATCAAAATCCTTGAATCCCTCACCAGGTTTACCAAGAATAGCATTGATTTGTACAGTGTGAAAAGAGACTACTTGACCATCAATAACAGAATTCAGAGAAAATGGATTTCCATTCAGATAGTCAATCCAAAAATTGGCATAAAACAGTCGGGTATAACGAGTAGACATAGCTCCCATTTCAGATGAATCCCATAAAAACTTCCAATTTTGAGCATACAACAAGTCAATTATAGGTCTCAATTCTGCATTGCTCAAAATGTCCTCAATTTTGAGCACCTTTGATGGAATGGTAGACCTATTACTATTTTCCCATTCAGTGAATAGTAATTGTGCTCTCTGAGATATATGAGTATGTATCCCTAATCCTAGAGGTGTAGCCAATGCATTCTCATATTCACCAGTTTTAAGCCAGGGAAAATTTCTAATGTGAAGACTTTCTCTTACCTCACGAATGAGATGTTCTTGAGATGGCTCTGGTTGCTTCCGTAATCCTGTTGTTCTTGGACCCGTTGGAGTTTGTTGTTGTGAAGTTTTCTGCCTCTTGGGATGATTTTTGGTTCTTGGAGCCATTTGAGAGAATTAGGGCAAGAAAATGCTAGATGATTTTGGTTAGAGATTGAAGATTGATGTGGATTTGAGTAGGATTGATAAAAAAAATAGCCTTGAGAGAAGAATTGAAAATTTTGTTGAAATGAGAGATGGAATTCGCAGGAGGGAAATTTAGGGTTCGTAGGGGTGAGAATAAAAAATGAGACGTTTTGCAGGTTTTATAGGCTTCTGTCCCGCTGACATCGATCGATCGATGTCAGGGACTTCGATCGATCGATGTCCTGTACATCGATCGATCGATGTCTTTATAGACATCATTCTCTAAAATAGATCGATCTATGTATGCAGAATTCTGTAATTTTAACAGTTTTTAACCCTTTAACCAATGTTTAGCATTCCCAATCTTGTCCTAATTGACTCGAACGTCTCGGTGGGAAGGGATTTGGTAAAGATATCCGCCAGTTGGTCATTTGTTGGAACGAACTCAACGCATACCAATCCTTTTTGGATGCAATCTCTTATGAAGTGATGTCTCACCTCAATGTGTTTTGTTCTACTATGATGAACAGGGTTTTGTGCTATACTTATAGCTGAGGTATTGTCACATAGGATGGGAACTTTTTCAAACTTAACATTGTAATCGTTCAAGGTGTTTATCATCCAAAGTAGTTGTGCACAACACGAAGCGGCCGATACATATTCGGACTCCGCCGTGGAAAGTGACACACTATTTTGTTTCTTGGAAAACCAAGAGACTAAGCAATCTCCAAGAAATTGACATGTCCCGGAGGTGCTTTTCCTATCAACAAGATTTCCGGCATAGTCGGAGTCACTATATCCTCTTAGATCAAAACAACCATTTTTGGGATAAAATAATCCGAAGTTCAAAGTCCCTTTTAAATACCTAAAGATACGTTTAATGGCAACTAAATGCGATTCCTTAGGCATACTTTGAAATCTAGCACATAAGCACACAGCATGCAAAATATCCGGCCTACTAGCAGTCAAATAAAGTAAACTACCAATCATACCCCTATATTTTGTTACCTCAACCGGCTTTCCTTTTTCGTCCTTGTCAAGCTTTGTACTTGTGCTCATCGGAGTGCTCACACTTCTTCCATCCTCGAATTTGTACTTCTTAAGCAAATCCTTCGTATACTTTGTTTGAGATATGTACACTCCATCTTGAGTTTGCTTGATTTGTAGACCAAGAAAGTAGTTGAGTTCACCCATCATGCTCATTTCAAATTCTCCTTCCATCAATTTAGCAAAATGCTTACAAAGAGAATCATTAGTAGCACCAAATATGATATCATCCACATAAATTTGAACAAGCAATTGATGGTTTCCTTGTTCTTTAATAAAAAGAGTAGTGTCGACTTTTCCTCTTGAAAACTCGTTTTCAAGTAGGAAGTTACTTAATCTATCATACCAAGCCCTAGGAGCTTGTTTAAGTCCATAAAGGGCCTTTTTGAGTCTAAAAACATGATTTGGATAATCATGATTTTCAAACCCCGGAGGTTGAGCTACATAGACCTCTTCTTGAATTATTCCATTCAGGAATGCGGATTTCACATCTATTTGATATAGTTTGAAATCTTTATAGCATGCATATGCTAATAACATCCTAATAGCTTCTAATCTAGCTACGGGAGCAAAGGTCTCATCATAATCTATGCCTTCCTCTTGCCTATAGCCTTGGGCTACTAACCTAGCTTTGTTTCTAGTGATGTTCCCTTTATCATCCATTTTGTTTCTAAACACCCATTTGGTGCCAATTACGGGATGATCACTAGGTTTAGCAACTAATTCCCAAACATCACTTCTTTCAAATTGATTTAATTCTTCTTGCATAGCTAATACCCAATCTTCATCATTTATTGCTTCCTTTATATTTTTAGGCTCAACTTGTGAAATGAAAGCATTTTCATTGAATTTTCTCCTTGTCATTACGCCTTGGCTAGTTTCACCTAGTATCAACTCTTTAGGATGATCTTTCCTATATTTATATGACTCCGGTAAATTTGAGGTATCCCCTCCGACTTCTTCATCTTCAACCTTAGGTTCAAGTGGATCAATCCTAAGGTCGATGACAATATTACTTTTTGGATTCTCAAATTTTTCTATATTACTTACTTCGATTATTTCATCTTCATCATCATCATTATTAACGTTTGATTTATCATCAATGAATTCACTAAACTTGACATGAATTGATTCTTCAACTTTCATACTTCTCTTATTATATACTCTAAATGCTTTGCTATTTTGAGCATAACCCATAAAGATTCCTTCATCCGCTTTGAAGTCGAGTTTATCCAAGTTTTCTTTGGTGTTAAGTATAAAGCACTTACAACCAAAAACCTTGAAATAACCAATATTTGGTACTCTGCCTTTCCAAAGCTCATAAGGAGTCTTTTTGAGAAATGGTCTCAAATAAACTCTATTGATCACATGACAAGCGGTGTTTACCGCTTCGGCCCAAAAATATTTGGGTAGCTCAAATTCATTTAGCATGGCTCTACTCATTTCTTGAAGTGTTCTATTTTTTCTTTCCGCAACACCATTTTGTTGAGGAGTTCTTGGAGCTGAAAAATTGTGTCCATACCCTTTGGATACACAAAATTCTTGAAATTCTCCATCAAACTCACCACCTCTATCACTTCTAATTTCCTTAATTGTGTCTTCTCTTTGATTTTCTAATCTCTTACAAAGCTTTATAAATTCTTGACATGCATCATTCTTTTTAGCTAAGAACATTACCCAAGTGTACCTAGAGTAGTCATCTACCACCACAAAGGTGTAATGTTTTCCACTTAGACTTGCTGTACCAATATCCCCATACAAATCCGTATGAAGCAATTGTAGAGGTTTGGTGGTGGAGATTTCACTTTTGGGCTTGAAACTTGTTTTAACAAGTTTTGCCTTTTGACAAGTGTCGTATAAGCCATGATTTTCGAAATTCAATTTTGGAAGACCTTGGACTTTTTCATTTTTGCAAATCTCTTTGAAATTCTTGAAACTGATGTGTCCAAGTCGTCTATGCCATAGTTGAGTCAAATTGTTTTTGGCAACTAGGCAAGAAACATTTTGTGATATCAAATCATGTGTGCTAAATTTGTAAACATCATTTTTACGAATAGCTTCGAAAACAATCTTATCGTTCTTTTTCACAACACATTTTCTTTTCACAAACTCAATTTGAAAATTAGCATCACATAGTTGGCTAACACTTATCAAATTATACTTAAGCCCTTCTACATATAGTACATTATTAATAGTAAAGGAAGAATTACCAATTTCTCCATGTCCAAGGATTTTGGCTCTCCCATTGCCAAAATGCACCGTTCCACCATCTTGGAGCTTGAGCTTGGTGAACAACGTCTTGTCTCCGGTCATGTGGGTTGAACATCCGCTGTCCATAAGCCATTTGGTTCCTTCTTCTTTGGCTACTCCATTTATCTTGAGAGCCTACAAAACCAAAAGATGTATGCATTGGTACCCTTTGATGGTTGGGTCCTTTAGGGTTAGTTTTTCGACCCTTAGGCTTCCAAACATATGTGTTCTCAAATCGAGCTCTACATGCTTTCTTTACATGTCCTAGCTTGTTGCAATAAAAACAAGTGGGTACAAGCTTTGGTTTAGAAGATGATAAATTTTGTTGTGATTTTCTATTATTTGCCTTTTTCTTTAAAGACTTGGGCTTAATAGAAGATGGTGAGTTAAATCCTAAACCGGATTTATCATTTCCAATTCGTTGATTTCCAAGTAATATGTCTAAGTTGTTTTTCCCATTTGTTAGTCTTTGTAAGTCTAATTTCAGTTTTTCACATTCTTTTCTAATTTCTTTTTTTTCAAGAGCTACGGTCTTATGCATAGTAAGTATGATATCATGCTCTTGAATCATCAAGATATTTTTGTCATGCAAGCTCTTATTTTCTAAAATGCATTTCTTGAACTCTTTCTTTAAATGCTTATATTTCAAATTTAATTTTTCAAAGTCATCTTGCAAATCTCCTATTTCATCATGCAAATTTGAAGGGTTAGAGTTTACCTCAAGGTCGTCTTCAATCGCCATAAGGCAAGTATGTTGAACCTTTGAATTTTCAACCATTGCCACAAGTCCAACACCTTGATCTTCACTATCTTCTCCTTCCGATTCCGAAAGGAGATCATCCCACGTGGTTACCTCCGCATTGAGTGCCTTCTTCTTTTGAGGAAAGACCTTCTTCTCTTGCTTTTGCGGCTCTTTTACGTGGCAATCGGCAATGAAGTGACCGGGTCGACCACATCTATAGCAATTTTCACTTGCTTCTTTTTCTTTAGATGGTTTCTTGAAAAACTTTCTTGCTTGAGCTTTGTTTCTAGTTGCCATTCTTCTAAATTTTCTTACAAGAAGAGCAACTTCCTCATCCGAATCATCGGACTCTACCACCAATCCTTTGTGTGATGCTTGTGTAGGCTTTATAGGATTCATCCTATTTTGTTCATCAATAAGAATTTCATGAGTAAGAAGATTACCGGATAGCTCATCAAGAGTAAGAGTCTTGAGATTCTTTGATTCGGTGATGGCGGTGACTTTGGGTGTCCATTCTCTTGGCAAGGAGTTAAGGAGTTTTGAGACAAGGTCTTCGTTTGAGATTTTCTTGTCAACCATGGAGAGTTGATTCACTATTCGTGTGAATCGATGGATTGTCTCCTCAATCTTCTCACCGCTCTTCATTCCGAACATCTCATACTCCTTCATGAGCATGAGTCTTTTGGCCATTCTTACTTGCTCAGTTCCTTCATGTATCATTTCAAGCCTTTTCCATGCCTCGTGGGCTGTTTCAAGGCCTTGGAGTCTAATAAGCTCGGTGGTGGTTAGAGCACTTGAGAGAATGTCAAAAGCTTTGCCATTGATGGCGAACTTTATCTTCTCTTCGTCGGTGTAGTCATCCTCATCTTTAAACATTGATTCTCCTTTTGAGTTGGTAATCATTGGAACTTCAATTCCTTTGACAACAGCTCTCCATATATCAAATCCACAGCCTTTCAAATGATTGATCATTCGAAATTTCCATAAAGAATAATTTTGGGCATCAAACATAGGAGCTTTAGTGTTTGATCCTGAAAATAGTGCAGTAGGCTTAGGAGATGAAGAGGTTGAGGCTGAGGTTGTCGTTGCCATGATCTTTAACCTTGCTACTTGCAAATATTGGCCAAGCAATCAAGGTTAGGCTCTGATACCAATTGTAAGGTCCGAAATACACTCTAGAGGGGGGGTGAATAGAGTGTTTGGCTCTCTTGCAGAATTTTCTTGTTTTTCTCAACTCAAAAAGGTATTCAAAATCAGAGCAAGAATTGGAGATGAGAGACAATGAAAGAGTACACCGGATATAGAGTGGTTCGAATCGTAAATGATTCTACTCCACTACCACTTTGTTTCCAAAGTGGATTTTCAACAACTACTCTTCTTATTATGAACAATAAGAACAACCACAGCAACACTTACACTAACACTTTAGTGTAAGCAACAACAACAGCAACTTCTTTGCACAACACACTTGTGCAAATACAACAACTACAGCTCTTAGCAAGAACAACTTCTTGCTTCCTCACAGCTTCAACAAAAGTTCTCTCAAGAACTTCTCACAATGGGTTGAAGATATATAGTAAGGTTCACACTTTCTCACAAGTCTAAGCACAAGCTAGAGATCAAATATTTATGGTTCCTCTTGTGCTTGACTCTCTTTCTCTCAATATACAAACAATGAAGATCAAAGAAAGCTAGACAAGCTTTAAACAAATTTACAAGTATGAGAGAAATATACAACAATGTAAAATGAAGCTAGATGATGTTGAAAGTGTGTTCTTGCTTCATCCAAGCCTCCTCTATTTATAGATGAAGTTCACCACGTTTTTGAGGCCTTCCACCAAGTCTTCATCTTCAAAAATGTCAAGACAATGCCAAAATAGTCTTTAGCCACCCTATGAAGTGATTTGATCTTGGATAGCCACCCTAGAGAATCTTAGACAAGCTTACAATAGTCAAGGAAGCATGTAACAAGTTGGATTAAAGTCTACAAGAAGTTTGAATAAGATTGGAAAGAGAAAACCTTGAAAATCTTCCTTGGATTTTGTTCAAACGTTCAGAAAATTTGAATTCTGGAGGACATCGATCGATCTATGTCACCCAGTTTAGAGACTGAAGTACTCAGTCAGACATCGATCGATCGATGTCAGGGGCTGAAGTGACATCGATCGATCGATGTCACCTGGTTTAGGGTTCGAAGTCCTCAGTTCAACATCGATCGATCGAAGTCAGGGTATGAAGTGACATCAATCGATCGATGTCCTTGTGGTTGAGGGTTCGATGTTCTCAGACAGACATCGATCGATCGATGTCAGGGGCTGAAGTACATCGATCGATCGATGTCCCCTGTTTGAGAGATCGATGTCAACCAGTGACTTCCAATCTCAACCATCTTTGGACATAATATGTTTTGCCTATCTTGCATCGAATATTAAACATAATTTTAACTTATTCAAAACATCTTTTCATCATCAACACGTTTTACAACTTAACATTCTCCCCCTTTTTGATGATTTCAAAACAATCAATCCAAAAGATGTTTTTCTACAACTCCCCCTTAGTTCATGCTTTCTCATCAATCTACCCAACATGCTCCCCCTCAGATTATGCATCAAGTTTTGTATTTTCACCATTTCAATATGTAACGCATATCAACTGACTGTTAATATCAATGCTTATCACGTTCAGCACATGCCACGTTAATATCCAGTTTTGTTTCCCAATCATGCCAAAACATATTACTAGCTAGTCCAACACATGCCATGTTAATATTCAATTTTGCTTCCCAATAATCCATCATGCCAAAACATATCACTAGCTAGCATCCAAAGCTATATCAAGCTAAGGGAAAACATTTCATGTTACGACCAAGTTATGTCAACATATAACTTTGTATGCTAACAACACCAAAACATGCTAACAATGTCAAGATGGTGCCAAAACATGATAATGATGTCAAAGCATGCTAACAATGCCAATACTCAATGCCAATACTACTTATGCCAATACTCAATGATCAAGATGATGCCAAAGCATGCTAACAATGCCAATGATGCCATCATATGATAACAATGCCAATGATGCCAAAGTATAATAATGATACCAAAACATGCATGCCAGTACTACTAACTTCTCCCCCTTTTTGAAAGCATCAAAAAAATTAGAGATATCAATACGAAAAAACATAAATGTCAATACCAAAATATCAAGTTTTGAGATACAAATTCAAACTTGCAAAAAACTAGCATAAGGACAGGGGAAGGGGAAATCAACAAGATCTACTCCTCATCGGAGGAGAAACAAAGTCCGGAAAGAGCGGCCTTGAGCTTCGTCTTTAATTTCTGGTACTTGGTCTTTTGCATGGTTAGCTCATTCTGGAGTGTTTTGACTTCAGTGTCCACTCTTGTCTCTAGCGTTTTTAAACGAGTCTGGAAAGTCGTATAGCCTTTCTCCAAATCGTCTATACGAACAGCTTCCTTGGTCAAGTCTTCACCCCATTGACTAAGAGTGCGTTGGATGTCATTTATCTCGTATTCAATATCCATATCATCCCCGGATTCACTCTCTGGCTCCATTGGGGCTTTGCCTTTGTCTATTCGAGATGTAGGACTGGGAGGGTTAGGTTGGGGTTCAACGGTCGGCTCAGTGGGGTGTGGTGGTATTTCCGGCTCATTCTCAGCTTCATCCTCCTCCGGCTCCTGAGCACCACCCCTTCGTTGCGCTTCCTTTCTAGACTTGAGAATTTGCTGGATGTTGGATTTCGTGTAATAATCCTTATTCGTAATCCTTTCTTCATATTCAACATCCAGTACTAGATTTGAACTTTTTAGTAATCTATATATCAGATTACTATAAGGAAGTGCTTTTGATTTCTTTGTGACCGCCTCCAACACGTTTTCAAAAAATATTTCTCCAAAGTTTAGCTGCTCTCGCCTGGCTATGCGGTATGTGATGTAGAAGTCTAAGTTGCTAGGGAGTTTGGCTGATTTTCCATTTACACAAAATGTAACTATAGCAAGCAAGACTCTATACATCAAGGGCATATCATTTGTGTTCTTTGTTGGGTGAAAGCCAAGAAAGGTTTTGACTTCATTTTCAGTGACTTGGTACTTGTTAAAATCCCACTTCCAAGGATCAAAATCCTTGAATCCCTCACCAGGTTTACCAAGAATAGCATTGATTTGTACAGTGTGAAAAGAGACTACTTGACCATCAATAACAGAATTCAGAGAAAATGGATTTCCATTCAGATAGTCAATCCAAAAATTGGCATAAAACAGTCGGGTATAACGAGTAGACATAGCTCCCATTTCAGATGAATCCCATAAAAACTTCCAATTTTGAGCATACAACAAGTCAATTATAGGTCTCAATTCTGCATTGCTCAAAATGTCCTCAATTTTGAGCACCTTTGATGGAATGGTAGACCTATTACTATTTTCCCATTCAGTGAATAGTAATTGTGCTCTCTGAGATATATGAGTATGTATCCCTAATCCTAGAGGTGTAGCCAATGCATTCTCATATTCACCAGTTTTAAGCCAGGGAAAATTTCTAATGTGAAGACTTTCTCTTACCTCACGAATGAGATGTTCTTGAGATGGCTCTGGTTGCTTCCGTAATCCTGTTGTTCTTGGACCCGTTGGAGTTTGTTGTTGTGAAGTTTTCTGCCTCTTGGGATGATTTTTGGTTCTTGGAGCCATTTGAGAGAATTAGGGCAAGAAAATGCTAGATGATTTTGGTTAGAGATTGAAGATTGATGTGGATTTGAGTAGGATTGATAAAAAAAAATAGCCTTGAGAGAAGAATTGAAAATTTTGTTGAAATGAGAGATGGAATTCGCAGGAGGGAAATTTAGGGTTCGTAGGGGTGAGAATAAAAAATGAGACGTTTTGCAGGTTTTATAGGCTTCTGTCCCGCTGACATCGATCGATCGATGTCAGGGACTTCGATCGATCGATGTCCTGTACATCGATCGATCGATGTCTTTATAGACATCATTCTCTAAAATAGATCGATCTATGTATGCAGAATTCTGTAATTTTAACAGTTTTTAACCCTTTAACCAATGTTTAGCATTCCCAATCTTGTCCTAATTGACTCGAACGTCTCGGTGGGAAGGGATTTGGTAAAGATATCCGCCAGTTGGTCATTTGTTGGAACGAACTCAACGCATACCAATCCTTTTTGGATGCAATCTCTTATGAAGTGATGTCTCACCTCAATGTGTTTTGTTCTACTATGATGAACAGGGTTTTGTACTATACTTATAGCTGAGGTATTGTCACATAGGATGGGAACTTTTTCAAACTTAACATTGTAATCGTTCAAGGTGTTTATCATCCAAAGTAGTTGTGCACAACACGAAGCGGCCGATACATATTCGGACTCCGCCGTGGAAAGTGACACACTATTTTGTTTCTTGGAAAACCAAGAGACTAAGCAATCTCCAAGAAATTGACATGTCCCGGAGGTGCTTTTCCTATCAACAAGATTTCCGGCATAGTCGGAGTCACTATATCCTCTTAGATCAAAACAACCATTTTTGGGATAAAATAATCCGAAGTTCAAAGTCCCTTTTAAATACCTAAAGATACGTTTAATGGCAACTAAATGCGATTCCTTAGGCATACTTTGAAATCTAGCACATAAGCACACAGCATGCAAAATATCCGGCCTACTAGCAGTCAAATAAAGTAAACTACCAATCATACCCCTATATTTTGTTACCTCAACCGGCTTTCCTTTTTCGTCCTTGTCAAGCTTTGTACTTGTGCTCATCGGAGTGCTCACACTTCTTCCATCCTCGAATTTGTACTTCTTAAGCAAATCCTTCGTATACTTTGTTTGAGATATGTACACTCCATCTTGAGTTTGCTTGATTTGTAGACCAAGAAAGTAGTTGAGTTCACCCATCATGCTCATTTCAAATTCTCCTTCCATCAATTTAGCAAAATGCTTACAAAGAGAATCATTAGTAGCACCAAATATGATATCATCCACATAAATTTGAACAAGCAATTGATGGTTTCCTTGTTCTTTAATAAAAAGAGTAGTGTCGACTTTTCCTCTTGAAAACTCGTTTTCAAGTAGGAAGTTACTTAATCTATCATACCAAGCCCTAGGAGCTTGTTTAAGTCCATAAAGGGCCTTTTTGAGTCTAAAAACATGATTTGGATAATCATGATTTTCAAACCCCGGAGGTTGAGCTACATAGACCTCTTCTTGAATTATTCCATTCAGGAATGCGGATTTCACATCTATTTGATATAGTTTGAAATCTTTATAGCATGCATATGCTAATAACATCCTAATAGCTTCTAATCTAGCTACGGGAGCAAAGGTCTCATCATAATCTATGCCTTCCTCTTGCCTATAGCCTTGGGCTACTAACCTAGCTTTGTTTCTAGTGATGTTCCCTTTATCATCCATTTTGTTTCTAAACACCCATTTGGTGCCAATTACGGGATGATCACTAGGTTTAGCAACTAATTCCCAAACATCACTTCTTTCAAATTGATTTAATTCTTCTTGCATAGCTAATACCCAATCTTCATCATTTATTGCTTCCTTTATATTTTTAGGCTCAACTTGTGAAATGAAAGCATTTTCATTGAATTTTCTCCTTGTCATTACGCCTTGGCTAGTTTCACCTAGTATCAACTCTTTAGGATGATCTTTCCTATATTTATATGACTCCGGTAAATTTGAGGTATCCCCTCCGACTTCTTCATCTTCAACCTTAGGTTCAAGTGGATCAATCCTAAGGTCGATGACAATATTACTTTTTGGATTCTCAAATTTTTCTATATTACTTACTTCGATTATTTCATCTTCATCATCATCATTATTAACGTTTGATTTATCATCAATGAATTCACTAAACTTGACATGAATTGATTCTTCAACTTTCATACTTCTCTTATTATATACTCTAAATGCTTTGCTATTTTGAGCATAACCCATAAAGATTCCTTCATCCGCTTTGAAGTCGAGTTTATCCAAGTTTTCTTTGGTGTTAAGTATAAAGCACTTACAACCAAAAACCTTGAAATAACCAATATTTGGTACTCTGCCTTTCCAAAGCTCATAAGGAGTCTTTTTGAGAAATGGTCTCAAATAAACTCTATTGATCACATGACAAGCGGTGTTTACCGCTTCGGCCCAAAAATATTTGGGTAGCTCAAATTCATTTAGCATGGCTCTACTCATTTCTTGAAGTGTTCTATTTTTTCTTTCCGCAACACCATTTTGTTGAGGAGTTCTTGGAGCTGAAAAATTGTGTCCATACCCTTTGGATACACAAAATTCTTGAAATTCTCCATCAAACTCACCACCTCTATCACTTCTAATTTCCTTAATTGTGTCTTCTCTTTGATTTTCTAATCTCTTACAAAGCTTTATAAATTCTTGACATGCATCATTCTTTTTAGCTAAGAACATTACCCAAGTGTACCTAGAGTAGTCATCTACCACCACAAAGGTGTAATGTTTTCCACTTAGACTTGCTGTACCAATATCCCCATACAAATCCGTATGAAGCAATTGTAGAGGTTTGGTGGTGGAGATTTCACTTTTGGGCTTGAAACTTGTTTTAACAAGTTTTGCCTTTTGACAAGTGTCGTATAAGCCATGATTTTCGAAATTCAATTTTGGAAGACCTTGGACTTTTTCATTTTTGCAAATCTCTTTGAAATTCTTGAAACTGATGTGTCCAAGTCGTCTATGCCATAGTTGAGTCAAATTGTTTTTGGCAACTAGGCAAGAAACATTTTGTGATATCAAATCATGTGTGCTAAATTTGTAAACATCATTTTTACGAATAGCTTCGAAAACAATCTTATCGTTCTTTTTCACAACACATTTTCTTTTCACAAACTCAATTTGAAAATTAGCATCACATAGTTGGCTAACACTTATCAAATTATACTTAAGCCCTTCTACATATAGTACATTATTAATAGTAAAGGAAGAATTACCAATTTCTCCATGTCCAAGGATTTTGGCTCTCCCATTGCCAAAATGCACCGTTCCACCATCTTGGAGCTTGAGCTTGGTGAACAACGTCTTGTCTCCGGTCATGTGGGTTGAACATCCGCTGTCCATAAGCCATTTGGTTCCTTCTTCTTTGGCTACTCCATTTATCTTGAGAGCCTACAAAACCAAAAGATGTATGCATTGGTACCCTTTGATGGTTGGGTCCTTTAGGGTTAGTTTTTCGACCCTTAGGCTTCCAAACATATGTGTTCTCAAATCGAGCTCTACATGCTTTCTTTACATGTCCTAGCTTGTTGCAATAAAAACAAGTGGGTACAAGCTTTGGTTTAGAAGATGATAAATTTTGTTGTGATTTTCTATTATTTGCCTTTTTCTTTAAAGACTTGGGCTTAATAGAAGATGGTGAGTTAAATCCTAAACCGGATTTATCATTTCCAATTCGTTGATTTCCAAGTAATATGTCTAAGTTGTTTTTCCCATTTGTTAGTCTTTGTAAGTCTAATTTCAGTTTTTCACATTCTTTTCTAATTTCTTTTTTTTCAAGAGCTACGGTCTTATGCATAGTAAGTATGATATCATGCTCTTGAATCATCAAGATATTTTTGTCATGCAAGCTCTTATTTTCTAAAATGCATTTCTTGAACTCTTTCTTTAAATGCTTATATTTCAAATTTAATTTTTCAAAGTCATCTTGCAAATCTCCTATTTCATCATGCAAATTTGAAGGGTTAGAGTTTACCTCAAGGTCGTCTTCAATCGCCATAAGGCAAGTATGTTGAACCTTTGAATTTTCAACCATTGCCACAAGTCCAACACCTTGATCTTCACTATCTTCTCCTTCCGATTCCGAAAGGAGATCATCCCACGTGGTTACCTCCGCATTGAGTGCCTTCTTCTTTTGAGGAAAGACCTTCTTCTCTTGCTTTTGCGGCTCTTTTACGTGGCAATCGACAATGAAGTGACCGGGTCGACCACATCTATAGCAATTTTCACTTGCTTCTTTTTCTTTAGATGGTTTCTTGAAAAACTTTCTTGCTTGAGCTTTGTTTCTAGTTGCCATTCTTCTAAATTTTCTTACAAGAAGAGCAACTTCCTCATCCGAATCATCGGACTCTACCACCAATCCTTTGTGTGATGCTTGTGTAGGCTTTATAGGATTCATCCTATTTTGTTCATCAATAAGAATTTCATGAGTAAGAAGATTACCGGATAGCTCATCAAGAGTAAGAGTCTTGAGATTCTTTGATTCGGTGATGGCGGTGACTTTGGGTGTCCATTCTCTTGGCAAGGAGTTAAGGAGTTTTGAGACAAGGTCTTCGTTTGAGATTTTCTTGTCAACCATGGAGAGTTGATTCACTATTCGTGTGAATCGATCGATTGTCTCCTCAATCTTCTCACCGCTCTTCATTCCGAACATCTCATACTCCTTCATGAGCATGAGTCTTTTCGCCATTCTTACTTGCTCAGTTCCTTCATGTATCATTTCAAGCCTTTTCCATGCCTCGTGGGCTGTTTCAAGGCCTTGGAGTCTAATAAGCTCGGTGGTGGTTAGAGCACTTGAGAGAATGTCAAAAGCTTTGCCATTGATGGCGAACTTTATCTTCTCTTCGTCGGTGTAGTCATCCTCATCTTTAAACATTGATTCTCCTTTTGAGTTGGTAATCATTGGAACTTCAATTCCTTTGACAACAGCTCTCCATATATCAAATCCACAGCCTTTCAAATGATTGATCATTCGAAATTTCCATAAAGAATAATTTTGGGCATCAAACATAGGAGCTTTAGTGTTTGATCCTGAAAATAGTGCAGTAGGCTTAGGAGATGAAGAGGTTGAGGCTGAGGTTGTCGTTGCCATGATCTTTAACCTTGCTACTTGCAAAGATTGGCCAAGCAATCAAGGTTAGGCTCTGATACCAATTGTAAGGTCCGAAATACACTCTAGAGGGGGGGTGAATAGAGTGTTTGGCTCTCTTGCAGAATTTTCTTGTTTTTCTCAACTCAAAAAGGTATTCAAAATCAGAGCAAGAATTGGAGATGAGAGACAATGAAAGAGTACACCGGATATAGAGTGGTTCGAATCGTAAATGATTCTACTCCACTACCACTTTGTTTCCAAAGTGGATTTTCAACAACTACTCTTCTTATTATGAACAATAAGAACAACCACAGCAACACTCACACTAACACTTTAGTGTAAGCAACAACAACAGCAACTTCTTTGCACAACACACTTGTGCAAATACAACAACTACAGCTCTTAGCAAGAACAACTTCTTGCTTCCTCACAGCTTCAACAAAAGTTCTCTCAAGAACTTCTCACAATGGGTTGAAGATATATAGTAAGGTTCACACTTTCTCGCAAGTCTAAGCACAAGCTAGAGATCAAATATTTATGGTTCCTCTTGTGCTTGACTCTCTTTCTCTCAATATACAAACAATGAAGATCAAAGAAAGCTAGACAAGCTTTAAACAAATTTACAAGTATGAGAGAAATATACAACAATGTAAAATGAAGCTAGATGATGTTGAAAGTGTGTTCTTGCTTCATCCAAGCCTCCTCTATTTATAGATGAAGTTCACCACGTTTTTGAGGCCTTCCACCAAGTCTTCATCTTCAAAAATGTCAAGACAATGCCAAAATAGTCTTTAGCCACCCTATGAAGTGATTTGATCTTGGATAGCCACCCTAGAGAATCTTAGACAAGCTTACAATAGTCAAGGAAGCATGTAACAAGTTGGATTAAAGTCCACAAGAAGTTTGAATAAGATTGGAAAGAGAAAACCTTGAAAATCTTCCTTGGATTTTGTTCAAACGTTCAGAAAATTTGAATTCTGGAGGACATCGATCGATCTATGTCACCCAGTTTAGAGACTGAAGTACTCAGTCAGACATCGATCGATCGATGTCAGGGGCTGAAGTGACATCGATCGATCGATGTCACCTGGTTTAGGGTTCGAAGTCCTCAGTTCAACATCGATCGATCGAAGTCAGGGTATGAAGTGACATCAATCGATCGATGTCCTTGTGGTTGAGGGTTCGATGTTCTCAGACAGACATCGATCGATCGATGTCAGGGGCTGAAGTACATCGATCGATCGATGTCCCCTGTTTGAGAGATCGATGTCAACCAGTGACTTCCAATCTCAACCATCTTTGGACATAATATGTTTTGCCTATCTTGCATCGAATATTAAACATAATTTTAACTTATTCAAAACATCTTTTCATCATCAAAACGTTTTACAACTTAACATCTTAGTGTTGGTTGTAGTACCAGCTTGCAATTGGCGGGATGAAATGTGAATCCTATTAATAGTTTAGATTCGGATGAGATCAGAGAAGGCCTAATATGAAGTAAAAAATAAGGCCTCCAATCATGCGACGTCACGTGTATAAAAAGGCCTGCTGTTTACATTTTTTTCTTTTATAAAAGAAGACTCTTTTAAACACGTGACGTCGTGTGATTGGAGGCCTTATATTTTGCCTCATATTAGGCCTCTTTAGATCTCATCCGGTTTAGATTTAGATTCTTATACCAAACAAGGTTTGGGAACTATTGGAAATTTATTATTTAAGATCTTGAAAATATAGAAATTTTAAATAGGATCTCATGTTTTATGTGTCTCGTTTTCTTTTAATGTATACTAAATTTGAGTCATATGCGTTAAATTCAAAAAAAATACATATGATATGATAATACTAGTGATTTTAAAAAATGTCAAAGTACAAACCATATATAAGGACGAGGTATGATGAGTCGGATGTATGTAACCATACTCATGTGTTAGAAACATACAGAAGTTGTTTCCCGATGACCATAATAAAAATTACGTCAATCTGTGGCGATCAACTGCTACTCCACAATATGAAAGTTTTTAATTCAATCATTTTGTAAACTAGAAATACCACATTCAATTCTTTTTTTCCTAAGTGTGGGAGGTGATTAAACACATTTCTTTTTCTTAAAATAACCCTAAGCTTTTCTTAAAATATCCCTAAGAAGATGGTAGAAAAAAAGCAAGTACCTTAAGGCAATCATATTTAACAGATTATGTAAGATTTGAATCTGCACATTTTTTATTTTGATATCTACATTGACTTATATTTAGACCAATATAACTTTCTTTAAAAGCGGTAAAGAGCCCGTAGCCTCTTGGTCTTTCATTTTTCTAACTCATTTAATATGTCTCTCATTTTCTAACTCATTAAATAAGATTTAAAAAGGAGATAGACCTAACATTTTTTTCATTATCTTGGCTTGTTAATAAGACAAGAATGATATACACCTAATATTTTCTCATTAACTTTGGATATATAATAAGACAAGAATGAAATAGACCTAAGATTTTTTCATTAATTTTGGGTTATCTATGCAAATATATGCAAACCCTCTATCGTTTGAGATGGAGATATCGTTTGCATGTTTCCCACCCTCTTCAGACCCTAGCGATAGCTATTGATGTCGTTGGGATATACTAGTATACTTCTTGTTGTTGTTTTTCTATGCATATATATATATATAGAGTCAGGTGTCTCACTATAAACAAACTCTCTATTTCTTAGGATGAAGGTATTGTTTGACCGTCTCTCATCTTTTCTAAGCTCTATCGATAGTTTTTGATGTCGTTAGAATATACTGATGGTTGTTGTTGTTATTTTCTCATTAAATTTGGCTAGATGATATACAAGAGAAGCAAAAAAAGTTTAGGTGATCTAAATCCCTAGAAAAGACACATATTAAGTTTACATCATTCATAGCCGTAGATGTCAATAGTTGGAGGTTCAAGATTTCATTTCTTGAGAAATACCCCTTGTAATTTGCAGAAATTCAGTGAAGTTTCGACTAATAATAGGCTGTGTCAATTTCCAAAAAGAAACAAGTTTCGTTTGCCAAGAAATTGAAACTGAAATAACGTTCCCAGTGTACTAGGTTCGTATAGAGTCTAGATAGAAGCTGAATCGTTTCGCGATTTTATGTACGCAGTTTACCCTATACTTAATGTAAGAAGATATTTATGCGCCTCGAATTCATGACCTCAACGTGACTAAGTAATATTATGTCAAAAGCCCATAAAAAAAAAAAGAAAATACATCTCAAAACAATAGCAAATGAAATTATCCAGCAAAGTACCCTCATTTGTCTCCTTAGTGCTATAGTCCAGTATAGATTATAGTCTTTTAATTTGATTATTGGTATGCACATAGCATGTTATGCGTAAACCATATAGTTATTTTTGGCATTTTCATGTAAATTGCGTAAGGCGTCATGTTGCCTTGACGTATTTTGTTCTTTGCTATGTCTTTAATGACAGACAGCCTGTTGCTTTGTCATCTTTCGTCTGTTGTACGAGTTACACTTTCATTAAGATGTACTTTTCGAGTCAAGATTCGTCTTGATCCATTAGGTATACTATTTACATTGGAAAAAAATTAATAGCAAAGCAAACAATCAAAAACCACAAAAGAGTCAATTTCACACATACAAACAACAAACACAAATAAGCCAAGAAACCAGAAAAGAGAAATATCTACAATAAAAGTAATCAACAATCATAAATTTCATTTCTTGTAATACCAACTTATACCATTTGGTAACACATTATATACGTTTCGGCTCCCCTAAACCGTTATCTTTCTTGATCGATTTATTGATCAAAATCTATATAGTGTAGCCGTAATAATTTATCCATCATATAATACTATAAGTAAAATATAGAGCGGGGTCTCATTAGAAGCAAACTCTCCATCCTTTAAGATAGAGGTATTGTTTGCATATCATTTACTCTCTCCAGACCCTAACAATAACTTTTGATATCGTTGGGATATACTGTGTACGAATGGTGACGATGATAATACTATAAGTAAAAATGTAAAAATGAAATCTCAAAAAAAAATCCCATTCCTCTAAAGAAAGTCATTTTAGATTTTGTTTCTGAATTTCATTTTCAGTTTCATCTCTTTGTGAAGAGCTCCTCCAGAATCCAGTACCATAAAACCGATCCCACATCTCAGAATCAAATTCAACGGCTTCGATCACTCCAACCCCTTTCTCATCATCATAATCATGAACTCCATCAACAGCACCCCGACCGTCCGATCCATCACCATGATCAATTCCATCAAGGGCCCCACTCTTCTTGTTGATTGCCGTCCGTTGATTTTCATCCTCCATCAAAATTTTCTTTTTCTTGTTCATCAGTCTTTTCTGATGGGTTTTTCCATAAGCTTTCTTGCAAAGACCGGTGGGTACTTTATAAACCGCCAGCACAAGGAGATGCATCATAGCGCAAGGGCAGCAAC
Organism: Eustoma russellianum; assembly: GCA_036186865.1. NCBI lineage: Eukaryota > Viridiplantae > Streptophyta > Magnoliopsida > Gentianales > Gentianaceae > Eustoma > Eustoma russellianum. The sequence goes on from AP025072.1 coordinate 27,356,095, forward strand.
AACAGATGGCGGCGCACTCCGCCGCCGTTCCTCCGGCGACTTCCCCAATTCTCTTCCCGTCCCGATGCCCTTTTTCTGGCTTCACCCCCATCGCCGTTCCCAGTAACAAGGGTTGACCACGATTGGCCTCCGGCGAGGTCATCTCCGGTTTCCTATTCACCGTCATACTCTGATCAGACGCCGGCGCATCAACACGAAATTTAATGGGCCGCTAGAAAAACGTGGTAGAATGTTGGGATTCTGGCAGAAATGAAATGGGTTTTTGACGAGTAGTAATATTTACAACGAATAAATTTTGAAATTCAAATGAGAAAGGGAGAGGAGAAAAGAAAAGAAGAGAAATGAGTAACTGAATTTGCGAAGGAGAGGAGAGATTTTAATGGGGGAGGGAGAGGGGTTAAAGGCGCGTGAGCAAGGGTAAAGAAGGGAAAGCAGACGGAGAAAATAGGCGAAAAATGCGGATACAAAGGGGGAGTATTGGGTTTTTACTATAACCGGCATCTCCTAACTCCCACTTTCCCTATCTCTTTTATGACCGTCCGACACGTGGTAGCAAGGGAGATGGTGAGGCTAGATGAAGGTCAACCGCATCTAGCCTTACCACCCCTTGCTGCTACATGTCGCGCTGTCACGCGTCACCGTACTACCTTTGCAGTGAGGGGATCCTATCCCATGTCATACCTGATGCTACTTAAGCACTGTAAAACCTTTGTTGACTTTTGTGCGTGTTATATATATATATATATATATATATATATATATATATATATATATATATATATATATATATAATGCGGGAGTATTTGTTTTTTACTATAAATAAATGTCGTATCCCTACCTCTTCGTCTTATGCATGGATTTGTTAAGTCAAAGGATACAGAGTGCGGTGGAAGAAGGTGTATGGCAGCCTGTCCGGGCGTCCAGGGGAGGGCCTGCAATATCTCACTTGATGTTCGCAGATAATCTACTTTTATTCGGTGTGGCGTCGGACAAACAGGTATCGAGTATGGCAGCGTTGCTTAAGGAGTTCTGCAATATTTCAGGTCAGCGAGCGAACCCGTCCAAGTCGCATATGTTTGTGTCCCCGAACGTACCATCCCAGCGCGCCCAGCAACTGAGTCGACAATCCAACATCCCACTAGTTCACGACTTGGGGAAGTATCTTGGAATGCCCTTATTACATGGACGAGTCACGAAGCGAACGTACGAACCAATAATAGAAAAGGTACGTCGTAAGCTTTCATCGTGGAAGGGGAAACTGCTGTCAAAGGCTGCAAGGAACATTTTGATTCAGACAGTCGCATCGACTATTCCGTTCTACGCAATGCAAACGGCCCTACTGCCAGCTGCGACTGTAGAGGCGATCGAACGACTAAACAGGCGTTTCTTTTGGGGGGATAGTGGGGAGAGCCGGAAGTTACACGCTGTGGCATGGCCCACTGTCTGCCAACCGAAAACATGTGGGGGCACAGGTTTGAAACAATTGCGTTCGATGAATCGCGCCTTGCTTGCAAAATTGGTGTGGCCTCTAGTGCTGAATGAGGATGTCCTATGGGTGAGGGTGCTTCGTGCAAAGTATGGGTCCCCGTTGCAAGTATCGGCACCACGCAAGCAGAGTACACATACATGGAGGAGTCTTCTCTCAGCATTGCCAGTAGTGTATGCTGGTCTTCTGGAGGGTGAGAATGCGGGCGGAACAGGGGAGAGCATGGTGGAGCCTGTTAGATGGCGTAACACATCTAACGGGAAATTCACAGTTCAGTCCGCGTACCAATTACAGATGGTGGAGAACTGCCCCACCGATAGGCAGAAATGGGCAAGAATATGGCAGTTCAAGGGTCCACAACGGGCGAACTTTTTACTGTGGCAAGCGAGGTGGGACAGACTACCATCCGGAGGCATGTTATATTGGCGGCATCAATTGGAATCTCCCGTGTGTAGTGATTGCCACCTGGAGGAGGACACCAATTTGCACTCATTGCGTGACTGTTTTCGGGCACGGCAAATATGGCGGATATTAGTCCCTGCGACAAAATGGCAGGACTTTGTCAAACGAGAGGATACGGTAGCGAGTTGGATTGATAGGAGCTTAGCCATGCAGGAGGAGGTGGGACATCATGGTGAATGGGCGTATATCTTCCGGGAGGCTGCATATATGATATGGTGGGCCAGGAATAAGAGCAGATATGAGGATGACTTCCAGTGGCCGAGCGCAAGCAGTGTCGTACATAGTATATACGATAGGGTAAGAAATATTCGCGTAGCATGACAATAGGCTATTGACTCATTACACGTCCTTTGTATATACGAGCGAGTTAGCTGCATAGCATTGATGTAATCTTTTTAAAGTTGGCAATAAAAAAATGATCCATTTCTCCGGAAAAAAAAAAATAAATGTCGTATGCGATATGTCATACGGTTGCTACTTCAGCACTATAAAACTTTTGTTGACTTTTGGGTGTGTGTATATATATCCTTCTACATTTCTTATATGCACCTTTATATTGATTATTTTAGGTTATTGACAAATACACAACCTAATGTGATAACTAGAGTTTTTAACGAGCCAAGCGAAATTGAACAGTTGATTTTTGAGTTTGGACTAGATAAAGTTAACGAATAGTTCGTTTTAGATCGTTTAATATGTCGAGCCTAAAGGTTTATTTGAGTTTGATTCGATAACGTTATACCTTCTTAAACGAATCAAACGTAGTTTAGTTTGGCTCGTTAAATAAATGAGAACATTATTAGCTTCACACTATACCATTAAATTATAATTAGCGAATAAATTCAAACAGAACACGAAGCAAATTCGAGCTGTTCGTGAACACTTGGTTAGATAAACACCATTTATAAACCCATGTCCCTTTTGTTTTTACACTATAGATACCTTTTCATTATTCGTTAAGTCAAAAGAAAAATGTGTATTTAACCATTTAGAGTATGTCTTTACTATTTTATTCTAATTTTGAATCCACTATAAATAAAAATCCTATTATGAAAAATAAATGAGTAAATAATAAACCCCTTTCTCATGTAACTTACAATGAAACTTCCTCAATCTTGTCTTTCTCTTATATTTTAATCTACTCCATCTTTATTTTATTTTAGTGTGTGCTAGTTTATTCCAAATGTTGTCAGATACTTTTATTTCAACTATTCTAAAACTATTGCACTACTGATAGGAGATATTGGTTATCTGTCTTTCATCCTATCCAGACTTTAGCGATAATTTTGATTGTCGTCGAGATATACTGAGCATGATTGATCAATAAAACTATGGTATTACTAGAAAATGGACGTTATCGCCCCCAGGGGCATAGTCCAGTGGTAAGTGGCAAAGGTGATTGGGGCAAGAACCCCGACGTCCCAAATTCGAGTCCGTGTGGAGACAATCCTTGTTGAAATATTACAAGGGTTGCCTCTGGGCTGGCTGAGTCTCGTGTGTCATCTCCCTTTGCAGGGCTGCCGGTAGAGCACATCCCTCGATTTACATCCCACCTGGCTAAAGGGCCTCTGGTACAGGTGGGGAGAACTCACCCCTCATCAAAGAAAATGGACGTTATCGAATGTAGAGAAAAGGGGAGAGCACAAGCGCACTTTAGAGAAGAAACATACAAATTGTATGGTTACTATAATGTCATTTGCAATTATTATGGATGACTTTTACCATAATTATTAAACTATGTGCTCTTATTTCACCCAAATTCTCCCTCTTATATATTATATATGGGGAGTGGGCATGCGTTACATGCCAGCATTGACGAGTATATGTATATAGTGAGAAAACAAAAAAAAAATATTGTAGTTTTAAATAGAAGACCAACAACTATAGTAATTTTAAAAATAATTTCACATGTATTATACATTGTTTTATCAAAACAAGGGTGTACCCACTTCGACTGTAGACATACTGCGTTTTTGACAAAACAGTGAACACACCTCTGTTTTGTCAAAAGATTGATATGCCACCCCTATTTTGCTTTAAAGAAAATCTCATTTCTCAGTAACAAAACAAGTTTGTGTCAAGTGTTTTTTAATGGTTGTGTTCACACATTTTTCTATAGAAACGTATCACTTTCTCAGCAACTAATGTTTTTTGTAACCATTTTTAGATAAAATGACATCTCCAGATATTCAAATATCTTTGTATTTTGGAGGTAAACCGGTGCAAATACGCAATGGAGTTTGATAAAAAAAAAAACTAGATGTGGAACCGTATGTTGTATAAAAAAGTATCTAATTTTCTTACCAACAAAACAAGTTTGTGTCTAGGTTTTTCTTAGTTGTGTCCATGCCTAATTGCTATAAAAAAAATTCAGCGGCAAAATATTTTTGCATCTATTTTTTAGAACACATGACATCGACAAATATCCGAATATCTTTGTATCTCGGAGGAAAAACGATGCAAATACGAAATAAAACAAAATATAACCGGAATAAAGTAACATAAAATAAAATTTAATCAAAAGTCTACACAAGTATGCCTCAATACAATATGTCATAGACATAATACAAACACAATATACATCTCAAAAATGGCCACCGATACCACAACGCTTCCTACTTCTCGGCCTTAGAGCAGATCTACTACATTTGGGTGGACCTAATTCTTCTAGCAGTTGCAGGTGTGACTTTTAATGCAATGACGGCATATCGGTCTCCTAAGATGATATATGTATCTACTCTCTACTGGTGGCAAGTCCGTCTCTAGATCTCTGACATAATGGAAGAGCAAGGAATCGTCAAAGGCGAGAGCATCCGTGTCAAGTATGTCATCATGGTCGTCGTGATCCGTCGACAGTTGGTATCCAAAAGGATATATCCATCTGCAATGATGCTCCAGCTTATGCATGCCCCGAGGGATCTACAGATGTCTATGAATATGCATGCGATGATGCCTCTGTGTATGCATGTGCCGATGACGAACCCTCCAACTGATACGCGACAAAGTGAGAAAAATATGCATCTGCAATCTATTGGATGGAGGTAACTAAATGTCCACGTAATAAAAAATATACAAGACCCTTCGTCCTAGGCCTCTGCAATGCAATCTTCTTTTATATGTTGTCCCTTACTTCAACTGCAACATGGTAGATCTCAGCCACACTGATATACATTCATAACAATACACGTAAACAAGTAATAAAAACTTCATCAAATTAAAAAGACTATCGACAATAAACAAGTTACTACATTCATAACGACAAAAATAAATCGTTTCGTGCAATTAAAAACATTAGGTACCAATGCATAAGATTCATGTAAAAACATTGAATAAAATAAATAAGAATCATACGATGAAAACCTCTAAATTACAATACGTAAATAACTTAAAAACATTAAACGAATAACTCATAATTTTGCCTAGCTCGTGTCTATCTTCAGTTGTGTTTTATCTTAACGCGTAAGTTTCGACAGAACTTTCTTGCGCATTACAAAATGAGAAAAAAACTGAATTGAAAAACATAGGGCCTTTGTCACTACTCTTTTGTCAAAATCGTGTTGTGCACCATTGTTATATCAAAACCATGGTGTATCTACGGACAAAATAAAGACACCACTATTTTGTCAAAACAGTGATGTAGTAATACCTGACAAAACAACGTATAATACATGCAGAATTACTTACAAAACTACGATATTATAGATTTTCTTATTAAAACTATAATAATTTTATTTTTCTCTATATATACGCATACTAATAAGCACAGAAATGAACATGTGTGTACACTTATGAACATTGTTATTATTATTGTTAAGTTCTGTTTATCCCGTCATTCATAAAATAACTTAAAAGGTTGATTACTATTTTCGCCTCAAAAGTACGAAATATATTGGTCCGATGGTAATAATGTCCGAGTGGCTAAAAGAATAAAAGTAACAGAATCTGACCCAATAGAATTCAATTAGTCATCTAGCCAGATTACATCTTTTTTTTTTTCCTTTTTTTGTCTGGGTGAGCGAATCCTTTAACTACCTTAGCATGACCTGTACCCAAAAAAAAAATTTCATGCGCCCAAAAACGTTGTCATAATTTTCAAATATATAACATCGCCATAAATGGACAGCTTAAGAACAATTAAACAACAGATGTATATGTATCACTGAGATTAAAAGGAACACAAAACACCACAAAACAAACGTTAGCCTGCAGTTGTTGCACATATGACAAGGATGTTCCTCAAACAAATTATTCCAAACCACTATAAAAATATTTCAATAATCAAAAAACATATAGATATGTGAAGAAAAAAAAACAAGATTGGGTAACAGAAACACGGGCAAAAACTCAGAAGTGAGAGTGCCCAACTGGATGATCATCTTCTTTGTCGTTATGCTTTTCTTTCCTTAGCTTTCATAGAATCTGTAACCCTTTGTACAATGGTAAAGCGCAGTCAATCTATTGGACAATGAAGCTTTCATGTCCTTCGTTGGCGAATGCACGTCGAAATCTACCTACCAATGAACCCTAACCAGTGGAGGAGGACAGCCAAAAGTAGCATGACGATGGCCAGAACCATTCCGCGCTTCCCCAAGAGCCAATTCTTGGTCTTCTTGACTCCTTCTACTCCTCTTTGAATCTTGTCTGCCCACCTCATCTGGCAATACAAAAAGCTCGAGTTCAATGCGATATAAATTTCATATGAAGTTCAAAGAAAGTAGAGACTAAAATCTGTCGACTCTGTATCTGATATTTGTAAGAAATTACCATTTTATCCAAGTCCTCAGGCGACAAAGATGACATGGCTTGCTGAGCCTTTACGGCATCCTCACGAGAAAGCCTCATTCCAAATTGTTCACTCATGTTTGCCATCATATCTGGGCTAATATTCTTTATCATTGAGGAGAACATCTGCAAATAGATGGACAGAAAGCACGTTAGACACCGAATTTGCACAATCAAGCAATAGGCTCTGCACAACACTATTTTAAGCAACAGTCTTAAGTGAGAAAAAGGCTATTAGACTGCTTAACGCAAGGTCTAACATAGTGTACTAGTGAATACAGGAATTTCAGTTTGAAAAGACAAATGGAGGCTACAAAAGAAGAGTTATAGATATGAAGAAAGGACATCAATATCTGCTGATGAAACTCTTCAAGAAGCCATGTCAAGCAGTATTGCAAGCCACAAACAACCACTCGACCTAGGTAGATGTTATGCAGAATTGCTTTGACATGCTTGACTGAACTCCACTCCCTGTACACCCCCAGAATCCCGCTCCAAGAGCACCACCTCAATGCTTTGCCTGCTGAAAAGGAAAAGCAAGAGTCTGGTTTGTGCTTAGTAAAACTACCCGTAACGCTGTTAATACCCTCTCCCCTTGGTATACTTAGTTGAAGGGCTGGATTCACATCCCATCTCTACATACTTGTGTGTAACGAATTGTTACCAGAAAGTTCAAAATTATCTTACGAAGGGGGGATATAAAGGGAAACTTTTGACAGCTGATTTATGCTAACCACCTGCCGCATTGCTGGATCCTTCATTTGATTTCTCATTTGTTCTTGGAGATCACCACTTGAACCGGCCAAACTTGACTGAGGAAAACCAGTCAAACTTGATAATCCTTGAGAAGTGTTTCTCTCACTGGAAGAACTTTCAGCGACTCTGCTGCTTTCTGGAGTTTCCCCTGTTCTTGACTGATTCTGAGGTGTATATCTATTAGATTGTATTGATGCTGATGTTGATGCGGCATCAGTACCTTTCAGACTGGATGCCATTTGAAATATGCGCTGATAATCCTCTGGTGACATCTTACTCATCATATCAACGGCCATCTTAAGCATGTCCGGAGTCACTTCAGATGGAACAGATGCAGGAGTAAAGCTGTTACCACACAAATCTGCTGCCTGTTTTCTTAAAAGTGGATTATTTCCCTGGAAGGAGGAAGCTAACTGCATCATCCTTTGAAGTTCTTCCGGAGACATTTTACCGATAACATTTGAAGCAGTCTGCACCATCTCAGGGGATATACCATCAACTTTTCCATTATTCAGAGCGGTGAGTGTTTCTGGATCAGCACGAGAAATAAAATCTTGAAAGGATCTGGATCAAAGAAAAAAAGGAAAAGTAGATCATCAGGAGATACTGATATACTATATATCGCGAAAGGCAAGTAAACTGACCAACAAGGACAAAAGCAAAGGAGGAGACCGAAGCAAAAAACGAGAAAAGGACATGAGAAGTTCACTATCCATTAGGTATATTGGACAGTAAGAGGATAAATTACTGCCTTACCCAACGCTGGTAGATATCTTAAAGCAACCCGTCTGTACATGGAATAATGTCTGTGACTAACTGCCAATCCATCTTTCAGTAAGGCTCAAATGTTTTATCAAACACTTCTTTCAATAGATCAATTATGAAATTCAAACATAGAAGCTCCCAATATGACATCATGTCAAATTAGCAGCTCATATCAAAACTTAAGCATTTAAGGCAACAGCCATATCTACACCAAACAATTTAACGGAAGCAAAATTAAAAAGTTCACTATTTTCTTCGATATGGAGAACATTTGACAGGAATCAAACAAGTTAACCTGGTTTTGAAAACAAAAAACCAAAAAGAATAAAGAAGTTTCGAAAGCTCATGCATGAGAAGGTGCATTCCAGTCGAACACAGTAAGTGCTTCAAGTTCACATATTTAAAAAAATTGACATAAATAGAAAAGTATAAGCAAGCGGTCAAATGCCATCTGCAGACAGTACCCTTACCACACGGAAGCAAAAGCCACTGACCTCTCTTGATCTCAATATGGAGATCAAGAAAATTCAAGGTGGCAGGCAAGAGATAAACTTTTCAGTCCTCTTTTCAGGAGGGTTTTTTTTTTTTTTTTTGGGGGGGGGGGGGGGGAGGGGGGATTTCCAGGTTGAGGCTGGGGGTGGGTGACGCTGGATCTGCAGATGGTGGTGATGGTGGAAGGCTGAGAGAGAAGAAGAATCATGAAAACTCCATTTTTGAACGGAAAAAAAAAATAAACTAAATGAAGCAATATCTGTTCCAGCGGCTTTTTACACCAGGCACCAATTTAACCGAAACTGCCGTCGTATTTGACTACCAAACATTGAGATTGCAAATTTATGGTACGGTAGTTTGTACGATAAAATACTGCCTTAGCTAAAGCTGGTATATATCTTAACGCAAACCCTACATAAATGGACTTGCTATGGACTAACTAACATCGCATCTTTCAATAAAAGCCAAACATGTGAGGAAACACTTTTTTCAAAAGGTCAATGGCATTATGTCAAGTTAGCACCTCGTATCATAACTTATGCAATTAAGGCAACATTAATATCTACACAAACAATCTAATAGAAGCACAGTTGCCACTTTCACCCTTTTGTCCTTTCATATGCAAAACACTCAACACGAATGAAACAAGTAAAGCTACAGTCCCTCCTTTGCATAGTTAATTATCATGGCTTTCTTCAGGAAAAAAAAGCATGAGACTGATAGTTGTATTTCATATATACCTGATCGATTCAGCATCATCTTTTGAGGCCTGCATATAGTCAGCACTTGCTGAAGGAGACACACCAAGGACAGAAGGTTGACTCTCGGTTTGAGCAATGCATTCTGGCTTTGCCTCAACAGATTCTGCTGAACTTTCATTGCTTCCAGATGATACTGCAGGCTCTTCAGTAATTTCTTCAATTATTACTCCTATAGCAAGTAATATAATAAGCATGGGAAAACGTTACGTGACATTTGTAAATGGAAGCTAATGGGGGAAATAACAAGTGACGCACCTCTTGATGCCACTCCACCACCTTCTCTCATCAACTTTTCTTCAGCATCTCTATGTCAATAACAAATAATTGTCAGATATGCCAGTGAAAAGAACAGCAAATGTAACGAACAGGCACCATTGACAAGTCATAACAAATACCTTAATACATCTGCAATAGTCTCATCATCTGGAGAACTTTCATGTGCTTTCGTCAAGTCAGACACAGCATTCTGCCATTGTGCAAAAAGTTGGCCAAATTTCCAGAGGGGAAAAAAACCTTTATTCAGAAATTCATGAAAATTAATGGATTACAAAAATGAGAGGAATAACAGAAAAAACTCACTTTTAACTGTTCCAAGGCTTTGTATGCTTGACCCCTCCGATATAATGCCTTCACATTCTTGGCATCATACGACAAAACCTACAGACATGTTAAAACAAAAGTTATTACCGTCTTAGCAAATATTCGTATCACGAAAATACAAAGCATGATTAGAAAACAAAGGACTTTGCTGGAAACTATTTCATGAAAGCACACGTAAGTGGAAAACGCCCAACAACTAAAGATATAGCCATTAGACAGCATTTCCATACCTCGGTACCTTCTTCTACACACTCATCATACTGGCCGGTTTTCAAGTAACAGGACATCAAATTAAGTGAGCATATGCATTGAAGATTTCTGCCTTTTGCAGCTGGGACATCCTTGAGGTTCTTCTTGGCCTAAAAATTGCAGCAAATAAAAATGTAAGAGTTGAAGAAGGCCAAACAACTCTTACAACTTTGCTATGGTTTCTACAAAATCAATAAATGGAAACACTCAATAAACTAGACTTACAAGCAAATACTTTTTTGATGCCTCTTCATATTTTCCCTGGCTGTGAAGTTCATTTCCCTGAAAGTATACAGAAGTAACCCAAAAGTTACAAAGATGCTAACAGGTACTGCAAAAAGACTTCTTAAGGGGAGACAGGCTTCAACTAAAAAGTAATCAGCTACACTCGTATATCATAGTTTGCAATTCTTGGATAAGGATTAGCTCAGAACACAACAAAACATAAATGATGGAAGTGTGGGTCTATAACACTTTAGTTCAGTGCCAACAACTTTTTTTCTTTTCTTTTTGAGGAGCCAGCTTATAAAACTCAATTGTATCTCTACAGAAAGGTACTTCCACAGTGCAAACTCATCACCGTAGGTGGTATTAAAACTAAACCTACTTATTCAGAAATGAACAAGAACAAGCTGTAAGAAACTCATCACCGTAGGTAAGTCCAATGCTTTTAACAAACTGTAAGAATATTTAAACTGTAGGACTAGGCACACGGGCGAAAATAGATGTGCGAAATTCGAAGCCATAATAGACGTCAAGCAACCTTAACTCCTAACTTTTGATCATGACACACAGTTATAGAAACTTGAAGGTATTTTATTCATCAAGAATAGTTCAAATATACATTGGATTGCCTCTTATATAGGCATATTACAACTGCTAAAAAGAATTGTGGGATTCTAACGGCTATAATGCGCAATAACACAACGGTTACTTGCTGTTTTAATGGTAACTATGCTGTGAGCCATAAGCCACTGAAATCAGTGACTTCTAAGGGTGTGTAACAGTGTATATTTTATGTATACCTATATGCGTATGTTTATAAATCTTGTATCGGTACAATGTACTACTATGTGTATACACAGTGTATAGTTTAAGTGTATTTCAGCAGTAAGGAAATCACAATTGACATAATTAGACCCCTTGACAAACTGAAAATATTTGGCTTTTTTACTAACTGTTCAGTCAGCTAAAATGCGCACAAATGCATGTCAAACTTCAAGCCCAATCCCACCACCTGGGACCGGCTATAAGTCATATCTGTTCATTATGATTTATTAGACACCATATTGTTCTATTGCTCAAGCATGTCATGTAATTTTTCATAATTTCCTCTCATTTAGTTTTTGGTCTTCCATCCTCTATTCATCATAAGCCTTCACTTGGATCTCGCAATGACTAACACGCGCTTCTAAGGTCACCTGCAGGTTTTCACATTTTTCATACAAGCACTATAATGGCAATTATAAATCTGAGAGTAAGTAAGATTGCCTGCTTCTTGAGCATCTGAGCTGCATTTAATTCATAAGTAATTTGTGCATTTAGCCTTGCACGCATAGCTGCTATCTCTTCAGGTGATGCATTTGCCATTTTCTGACTCAACTCAGCTAACTCATCCGGGCGAGTATGCTTCAACTGTTCTGCAGCATTCCTCAAGTCTTCAGGCTTCAAGTTTTGCATGCCTTCTGAAGCCATTCTCAATAGCTCGGGATTGGACATCATCTGCAATTCCAAACGTAAACAAAGTAACCAGCAGTATGCCAGGTTAAATACACGTCTGCTAAGAAGAATACATAGGCACCGATGGCAAAGGGGAAATTACATTGAACTAAATCACGTGGATAATATACAAAGAATTGTCAGAAAGAGAAAATCAACTAAACCCAGACGAAAATGTAAGTTACAACTACCAAAAAAACAAAACGAAGCAGCTTTGACATGGCATGCTTACTCAACAAGAAGTCCAGAGTACAATCAAGTATATACTTACACTAGTGAATACGGACGTACCACAACACATTAACTTGTAGATTACCACCAAATGCACAAAATGCTCAAATTATCAAAAAGCCATGTCAAGGGTCAGCTTCTTCGACAACAAAAATATTACCCCTAAAACTATAGATTATAAAGAATAATAAACTAATGAACATCATAAACAACTGAACATCATAAAGGGATTAAAAAAAATGGCCCCTCTTGCGCCTAACAAACAACTGATTTGGGCAAAAACAATAGCACCTACCTAACTGTAAGATTGAATTGTTCTTCGAATTATAGATAGACACCAGCAGTTTTTTGCTTGCTTCGTTTTTAATCACGTCATTAAAACAAAAAGGATTCCCAGACACTTGAGAAAATAATTCAACAAATAAGAAATCAAAATCGGTTTACCTGCTGCTGAATCTGAGCAAAATCAGCAGGTGACATCCGACTCATCTGTTCTTGAGCGAGTCTCATAAATTCAGGATCCATCGTTCCGTTAAACATTCTCTCTTACTGATCAACTCAATGACAAATCCACTGCTTTTCCACCTTCAAAATCTCAGAATCGACCTATAACAACTGGGGAATTGCTCCGGTAGAGATTATTCGACCAAAATTCGTGGACAATTGCAAGGAAACTCCGACAAGAATCCGATTTAGGGTTCGATATATCAATTTGCGGTTTGTGTATAATCGGCAATGTAAATTTTGTTTTTTCTTACGATTTGAAAAGAATAACAGATAAGAAAATTTGGGTAGACCAATATATACATACACATATATATATATATAATATATATATAGATATAGATATACAAACACCCACATATATATATATGGGGTGTATATATGTATATGGTAGTCATAATAAAATCTATTTTTATCACGCATTTGTAAAAAAAAAATGAATAAAAAGGGTTATCAAAACTGTCTTATGTTATGTAATCTGATTTTAACAAAAGCGTTTTGTGTTATTCTGACTTAATGGTTATGCAAAAAACCATTTTCTAGAATACGGTTTTGACAAAACGTCATGTATCACACTGTGGTTAGCTATATAAAAGCCTCATTTTCATTTCGAATTTTTTTAATCATTATAAAATGCAACAAAGTTCTGTCGGTATCTTTGCACAACATAAAACACACCTGAAGACATATTCGAGCTTTTACTCTTTTGTGAGTTATTTATTTAATTGATTATTGTAATTTATGCGTGTTAAGTAGTATTTAATTATTGTCAATTAATTAGTTTGATTGCATTAACATATAGTAGCATTTAATTATTGTTAGTTACTTGTTTCGATGGCGTAAACCTATATCAGTATTTGAATATTATTATTCACTTTGATTGCATGAATATGTAATCCGTTTGATTTAGGTTAATTGCTTATTTTTATGTAATGCATTTATGTTTGTATTTCGCTTAATTTATGTTAATTAGATATTTATGTTTAATTATAGCGTTCTTGGCTAGTAATAACGGTCTTGTTGATGAGTTAAGACCGGGTATAAGGGATTTGTTGACGCTCTAGGGCGAGTATTGAACCCTCCATCTTATGAGTAGCACTAGGTACAACACGCTAGATATGATGAAGACAACAGACTTCTACACAAATCTGCTCGTCACTTATAGTTGTAGGATGTATATAGAGCATATGAACCTAACAGAGAGCTTTATATTGTAATAAGGTTAAGATGGATTACAGTTTGATCACCCCATCTGTGGAGAGGTTGCGACTAAAAACACACTTCTTTCATCTACGTTTAGGCGAGGCCACAACTGTGCATTGAGTTTTTTCTTTACATCTACAGTGAGTCTGTTGTTGGTTGGAAGCTTTTGTATACTGCAGCGCAGTGGCTACAACTGTATATTGAGTTTTTTGGATGGACTCTGAACATATCAAATATAAGAGGCAGTCGTATATCAAGAGGAAGTTCATGAGTGGTTTACTTATTGAGCCTACAAAAACACCTATCCGAGGAGCAGATTCAACAGAACTCTAGGGCGTACATCTTCTCCCTTCTGATGGTTCTTATGTGACAAATCTAATAACAATTGTCACTTGGTCTACCTGTACATTCTTTGCGACATGCCCGGGCGCACGTATATATTCTTTGGACAACACCGTCATTACATGCTTGTACCAAAATCTATGCAATGACTCACTTTTGAGGTCAAAGGCGGATCAGATTGTGCGGCCGTTATTCTACATATAAGAGTGATTTGTCATCTTCCGTCCTTGACGCGTTGGACGCTAACTCGAGATGATTTTTGATGAGTCTCATGTAAGCTAGTGGCTTAGCTAGCGCAGCTTCCTGGAGGTTCTCCAGCACACTAACGGAGGACGATTTTCTGTGGATGCCTTACGGTCTTGACGTGTTGATGTCCTTAACACATGTATGCATCGAGGATGCTCATATGTGAACTGCTCAGGTGGCACTGATACAGTGGCACATTATAAAGCATCATCTCTCCCACAGAGTGTTGAGATAATTTAGGTTGTCACAAGAGGTGACACCCAAGTATATACACGTTAACGTTGCGCTGAATTAGATGTTATGTACGTATTTTTAGGTAATTAGAAAAGGAAAATAAATAAAATGGCATAGTAACAATCCTAGTCTATTTTGAATTTGCAAATTTGGATAAGTATTAAATCAAATATAATTAGGAAAGTGTGTTTGAATTTCCATGATAAATCCTAAGCCTAATTAGTATATACCTAGATTATCTATATAATACCTTTAGCTATCAATTTCACCCCAACATTACAACAATTCCGCCGCCCTTGTTGAGAAGAGAAAAAAAAAAGATTTTAGCACTTCCTTACCTTCCAGCGCCCCTCAGATTGGCCATCACCGACCATCCGCAACAACACGTAATTATATTTGTGTCGTTGCAATAAAACATCAGCGGGAAAAAAAAGAGAAAGAAATATATATAGTACTCCTTCTCAAAAAAAAATATATATATATAGTACTCCTCCATTCATCATCACAGCCTAGTGTCAAGGAGAGGAATAGAGGGTTTTCTTGCTTCAACATCTAATCCAATTCGTATATGCTATAGTATCGCAATTGATGTAAGCAATCTCCCTATATTTTGCGAAAATTCTATATGTTATGTTTGTTAAAAACTTGGATCATGCATGAGTATTCTTGAATATATAGTTGTATAAATCCTTTGTATATATGTATATGTGGCATAAATTGTATACGTTAAGCCTAATATATGTGTGTGTTCTCTATATATATGTGTGTGTGTGTGTGTGAGAGAGAGAGAGAGATGGTGATGGCCGGTTTTGGATTTAGTGCCCAGTGGCCATATGAGTGTGGGCAAGAATTTTGAGAAATTTGATGTGATATGTATATAACAATAAAGGATATATATGTACGTCATAGATTTATATACACTATGCATGATTTTGATTTGCAAAGAATGTTGGCCGAAATATGAATGATTTGCTTAAGCATTAGGTTTCGGCCACCTTTACTGATGGTGTGGTAAACACCAATTTCAACCAAAGGACTGCCACCCTTATACTAAATTGTTTTAAAGTAAATGTTTAGGAAAAGAGAAAAGCAACAATCTTTATTTTGAAAAAGAAAAAAAAACTAAATCAAATCTTCAGGTTGTGAAATAGGAGCAATAACCATTCAAAAGTTGATAAAATACTAAAATTTTGTTGGCAATTGGTGGTTGAGATGTTGTAATTGAAAAATCATAATAATAATAATAACAACAACAGCAATATTTTCATTGAAAATGAAGGGAGGACACGACAATGCTACCGAATATATATATATATATATATATATATTAAATAGGCTATATATGTTTGGTGTTTGTTTATATATAGGATGTCCTCATGTGTTGTGTATATATATACATGCTGTTTTTCCGAGCCTAATATATATATATAAAAATATATATATATATATATATATATATATATATATATATATATATATATTGGTATGACAAATAGGAATAAAATAGAAAGCTACGAACTAATTATTTTAAGTCAGCCAAATTAACCTTTATTATTAGGTATTGATATTTATACTACAATTGTTTAGATTCGAGCCTAGAAGAGAAGGAAGTTAATTCGTAAAAAAGGTAGGTGCTTCTTCCCCCTCAAACGGGTATGATTCATGCATACTTTGATGGTATACTAATGTTTTTCGTTGTTTTTATTTGTTTAAGTTGTAAATTTTGTATATGTTGGAAAGCAGAAGATATATTGTTTATGACTACTATGTGCGTGTATGTGTGTGAATTTGGTGGTAAGATTGAATCGGAACTAAAAAATACCCTTAAAGAATTGGGGAAAAGGGGGAGAACTTTTACACTCTGAGCCTTTAAAAAGTTGTGTTTTAGCCTTACAATAGGTTCCTATAGACTGGAAATAAGAGAAAATGGGGGTTAGGATCGAAAAACGAATCACAGCGGCGGAGCATGTGCCACACTGGCTACTGAAAAGGCCGCACGTGGGCTTCCACGCGTTGCCACTAGTAGAACAACCATTAAATAAATAAAAAATTTAAATTAAGGCAGAGAACAGGCCGGCAAGCGGGTTGGACCGAAGGCGGCTCATTAACCTCTCAAAAAAATGTATCGGGTCTGGCGGATCACGCCAGAAAAATATAATTAAATACCAGTAAAATTCGAATAAATTCCAGAAAATACAAAATGTTAAAATTAAATTATTTCCACTTAATTTCTAAAGTTTGGTAAATTTAAGTAATTAAAAATAATTAGTAATAAATATAATTAAATAAGAAAAAATAGGAAAATTTAGTAGAAAATTCTAGAAAATTTATATAAGCTAAGGAAAATTACGGGTGGTTATAAATAATAACTTTCCGATATTCAGAAAATTTATGTAATCAAATATTGAGTGCCGGAGGTGGTGAGGATGGATGTACGAGCCCTAGGCTACTTTGTTGTTGTATTCATGGCACTTGCATTTGCATTTAGAGTGGGTTGAGATGTACGGGTCTCAGACGCTCGAGTGAGGTGAATTATGGTGTACAGGCCATGGGCACTCGGTCATGGTGGATCATGGTGTACGGGCCGTGGGCATCGGTTATGGTGGATCGTTGTGTATGGGCCACGAGCATCGGTCAGGGTGGATTGTAGTGTACATGCTACAGGTATCCAGTCAATCCCGGGATCATGCATTGCATATAGGTTTAGGGGCATATTACGTGACATGATTTTTGTTGCGTGTGACACGTGGATGGAGCATGCATCACGTAATTGCGCATTTTTATGTGAAGTGATTTACTTACATCATTTATTTTATTTTATGCATATTGTATCATATTTATGTGCTATGTGATTATACCATTTCGGTATGCATGTGTTGTATTGGTTTGAGGCGGACATCTACTGGGTGATTTTCTGTCACTCACCCCTACTTCCCAGGTGAGCCGAATGAGGACTACGAACACATCTTTGTTGAGGACGGGACATACATAGCTTAGTGGGCTGGTTGATAGCTGCATCTAGGATACGAGAGGACTCTGCAGCTGATTGTTTTGAGTTGTCTTCGGGGAGTTCTATTCAGTAATGTAATGACGATTACTTGAGTTTAATTTAAGTTATGATTTACGTTTCCGTGAAAAAAAAATTCCTACGTCACTTCTGACGTGTAAGAGATTGATTCGACGCCTTGTATTCTCCTTAGCGAGATACGGCGGTGCATTGTTCCCGATGTTAGGGCTCGGGAGTAGGGCGCTACATCAGATGGCGAGAAAGGTGGCAAACATCGACTACACGAAGACGCACACCATATTCAAACAGTAGTATGAGGATCAAGTCTAGCGGATCGAGAGAGCTATGCACTAGGCTGACGTACTAACAGACGACTCACCATACATGCAGTGGTACAGACCTCGGACGCTCCTGACGCTTGTTTGACCTTGCATGGAGTACGTAGGCGACGATGGTTTCTGTGATTCCACATCTAATATTGTGCACTCATACGTATATATCATTTGTTTTATTTAACAGTGTTATTGCTAGTTAAATGTTTATTAATACTTCTATTATTTAAATTTTAGGCACACTACGTTGTCTGGATCTACCATCATTTGGCAACAACCAGGGGCAAGACATGCATGGAGTTAGCATCGAGTGGGCTCAGAGAGGAGGGTTTCGGACATCTTCTGCTGTAGAGACCTCCAGTAACATCCACCTAAGAGGCTGTCGATGCATATTATCCGTAGTTTGCTATGTCACAACCCTAGAGTCCATCGCGTCACACGTGTACATTAGAGGATCACAGTCTGTCGATGCATATATCCTGCAGTCGAAAGGTATTTCGGGACATGTGTTACGCAAGAAGACACAAACGTAAAAATAAAATGGAAGCAAATTATTTTATTATTAAAAATAATTTATAAAAAAGACACAAGACGATTTTGACAGAATCGTCTTGTGCCAAAAGTCAAAATGACACAAAACGGTTTTATCAAAACCGTATTGCATGACACTAGATTTGACAAAATTATCCTATATATTTTTTAGTTTTCTTCCAAATGTACAATAAAAATAAGTTTCTTATTAAAACTATACTTTTTTCCCATTTTCCTCTAACAAATTAGTTCAACGCCCACCATACGAGAACGCCGACTTCAGTTTTTTTTTTTTTCATTTTCTAATCATGAATATCGACTTCTTGAATTATTGGAAAGTCAAATGTAATATATTATTTAAATATATTGTTGACAAAGAATTACTATTAATCAGATTCTTATGAAGTACGTAGGAGAAAGTACATTTATATAAGTCAATCATATTATTGTTAAAATTATTTATTAGAGCAAACAACGATAACTACAACCAGTGTTATATTAATTTTATATTATTCAAGTTCGTATTTTGTTATGTAAAATTTATTAAATCTAATTAGCAGATTTTCAGATCAGGTAGACTTTTCTTTTCTCTCTTCCAGTAAGAAAATAAGTAGCTATGTATCAAATTATATATATTTGAAAATTATTGGGAGAACTTTCAGTTAGCTTTTGTTATAAGCAAAGTATATTTACCTTACAGGTATATTTTCCCATGTTTTAACCACATTTCAAAGTCGTGGTAAGAATTACCTACTAAACTAGAGAGCGAGAGAGGTATGCAAAAATATTAAACAATGTAATTTTATTAAAAACAAATATAAAAAATATATCGGGCATTAAATCTAATATAAATAATTTAATAAAACTACATAGTGTAATATTAAGGTATGCTTACCTGCAAAGCTAACTGATTGTATTAACCAAGTCAAAGTAGATTTTACCTATATTTTGTAACTCAAGTAGAATGAGCTGCAAAAGCTAGACCGGACCATGACGTTATAATACATACGCAAGCACACATACATACATATATATATGTATAGGTTAATTTCACCAGGTATCTACACGTTTCCACAAAGTTTTAAGTAGCATTCATACTTTCATCTAATTCGCTTACCAGCCAGACTTATTGATGAAATGCACACTTGGTATCCGGATGACATGCTGATTTACCGTTGATTGCTCAAATCCCCCGTTGACCGGACTTAACCCCAATTTTAACCCGATTTTAACCAAGGTTATGTATCAACCATTTCAATAATAAAAGGAAAAAAATCAAAAAGCCCCCTACACGTGTCCCAGTAGTGTAATTTTTAAACAAAACCTTTCTCAACACGGACTAATAGATGAATGCCACGTGTCAACTTTAAAAAACCATCTGTAAAATTCCTTCATTTTCACCCTCTGAACTCGGGCTTTTTCCCCTACCCTATTCCCCCAAAAACTCAGAAACACCCCTCCTTCTCCGGCCGCTTTCCTTAGCAACCCCCCTCTCCGGCAACTTTGTAAAGAAGTTGTTGTGTTTCTTTGATTACAATCCTTAATGCTTAATGGATTTGCTACGAAATGGACGGAGGACAAAAATTTGAAGGGCAGAGAGGTTGTCTATCACCCATTTCAATAACAACAGTGTGTTGGCAAATTCAAATAACTCTTGTCAAATGGATGCCTCAGCCGTCCTCTTTCTTCAACAAACTCAAATTTCTCAACTTGTCACTCAGGTGATTGAAATATTTCCACGACTTCTTTATTTTGCGTCCACTCTGTATAGAAATTTCATTAGGTCTTTTGTTGTGATGATGATGATGATTTGAAGGGCAGACAGGATAATTTTGATGATGATGATGATTTCTGGAGAAAGATGGAAAAGAAATCTGGTGACCATGAAAATGCAGAAAAATGGGGTTGCAAGAACAATAATGGAGCTGAAGATTGCATTAATTCAAGTGGCGTTCAGCACAAGATGTGAACTGTGTTAGGGGAAAAAGAACGGGGGACAGAGGTGGGAAAAGGAATGAATTTTTCGGATGGGGTTATTTTTTAAGGTGACACGTATCATTCTAGAGAGGAATCGGTTGGGATAATGGATGGAATTAGGATTTAACCATGGTTAGGAAAAGTTTGGCGCCAAGTGTGAGAAAAGTGGAAAAAAAGGAATTTTGCTAAAAACTGACTACAATAGGTTAATTCCCGGTTGCCGGATGCCAGATGTACATTTCACCAATAAGTATGACTGGTAAGCGAATTAGATGAAATACTTAAAACTTTGTGGAAAAGTATGAATATCATGTGAAATTAACTCATATATGTATATATACATATATATAGACACACACATACACATGAAAATCATATGTGATTGTTTAATGGTTTAAACAATTGTATCTAATGATAGATAGAGTAAAATGCTAACACCACATGTTTAGCTTTTGATATGTAACCGTTGTTTTTTAAAGTAATGAAATAAAGTTTCCTTTATGGTTAAAAATTAAGCCGCAAGGATTTAATCTTTTTTTTTACAAGTAACACAGTTAAATTACGTTTGTGAATCTCTAACTTGCTAACCTAACTTTGTGCCCACGTCTATCTTATTTTGGTTCAAGCCCTAATTCCATATTTCCTTCCTTCCAAGTTCACTTGTCCTCTCGTCTTGTCGGCAATTCTTGATAGTTTCAAAACCCTATTATTCTCTAAGTATATGTGCAGCCATAGTTAGAATATACCACTAAAGCATCTCCATCTTCCTTTCATCCTCTTTAATTGAGCCGAAATCAACCAGTCATGTTCATCAAATCCATAGAGAAGAAGAAGATTAATCAATTAAACGGGAAACCCATCAGAGCAATTTCGATAGTTTCGCCAATTGTTCACAGAAAAGAACCCAAAAGACAACATCTTTATTTCATTCTGCAAAAACCCTTTTCTTGTTTCCCGCAATTTCTCTGCGAAAGTTGAGTTTTTCTGTTTTCTTGGTAGTGATTTTTCTTGGTCTGACTGCAAGAAACCAAGTTTCTATAGTCGGAAGAATTTTAGTTGGTGAGTTTTCTTCACATCCGCATTTAGGACATCAATTTTTTATCCCTTCTATTCAGGTTTGAAAGATTAAGTTTTTGTTTTCTTGAATTTTTTCAGCATTGCTGGTGATTTTGATTGGATAATAGGTGCCATAATGGGGGATTTTGATCGTTCTAAAGTCCGAAATATATGCATTCTAGCTCATGTTGATCATGGTAAAACTACATTAGCAGATCATCTGATAGCATCTTATGGGGGTGGGGTGCTGCACCCCAAGCAAGCAGGTAGGCTTAGGTATATGGATTATTTAGATGAGGAACAGAGGAGGGCAATAACAATGAAGAGTTCTTCCATAGCTCTTCAGTATAAGGACCATTCGATTAACCTTATCGATTCGCCTGGCCACATGGATTTTTGTAGTGAGGTCTCCACTGCAGCCAGGTTGAGTGACGGGGCATTGGTGTTGGTGGATGCTGTGGAGGGGGTTCATATCCAGACCCATGCGGTTTTACGCCAAGCATGGATTGAGAAGCTTACTCCATGTTTGGTACTAAACAAGATTGACAGGTTAATTTGTGAATTAAGATTGACTCCAATGGAGGCTTATACTCGACTGCAGAGGATTGTTCATGAAGTTAATGGGATAGTGAGCACCTATAAGTCAGAAAAGTATTTATCTGATGTTGATTCACTTCTCTCTGCCTCTACTGGTGTTGTGGATGATGGTAGTTATGAGTTCATAGAAGACGATGAAGAGGATACTTTTCAGCCGCAGAAGGGGAATGTAGTGTTTGTTTGTGCACTTGAAGGATGGGGATTTGGCATTGCTGAATTTGCTGAACTTTGGGCTGCTAAACTCGGGGCAAACTCAACTGCATTGCAGAAAGCACTATGGGGGCCACGATATTTTATGCCAAAGACTAAGATGATTCTAGGCAAGAAGGGAATTACTGCTGGAACCAAAGCAAAGCCTATGTTTGTGCAATTTGTTCTTGAGCCACTTTGGCAAGTTTATCAGGCTGCCTTGGCAGAAGATGGCCAGAAAGGTGTCCTGGAAAAAGTTATTAAATCTTTTAATTTGTCAATACCTGCTCGTGAGCTTCATAACAAGGACCCAAAAGCCGTGCTACAATCTGTCATGAGCAGGTGGCTTCCACTGTCAGAAACAATATTGTCCATGGTCGTAAAGCAAATGCCTGATCCTGTGGCTGCTCAGTCCTTTCGTATTACTCGCCTGCTTCCTAGGATCGAAAGTTTCGATGACGCAAGTCACTCTGAATTTTTTATTGAGGCTGAGAAAGTCAGACAATCTGTTGAGGCTTGTGACTGCAACGCTGATGCACCTTGTGTTGCTTTTGTTTCTAAGATGTTTGCTGTACCAGTAAAAATGCTTCCTCGAGAAGAGAGTCTGAGTAACCATGCAGATGATAATGGACTTGCTGAAACAGGTGAATGCTTTCTTGCATTTGCTAGGGTCTTTAGTGGAGTTATACATGCAGGACAAAGGATTTTTGTGCTCTCAGCTTTATATGATCCATTGAAGGGTGATGCAATGCAGAAGCATGTGCAGGAAGCTGAATTACAGTCTGTTTACCTGATGATGGGTCAAGGTTTGAAACCTGTTGCTTCTGCAAAGGCTGGAAATATTGTTGCTATTAGAGGTCTAGGCCAAAATATATTGAAGAGTGCTACCCTTTCTTCATCAAAAAACTGTTGGCCTTTCTCCAGCATGGTTTTCCAAGTGGCACCTACACTGAAAGTTGCAATTGAGCCATCTGATCCTGTTGATATGGGTGCACTAATGAAAGGCTTAAGACTTCTGAATCGTGCTGACCCATTTGTTGAGGTATCCGTTTCTTCTAGAGGAGAGAATGTGCTTGCTGCTGCAGGCGAGGTTCATCTGGAAAGATGCATCAAGGACTTGAAAGAAAGATTTGCGAAAGTAAGGTTGGAAGTCTCACCCCCTCTTGTATCTTACAGAGAAACAATCGAAGGAGATTCAGATATTCCATTAGAAAATCTGAAGTTATTGAGTATTAGCTCCGACTTTATTGAGAAGACTACACCAAATGGAAGATGTCTTCTTAAAGTGCAGGTTATGAAGCTTCCAACTGGTTTAACAAAAGTCTTGGATGAGAGTTCTGATCTGCTTGGAGACATTATGGGAGGTAAATCAGGGCAAGCTTGTCTAAGCATGGAAAGATTGAGAGGCAATATTGTAGAAATGGATGATCCAATCAAAGCACTAAAGAAGAGAATGATGGATTCTGTAGAAAGTGAATATTCTAGTGGAGCACCAGATTTGGACAAAGATCGAGTTGAGAAATGTAGAAGGTGGTGGCACAAGTTTTTTAGCAGGATCTGGGCTTTAGGGCCTAGACAGGTGGGTCCTAATATTCTGCTTATGCCAGATTCTGGAGGAAAGAGAGATGATTATTCTGTTCTTATCAAGGGATCGCCTTTTGTATCTGAAAAACTTGGGTTTCTTGATGAAACTAGCGATAATGGATTTTCAGATAATCCTTTCCCACATGGGGATGCAACCTTGTTGATGGAAGCAGAGAGTCTTGAAAGCAGCGTTCTTTCAGGATTTCAATTAGCTACAGCTGCTGGTCCGTTGTGCGATGAACCTCTGTGGGGTTTGGCGTTTGTAGTCGAAGCATACATTTCTCCAACGATTGAGCAGCCAAATGATTCAGATACTTCTGTTCAGCACTCGGAGCATTATGGTGTCTTTGCCGGACAAGTAATGACAGCAGTCAAGGATGCCTGCAGGGCATCTGTCATTCAGAAGAATCCGCGGGTTGTGGAAGCAATGTACTTCTGTGAATTGAACACCCCGACTGAGCATTTGGGTTCTATGTATGCAGTGCTTGCAAGGAGGCGAGCCCGAGTGGTCAAGGAAGAAATGCAGGAAGGTTCACCATTGTTTACTGTACATGCATATGTGCCAGTTGCAGAAAGCTTCGGCTTTGCTGATGAGCTGAGGAGATGGACTTCTGGTGCTTCAAGTGCTCTACTTGTTCTTAGTCACTGGGAAGCACTCCCAGATGACCCTTTCTTTGTCCCTAGAACAGAAGAGGAGAAAGAAGAGTTTGGAGACGGTTCTAGTGTTCCTCGCAACACAGCAAGAAAACTAATTGATGCTGTGAGACGGCAGAAGGGTCTACCTGTGGAGGAAAAGGTAGTGCAGCATGCAACAAAGCAAAGGACTCGTGCTCGTAAGGTGTAGCCTGTAGAAGGTGCATATATCTACTCGTAGGCACTTTATGCCTTCTTCATGTTCATGTGAAAAGAGCGTAGCGATTTCTAAATTTTGTTTCTTGTTAGACTTGGTTGACCGCATACTGTTGAAAGCATTTGTAATATTTTCTTATTTATGTAATGAGGTATAATTTGAATTGTCACATGGAATAGAGTAAATGAAATCTGGCATTTAATATGTTTTTGGACTCTGATTTGATTTTTTACTGTATCCTTGGAAGATCAGTGGTAAAAGTGCCTCATATCTGATATTTGGCATAAATGGACTATATATGTGCCTCATATCTGAAATTTGCCTACTACTTACCCTCCCCAGACCCTAACGATAGCTTTTGCTGTCGTTGGAATACGACACTGGTACTGATAATGATGATGATGTGGTGTAGTTCCTGGATGCAAGTATATCTTAACATACAGCTAGTTGCTTTTGTCCTGTACTCCTGTTAACTCCATTTTTTAACCGACCCATATAGTGAGAAAAGGCTTGAGTGGTGTTGTGTCGTCGTTGTCCAATTGACTCCATTTTCTGTTGGGAATTAATGGAAGCTGATACTTTTACTTTTGCTACTCTATATTGATATCCTGCATTAGGTCTTAGTTCTCTGGGGCTACCATTGCAGTTGTTCTGTATGTGTTTTATGCGTTTTATGCGTGGTATCCAGGTATTTAGGACGAAAAGTTCTTGGAGCGAAATGGAATTTGATTGACTTGCTTCTTCGCTGTGTTTGGCCAATGTGCTTTTACTTTTTCCAGTTCTTCTGTAGTTTTCTGAAGTTGGAAAGTTCAAGTCACCTTCTTCTTGAACACCACTTGTCTAATTGCGTATTTATAGTCGACAGATTGTAGCATAAAGGTTACGTGATTTTACTCATTCTAACTTAAGCCATGACTGGAAATAGATATATTTGAGTTATCTAAACAGGGTGTAAATTTCCTTGAAGTTTGTTTAGTTATCCTTTGCAGATTTAGTTACCTAATTCAGTTCCAAAATAATGGTAAAATACACTTGTCTCTCCTTGTTTTGCTAAGGACATGTTCTTTTGCAACAACACAGGACGGTAATTGTTGTCAAACATCTGACCCTTTTATACTGTTCTATTGTCTTATCTATATTTCCATTTCCAATTTCCAATAGAGTCAAGGACACTCTTCTTTGATTTGGAATATGATAAAATAAAACAAAATGACTCACTAAATTGGTTGCGCTTCTTATATTGTGAATTAGCAGTTGATCGACACAACTTGACATAATTTTCATTATGCATAATCGGAAAACAACTTATGTGTGTTTCTAATACATGAGTATGATTGCGTACATCCGACCCCTCCATACTCTGCCATCGCGGGAGTTTCTAAAGTAATGGAGTAATGTTGTTGTTGTATTGTCTTCTCTATCACTTATCAGGGTTCCTTCTTGTACTCTAAATGTTACAACATTGAGGGTGTTATATGTATAGGATGCATGTCTGTTTTACCTACATGAAGAAAAGCTCTGATCCCAGGTCCTGTATCTATTCCCTGAAAGAGATGGAACGTGTACTAGTTGTATCTTGTGTCTTTTTCCTTTAATTTTCATCTCACTAAACCTGCCCGTTGGTCGAGGGAGTGAATGCTGATGAGGGTGGGGAGGGCACACATGCACATGGGCAAACATACAAACAGCGTTTTAGAGAACTTTGTCTGAGGGATGTAGGTATTATTTGCCTGCCTCTCACATTTTTTGGACCTTTACCATAGTTTTTACTGTTGTTGGGATATATTAGTTATGTGTTGTTGTCCGAGGCCATGACTTAGGACTAGCAACTTGGGTTCCACATTAAGAGAGGCTCTCACCGATTGAAATACAATATGGGGAGTCTAAGCCTTAAACCTTCTTATTTCAGTTATTTAGTTTTATCACGTGCCGGGGACACCATGATTCTTTTATCTATCAATAACTACATGCATTGCGCACTGGAAGTGAAGAAGTAGGCCAATGTCTTGGTAATAATGGAGTTAAGCTAGCATTTGTAGTGAATTCTATGTTAAGTAACTTATTCTTCTGCTTCAAAAAAAAAAAAAAAACAACTACCATATCCAGTATATCTCAACAAAAGCAAAAGCTATCGCTAGGGTCTGAGTAGGATGAGAGGCGGACAAACAATACATCTATTCAAAGGGATAGAGAACTTTCTTCGAGTGAGACTATGTACTTGAATATATGACACAATAATAAAAATGTGGTGTGCTAGTGAAGAGATTTAGTAAACACAAATGGAAAGCTTTCGATTTTAAAATAATCATAACCGTGTATATGCAAAAATAATAAAAGACAAACAAAAAAATGCAAAGTTTTCTGCTTAAAAAACAAAAAAATAAAATAAAAGTAACTTACGCTTCGAGCTTAGTTTGATTGTTTTTTCTCTAAGGTTTTGGTTCGAGTTTGTTGTAGTCATGTCAAATCTAGCTCCAGGTTGCAGCTGTATAAGTTTGTTCGTGTATAGCACAATTTTTCTAAGAATTTGATCGACACGCAATTTTTATTATGAATTATCGGAAAACAACTTCTGTGTGTTTCTAACATATGTATATGATTACGTACACCCTCTCTCCTATACTCCGCTATATACAAAAGTCTATATGGCAATGGGTAATATTGTTTTTGTTTCCTAAGAATTTGATTAATAATTGACTTTGATTTGTCAGCTCGTTTGATATCCGATCCTAGTCGTTCCTTCGAGTTAAAAGTTAAAATGGGACTTTTGAAACCTCAGCTTTTAGCTACACAAAAATTTCATTGGATCACATGTGACATTTAAAAGTTGCAGTTAGAAAAAGAAAAATAATTAACAACGCACTGATTTGGGAAAGATTCAGGGAGGACACCAACTAATTTGGAGAAGTCATCGCAAAGGACAAGAAAATAGTTCTTTTTAAAAAAAAAAATTGCCGAAAAAATATTAGTAAAAATTACTAAATTAAATTATATCCCAACAACAACAAAATATATCGCTAGGGTTTGGGAGGGTCTGTAAAGGGGGATAGACATACAAACAAAATACAACACATTTATCTCAAGAGATAGAAAGTTTGATTTCAGTAAGACTTCGGATCTATATGTTACCTACATAAATGACTTCTTTGAAACAAATCTTCTGCATATAAATAATTTTCACTAAAAAAGTTAACAAAAAAGAGTAAAGGTTGGGGGGGGGGGAACTTATATGGATCTTTTGCCTGTAATTAGCTTTACACAACAATACAACTGAATTTCAAACAAAAAGAGTTTAAATACAGAGTTAATTGCACATGGTATCCATTTTTTTCCACCAAGTTTTAAGTAGCATCAAATGTTTCATGAAACACACTTGCCATCCAGACTTATAGGGTTAATAGACACCTGTCATCCATGCTGACGTCATAAAGGCAATTTTCATTTATTTTTTAAAAGTTTATAGAAAAATAATTCAAAAATAAAAAGAAAAACCCCACCCCACCCCACCCCACCCCAACCCCCCACCATCCACCTCCCTCCCCCATCTTCCTCCATCTTCATCTTCTTTCTCCATCTTCTTCCTCCATCTCCATCTTCATCCTCCCCAAATAATTGAAGGTTAGCTACTACAAGTCGGCATAAAGTAATCCATTTTACTCATACCGACTCCCGGCTTGCCAACAATGGTGTTCCACCTTCAATACAAAAGCTTAGATGTCGAGTGAACTACCTTGCCCTGAAATATTCATCTCAAATCGAAGAACTTGGGAAAGCTTTGGTTGCAAGAATGCAACACGATGGAAGCACTTATCTTGCTCTTCATTTGAGGTTTGCCTAGACGCTCCTATAGAAATGAAGATTGTTTGCCCTATGAGTGTGAAACACACTTGCCATCAATTATTTGGGGAGGATGAAGATGGAGATGGAGGAAGAAGATGGAGATGGAGGAAGAAGATGAAGATGGAGGAAGATGGGGGAGGGAGGTGGATGGTGGGGGTTGGGGTTGCGGTGGGGGTGGGGTTTTTCTTTTTATTTTTAAATTATTTTTTCTATAAACTTTTAAAAAATAAATGAAAATTAACTTTATGATGTCAGCATGGATACCAGATGTCTATTAACCCTATAAGTCTGGATGGCAAGTGTGTTTCATGAAACATTGGATGCTACTTAAAACTTGGTAGAAAAGAATGGATACCAGGTGCAATTAACTCTTTAAATACATAGTAACTTCTGTCATACCCTCAATCATGCAAATCTCTCGAGTTACCTGAGACATTCATTGGAAGCTTTGGTTGCACTCCAAATACGAAACTTGCTTATCTTCCAAGTTCAAACACAAGTGGCAACATAACAGGGATTTCATTTTTTTTTTTCATTATAACAAAAGGGAAGAGTTGCAACAAATCATATGAGAGTAATTTAGCAACAGATGAAGATTAGACAGAAGAACTAACAGTTTTGTAGCAAGAAGCCACTAACTAATGTGTTCATCTCAGCCATTGATAACCTTATGGAATGTAGATCCTCCACAATTTTGTCAGTCATAGAGCATGATGATGACTGGCTCGAAAATCCCTCCAACATCTGCGATTTTCGTCTTGATGCCATTTCTTTCGCCCTTTGAATCTCTTCAATGTTTCTTGACTCACATTCCAGATCCTCTTCCAACATCTTCATTTCTTCCTTCTTTAGTTGGGTTTCAGTCATGCACTGATGGTATTCAAGAACCATGTTTTCGAATTCAATCTTTCCGTTATGTATCATGTCAAATACAGTTTCCTTCTCTCCCTTAACAACCTGCAGCTTGCGTTCCATCTCTTCCAACGAACAGTAAGCATTTTCTACATCCTTTTGTGCGACTTGGATATGATTCTCTACCTTCTCCTGCTGCTTGTTCAATTCCTCGTGTTGTTTCTTCAAGAATCCAAGCTTTTCTTGAGTCTGTTTCATTTCAGTTAGTACCTTGGTTATTGTTTCCTCGGACATCAAAAGCTCTGTGGCTTTACCACTCAATTGCCAGCTCCTTTGGGTAGGCTGATTGGATGTTCTATCGATGTTGTCTATAGATATGAGGACCCTATCTTTCTCCAACCTTTGAGTTTCTCCATCCAATTTTGATTTCAAATCATGTAGGCTGTTGTTGAGTTTGCTTTCGTATTCCTTTGCCTTCATCTTTTTATCCACGATTTCTTCCTTGCGGACTTGAAGATGAGACAGTTCATCTTTCTTCTGCTTATGGAAAGTTTCTGCAGCTTCTAATCTTGCTCGTGTTTGAGTTTCACGCTGCTCGAAAAAGCTGATTGATGTAGAAAAGCTTGACAAAGAATTTCTCAATGCTGCCCATTTTTTGTCAAGCAAGTCTCTCTTCTCATTCAACTCTGAATAAAGAAGCTTGGAAGATTCATACTCGTCCTGTTTGGCATGAAGCCCAGATTCAAGTCTTACGAGCTTTCTGGAGATCTCATCAACTTCATGAATTGTTTTCTCAAGGGATCCAAAGACGCTCATGGTTTCAGCTGAGCTAGAAATCTTCTCTTGGGTTTCTACTAGTTTCCTTCTGAAAAAGCCCATCCCTTCTAACAAGCTCGCTATCCGGTTATTGGAGGACACTGCTTTAGGGGATTCAGCCCTTTGTTGAATGATTCTGCTTAAGGTTTTGTCTTCTAGAAAGCCTACTTCATCCAACTCACGGTTCTCGCTTTCACCAGCTGAGCACCGACTGTACCAATCCTGCACATTGACCTCGTATAAGGTACTTTCTGGCTCTAAGCTTTCTTCATACATTGAAGAATCTTCATCAATAGATTCGTCAAACTGATTATTGTCCCCTCTGCCAATCTCAACAAACTTTTCGGAAAGCTTCAGTTCTGCGCCAATCTGAGTATTATTGCACAGATTGCAAGCAATACTTTTCTCCAACTCCTCTTCCCTCACTTGCATAGCATTTTCATAAAGACTGACCACCATAATTTGCTTCAACTCTTCCCTTTCTTGCATAGCTATCTCATAAAGACCAATCAATTTTTCGTGTTCTTCCTGCATTTCCATAATTTGATGTTTGAAACTCATCGATTCATTCCTTTCTTGCATAGCTTTTTCATAAAGACCCATCAATTTATCGTTCTCTTCATGCATTTCTGCGAGCTGATGCTTCAACCTCTCAACTTCCTTTCCTGTGTCCAAATCCTCTCCAACTACTTGATTACATTGGTGGTGGGAATCTTCTGATTGTTGCCCCTCAATCAAGGATTTTCTTTTGTTTTCTTCCATTGCTTGTTCATAAAGTTCAATGAGTTTGTTATTATCCTCAATGAGGACTTTTAGCTTCACCTTCAGTTCTTCGTTTTCTTTGGACAAAAAAATTGCGGTTTCATGAACTTCTGCTTCCCTTTGACTTGCAGTAGCAATTGCGTCAACCATCGTTTTCAGTTCTATTTGATCACTACCAACCGTGCTCAACATCTGGGTGTTATTCAGTGAAGGATGTCCAGCCGGTAATGATCTTTGTTTTTCCAGCTTGTCTTCCAAGTCATTCACATAGCTACAGGATGTTTCATATATTGTTAAGAACACAATATATTGAATAGTCAAAGAAAAAGAAAAAAGAAAGGTCAAAGCAAAGATTATTCTCTTAAATGTGCAATAGAATACAAGTTAGCTTAACCTTGACACGTGATACCTGGAGAGCTAACCAACTGCCTACTAAATGGTGCATATTTGAAACTCCAAGCAGTTACTAAAAGACCTTCAACTTGCAACATTCACATGCTTATGGGGTAGACGGAACATGGATAATTGGGATCAAAAGAAGGCAAACGATGGAACAAAAATTGTATACCTTTGCAGTTTCTGTTTCTCTCCGACGTACATATCAAGCTTCTTTCGCAGAGAATCCAGTTCTGACTGATTCTGAATGGCCTATGACAACATAATCTTACATGAATCAATTTTTGCTGGAAAGGAGAGCCTGGTTATCGTTCTAGTTTTCACTCCAAATATCTTCAGGCATTGGTTATTATACAAAACTCTAATATCAGAAAGGAAGTTTACCTGCATTCGGAGAAACTCATTCTCTTCATTCATTGATGTTAACCAGGGAGACGCAGGATCCTGTTTCATCGTCACACAAACACAAAGCACCTCAGGTGGTCAATTTTCAATAACATTTTACTGGTTATAAGTGTTACAAACAATGACTTTTGGTATTTTTCGTACTTTCTATTAACTGGATTTAACTCATAGGCTGCAGAAATTAAAAATTTGTCTAGAAATCTAAACAGATCGTGATGTCCAGTTTTAAACAGGTTCCAATATCCATTTGTTCTATGTTCTGCAGATATGCTCTTTAGACTTACTGATTTCTTCGTTTGATTTAAAGCTCCAAGTAAAATGGGATTCAGAAAAAATAAGAACAAGGTTCTGATAGGAAAAAGAAAGAAGGCAAATGCTCAGAAATGAATATTGAAAACCTGATTGCAAAGCAATAGATCATCTTTAGAGGGAGTTTTCCATTGAGAAGTTCCTTTCTACATCAGATAAAATTCATGGTTAGATATAATCACCATCTCTTTCCTTCCAAGACGGAAAAAAGAAATAAGAAGAGCCAACCCAGTTCATACAAGGGTATTAGAAGCACCTGATCAATTGAAGGGTCAGGTTCATGCATGAGTTTCCAATCTAGAGCTTCTAGCAACTGCATCAAAAGACCAGCAAAGAGAGAAATATTCAGGATTGAACCAGAGTTCTCAAAATCCACTCGTTATGACAACTATTTCCATCAATGACCAACAAAAAGTTTTTCCTATTCTTTTACCCAGAATTCCAGCACTATTTTTTCCTCCGTCTTTCTGGCTCTATTGACATACAGTGAGCAGAAAAAAGCAAATGATAGAATTTTAACTTTCTGCATACACTAGAGATCAACTATGAAACATGTCAAATACTTCGGATGCATAGACAAGGCACTTCATGAATGTAATCAATTATTTGTTCTACCAGTCAGTCAATATACAAAGGCATTTTCACGCCTGGAGGTTCCTAATGGTGACATTGGGCATTTCAATGTCAAAATTTTAACTTGTAAATCTGTCTTCAGTATACAAAGGCATTTTATCAATGTAAACGAAAATGATGTAATACAACCATCTTCACCTTGTCTTGTAGTGCCGCTATATGCTTATTCATTCTCTCACGTTCCTCTTCATCGCAAAATGATTTTAATCTGCACATTATTGGCAAAATCAACAAGATTCACATTACAATGCATGACGATATCTTACAGGTTAATAGACAATTAGCTAGAAAGTGGCGTTAATCTGCAGTTTTTTCTTGCCTTCTTATTTCTTCTTTTAGTCGTAGGTTTTCCATAGCGAATCTTGTCACTTCCTGGTTGCGATCAACCTGAGTTCGCAGTACCTCTATTTCCTTTAAAAGTTCCTCCTTTTCTTTGAGCAAATGAGCCTCAGCAGAAATCTTTCCAGATGCAACTGATTCCAGTCTCTTTATTCCAGCTTCTCGAAATCTTAACCTCATCTTCAAACTTTGGATTTCACCTTCTCTCTGTTTAGCCTGGTTTACCCAATCCAAACGAGCCAATTAGAAAAACAACTGAAAAAATAAGACAAATAAATTGGATAGACACTCTTCACATTTGTTCCCTTGTTACAGATTCTCCTTTCCGTTAGAAGGCCAAACCTTATAAAAGAGACCACAACTTGACTAATTGATCCAACATAAGAATACAGCACATGCTTATTTGTGATCATGACATCCAAGTTTCACCAGCAAAACGTTACAAGAATACAGCAAGTTCTTCTTGGGTTGGTTTGATAATTTACAGACTCCAAAGTAGCTTAAGTAGGTAAAAGTTCTTTTCCCACAACGTACCAGCTGCATTGCTGCTCTGTTTTCAGCTGTCATTGCCTCCAGTGCAATGTCCTTGTCCTTTTCTCTCCGAATTGCGCCAACAAGAGCAGCTTCATATTCTTTCTTCTGGAGATATATACAACATATAAGGTTCAAAATGATGCAAATTCCACCTCATTCAAAGGAGTCAAAAGATACCTGTGACATCTTTTTATCAGAAATAAGCGGGCTGGATAGACCAGGAAAGCCTTCCCATTTGAAGGGCCCGGGAGATTCAGCACAGGAAACTGTTACGTCATCCATCTCATAGTTTTCAGCCCTTCCACTTCCTAGACCCTTCAAGCGCATCACTTCTTTCTGCATATCATTGGGAAAGTAATTGATCAAAGCAGGATGCGCAAGCTTACCATTATATACCGTGATAACCTAATTCATTTTTAAAAAGTAGCACCAAAAGGCGGCACGCATGCTCTATTTGGTATTTCTACTTCTAAAAGAAACAGTATATGTTTACGTCCAAGACATAAAATATTCAACCATATAAAGGAATGGCTGCCCAGCTTCAATCTACTAATCCTACCATAAGATCATTCCTCAGTTTCTAACGACAGTGAAACATATAAAAACATTGGCGTTGAATGACATCAGTCGCAAAAAATCTGTCACGCAATCTGTTATAAAGAAGCATAAACATCAAATATATAAGAAATATTTCTTATAAATTATCATTCAGAAGCATAAACATGAAATATTGTTTATAAGAAATAATCTATAAGAAATATGAAATTTCTCTATCAGTACCTTGAGATTTTGAATCTGCACCCTCATCGCAATAACATCTCCAGAAGCATCTTCATTCACAATCGCCTGAATGATGGGTAGGGAAAAAAGGAGCAGAGGACGGCATAAATTAGGATAAGTAGTTATGTCAATGTCAAGAGCAAACAACTGCTGTATGTTCCATCACTCCTATCTTAATTACTGCTCAAACTAAATTCCTCTGGGTGTTAAGTTATTTAGTAAGTTAAAACCATTCCACTAATATTCCGTTATTCTATCAGAACAATTCTGTCCCAAGCTCACCAGCCATATAATTTGAAATGACGTGAATGAATTCAGAAGGTCTGATAATATGTGAGTGACAATTACATAAACCATATTACCATAATCCTTCCTTAGGATCCAAAAGTGAATGTTAGCACAAAAACAGGATAATCACCAATCCTCTCTATAAGAAATATGAAATGTTGCTGAATTTTGATGACTTAAAAAGATGGAAAGGATCTGACACATCAGACTGCTTGTGAGTGCTCTTACTAGTAACCAATGAATGGTTACTAGTATCCAAGCAAAATGAGAAGGCAGCTGGTGTAACTACATAATTTTTATATATTACATGATGTAATTACATGATTTCTTACTAGCAACCTTCCCTAAAAGTAGACTATCCAAGCATGAAGATAAAGAAGAACAAAATGAGAAGGCAGCTGATGTAACTACATAATTTTTATATATTACATGATGTAATTACATGATTTCTTACTAGCAACCAATGAATGGTGCTATATTTTGATTTCCCTAAAGGTAGACTATCCAAGCATGAAGATAAAGATGTTGAAAATAGTTGAAAATAGTTGTTTGCAATTTCTCTGTTTTCCCTCATTATAGCCGTTGCCAACGGCTCTTTTTCATTTCTTATATTTCTTACTTCTAGGTAGCTGTAGGTATAAGTATGTAAGGGTTCACAAGCTTGTATGAAGTAGTTCTTAAGGAACATTTTACTGACAAATAATATTCTGAGCACTTTTCATTTGTTCAACTACATCTTGTATTATTTTCTATATGGTATCAGAGCCATAAAGGGATTTAACTCTCATACTCTTGATCAGTGAATCAAGGCTCTAAATTTTTTAAGCCTGTCGTATTCTTGAAAAGAATACCCAGTCAGTATCCAAAATCTGGTGTCTGATTGTTGTACCAAGCAAACGTGATATATCTTCTTGAGCAACAGTATTTGTTGCTGATGTTTGTTTTTATTATCTTGATAAAGGAAACCAAAAGAGTTTTTTGAAAAGCCCAGAAACCCAACAAGGAAGAAGAGGTGTTTCTCAGAAGGAGAGAGAAGAAGTGACGAAAAGGAGTTTATGTTTTTCGGTTTTTTGTTTAAAAAGGCACCGGAAAAAAAGGAGTCTTGAAGTTTAAAAATTGTGGTGAATAAAATATATGTTTCGTGCATTCTAGAAGGACAGCTGGTTGATGCAGATCTGTTCATTAAAAAAATATCTCACGTGTGTGGCTGCATGAGCTACACGTGGATTCCACTACTTACCATTTTTTTCAAAACTTAAATCTCTTCCTTATCTTGGATTTCCGTGGGAACTTCATTCTTCTACTCGGTTGAATCTCTTCTCAACAAAAATCTCTCTTCTTCGACCTACGACTTCTGCAGCATTTGTCTTATACCTGTAACATACATCAAATATGTCTGCAACTTCAACTCCATCTTCTGTTCCTCGTAGGACAGAAGCCTCAGAAATTACCACTGGACCAATTTCAGGTCCTATTCCCACTCCAAACATGCTTGATAGTAACTCTGTTATGATTACGAACCTGAAACTTACTGGTCACAATTACTTAGCTTGGAGCAAAGCAGTAGAACTGTTTGTCATGGGCCGGGGAAAGGATGACTATCTCTATGGTCACATGCAGATACCATCCTCAACAGATCCACTGTTCAGACAGTGGAAAACGGAGAATGCGATGATAATGTCTTGGTTGATTAGTTCGATGATTCCAGAAATTGCTCATAACTTCATTCTGTACACTACAGCTGCAGACATATGGAAAGCTGCTAAGGAGCTTTACTCACAGACGGATAATGTAGCAGAAATTTATGAACTTGAGACTCAGGTAAATGAGATAAAGCAAGGTGAACAATCTGTAAATACTTATTACTCTCAGCTTACTTTGCTTTGGCAGCAAATAGACACCTACGAGACTCATAATTGGGGATTACCTGCAGATGCTATTGCATTTAAGAAGTTTATTGAGACAAAAAGGGTATTTCGTTTTCTGCAAGGTCTTCACAAAGATTTCAATACAGTTAGAAGTAGACTGTTAAGTACCAAACCTTTCCCTACACTGAATACTGCATTTTCTGAGGTTAGATTAGAGGAGTCACGGATTAAAGTTATGATGGGTAGCTCTCATCTAAATACTGATGTTTCTGGGTCAGCTTTAGTCATGCAAGGGCCTAACTCTGAAAATGCAAATGGTCTATCTTCTGTTAGGGGTTCAACTCCGGGGGGAAAGTCACAGAATGTGAGACCTTACTGTAAATTCTGTAATCGTCAAGGTCATACTTTTGAAAATTGTTATAGTAGACCTGATGCTAAGGTTCAAAGGCCACAGTCTAAGTCGTTTGGTAATAACTGGAAGTATAATCAACCCTGGCGTAACAATAGTAACAATTCAAATTGGAGACCACCTACCTCTGATAACTGGAGGAATACTAAGAATCAAGGGTACATGGCGCATATGGTACAAAATGACTCCAGTCAGTCTGGATCCTGTCAACCTGAGCTCAATCAGTCAGCAATTCAACAACAGCTGGACACCTTATTCAAATTAATTGGACAGCAACAAGGTGACAAGCCTCCTACTCAACCTGAGACATCTACCTCAACCATTTCGGTTGCTACCATGGCTCAAGCAGGTACTCATAACTTATCTGGTTCAATTTGTTGGATTGTTGACTCAGGAGCTTCAGATCATATGACATATAAACGGGAACTTCTTAATAATTATAAGTGTTTCTCAGAGCCTAAGTATGTTCAAGTAGCTACTGGGGTTAAAATTCGAATATTAGGCAAGGGTGACTTCATTTTTAATAACAAGGCTAAGTTATTAAATGTTTTGTATGTTCCTGATTTGAATTTTAATTTGATATCAGTCAGAAAATTTACTATGGATAACAAGTGCATTGCCTCCTTCTCACCCTCTGAGGTTCTATTTCAGGGGACATATTTGGGGGAGAAGATTGGCAATGCTAGAGTCCTCAAGGGTCTCTATGTTTTGGAAACCATAGTAGATTCCAGAAACGTATGCTGTGTTACTAATGCTATGGCTACAAATAGAATCTCTGGAGGTGGTTCTAAGGAAAATATTTTGTTATGGCATTATAGACTAGGCCATCCTAGTTTCTTATATCTGAAGAAGATTATGCCTAAGTTATTTGTAAACACTGATCCATCTTGTATTAATTGTGATTTTTGTGAAATGGCCAAAAGAACTAAGGCTGTTTATCCTCCTAGATTGTATGTTCCAACATTTGCTTTCAATCTAATACATTCGGATATCTGGGGTCCTACACGGGTAAGTAACATTAACGGTGCTAGGTGGTTTATTTCCTTTGTTGATGATCATACACGGACTACTTGGGTGTTTCTGATGAAACACAAGTCAGAAGCCGGTAAAATAATCCAGAATTTTATTATTTTTGTTCAGAATCAGTTTAATATTACTATAAAAACTCTTAGATCTGATAATGGTCTTGAATATTTAGATAACACTGTTCAGAGTTTTCTTACTGGGCTTGGTATTCATCATCAAACTACTTGTACATACACACCTCAGCAAAATGGGGTGGCAGAAAGGAAAAATAGACATTTACTAGAAGTTACTAGGGCTATTATGTTTGCTAAAAATGTCCCTAGTTTTTATTGGGGGGAAGCAGTATTGACTGCAACCTATCTTATTAATAGATTACCTTCCAGGGCACTTTCATTTCAAATCCCAGTTAATATTCTTAAACAGCGTTATCCTTCATCACATCTGATTTCCATGTTACCAGCTAAAGTGTTCGGAAGTTCTGCCTTCGTATATATTCCTGCTCATATGAGGGGTAAACTAGAGAGTAGAGCAATCAAATGTGTTTTTATTGGATATTCAAATTCACAAAAGGGTTATAAATGTTATGATCCACACTCAAAAAAGGTCTATATTACTTTAAATGTAAAAATTGATGAGCATTCTGCATTTTATAATAAATCACCATATGTCGCATGGAATTCACAACCTTATGATTTCTGGAGTGTTATAGATATCTCATCAAGTGCTAACCCTACAAGCGAGTATCCTACTATGCGGATATCATCTTCTATGGACAGTACTACAGGAATGGAAGAACAAGCTGGAGACTACAGGGAGGTTCATCCTATCACTAAAGTTTATCAAAGGCGGAAACACAATCAAGGAGTTCACACATCAGAATCAATACAATCAGAACATAATGAGGCCATTACTAATCTGGATTCAGTGCCAGAATCTATACAATGTGTTGATTCTGTCTCTGATGATAGACCTATTGCAGTTCGAAAAAGGGTAAGAGAGTGTACCAAACACCCTATCAGTAAGTTTGTCTCCTATGCTGCATTAACTCCTTCATTTTATGCTTTTACTTCCTCTCTTGATACTCATAAAATACCTAATAATGTTCATGAAGCATTGAATGATCCAGTATGGTGTGCAGCGGTTAAGGATGAAATGGACGCATTAATTAAGAATAAGACCTGGATTCTTGTTGATAAATTAAAATCAATGAAAACAGTTGGTTGTAAGTGGGTGTTTTCTATTAAATATAATTCTGATGGAACTATTAGTAGATATAAGGCAAGACTTGTAGCAAAAGGATTTACTCAAACACATGGTATTGATTTTCTGGAAACGTTTGCTCCAGTTGCTAAATTGAATACTATTAGAATCATTTTTTCCATTGCTGTCAATCTTGATTGGAAAATGTTTCAATTAGATATCAAGAATGCATTCTTAAATGGTGATCTTCAGGAAGATGTGTTTATGGATGTTCCTCCAGGTTTTATTACCTCTACTAACAACAACAAGGTTTGCAAATTAATGAAGTCCCTATATGGTCTTAAGCAGTCACCTAGGGAATGGTTTAGGAAACTTGCAAATGTAGTGATCAAACACGGTTTTACACAAACACACAGTGATCATACTCTGTTTGTAAAAGGTTTTGGATCTGAAAAACTTACAGTTTTGATTGTATATGTTGATGACATAATATTGACTGGGAATGATGAACAAGGTATGCAGGATATTAAGAAACTGTTAGCCTCTACGTTTGAATTAAAGGATTTAGGACAACTAAAATATTTCTTAGGTATGGAAGTTGCAAGGACTGCCTATGGTATTTGTATATCTCAAAGAAAATATGTTATGGATTTACTTTCTGAAGCAGGAATGTTAGGATGTAAACCCGCTATTACTCCTGTTGATGCATGTAATAAACTGACCCTTGTAAACACTAGTACTGATGAAATTACCGATAAACAGAGTTATCAAAGATTAGTTGGAAAATTAATTTATTTATCACATACTAGACCTGATATTTGTTATGCTGTGAGTTATGTCAGTCAATTTATGCATAAACCCACATTTCATCATCTTAAAGCTGCAATGAGGATCCTTAGGTATCTAAAAGGAGTCCCTGGACAAGGTATGTTTTTCCGGAAGACTCAAGATAGAAGCTTGATTGTATATACTGATGCCGACTGGGGTTCATCGTTGGATATGAGGTCAACTACTGGATATGGAACATTCTTATGGGGAAATCTCGTTACTTGGAGAAGTAAGAAGCAGCCTGTGGTATCAAGAAGTAGCGCTGAAGCAGAATTGAGAGCTTAGCATTGGGACTTTGTGAGGGACTTTGGATTAATAGAGTTATAAAGGATTTGGGATTATATGTGACGAAGCCTATTCATATATATTGTGACAATATTTCAGCCATTCATATGATCGAAAATCCTATACAGCATGACAAATCAAAACATATTGAGATTGACAGGCACTTTATTCGGGAGAAAATTGAGGATCAGATCATAAAAATCCAGCATGTACCTTCAAGATTACAAGTTGCTGATATCTGGACCAAACCAGTTACTATCAAGATCTTTCACAATCTACTTAGCAAGCTTGGTTGTATTAATATCTACAACAAGCTTGAGGGGGAGTGTTGAAAATAGTTGAAAATAGTTGTTTGCAATTTCTCTGTTTTCCCTCATTATAGCCGTTGCCAACGGCTCTTTTTCATTTCTTATATTTCTTACTTCTAGGTAGCTGTAGGTATAAGTATGTAAGGGTTCACAAGCTTGTATGAAGTAGTTCTTAAGGAACATTTTACTGACAAATAATATTCTGAGCACTTTTCATTTGTTCAACTACATCTTGTATTATTTTCTATAAAAGAAGAACAAAATGAGAAGGCAGCTGATGTAATTACATGATTTTTTATATATTTGGCACGTTGTGCGAATTTCAGAGTGCTCAACGTCTCCATTGAACAGCTGCAACAGAAAATTACCACCATCAGTAAATAAAATTAAAAAAGACATTAGAGCCATACTAATGGAGTAAATTAATCTATCTCCAAGGAATGATGGAATAAGATCAAATCAGCGGGAGCAATACTCCTTAAATGCTCTTTTATTAGGATACACTTATAAGAAGATCATACATCAAAAGCAAAGTTAAACTATTCAGAAAAATGAGTAGTAAGTTGTAACACAATTAAGAACCTGATAGCTGGACTTATGTTCGCAATAATAATTGTCTTTGCATTGCCTCCTAGAGAATCCTGCAAGAGATTGTAAGTTGAAGATGCTATAGCGTAAGCAAAGTCATGTCAAATCAGCCGTGAATACACCAATTACATTAGACCAAAGAAGCAAGTTAATGATCTACTTAACAGAAACCACAACTAAATTAGAAAATAATGAGCATAGCCTGCCGAGCATTAGAAAAAAAAAAGCTTCTCTCTCTTATTACTAATGCCCCGTGATCAAATCGTTACACTTAATTACACTTATCTTATTTGTTGCAGTAGTCTCATGGATTTTACAAAAATCTTTCTCAATGATCAACCTGTACTTAAGGGAGAGGAAGACTAGTCTACAGGGATTTTCACCTGAAGTAAAAATGTGAGCTTCGAGTCTCTGTAAGGAACGTGGTGGTTCTTCCCGTTTGATACATTTACAAGGTTCATGATAACAAGTCTGCACAAAACAAGTGCACTATTGAATGATGAACCAGTGAGATAATGAACATAAGAGAAAAATGAAAAGAAGAAATAATACGTAAAATTTGTTTGCAACTTTATAAGTCATAACCAGATTCATAAACGACATACCCTAAAGTTGAGAGGCTCTTGTTGATGTTGGTAGCTTCCTTCAGCCGTTCTCCTTCTGCTCCAGAGCTCTTCTGCCTATTTGAGATGAAAATAAAGAGATGAACTTCAAAGTTTTAAGATTGATTGAGTAATTTTCATCAAGTCAAAGTCTATCATGTACCTTTCAGAACCTGCTAAATCCACAAGGTTCAGACGAGAAAACCTATGATGAGTCACTCCTTGGGATTCCCACTAAAACATAAGAACACGTCACAATCAAGTAAGTGAAAGTCCAATATACAACAGCTGCAAAGAAAAAAGCAATTATAAACATCAATACTAATGATTCACCAAGTACCTTACTTTCAACAGTGCATGTAAACACACTGTGGGAACGACTACTTG
Organism: Eustoma russellianum; assembly: GCA_036186865.1. Taxonomy (NCBI): domain Eukaryota; kingdom Viridiplantae; phylum Streptophyta; class Magnoliopsida; order Gentianales; family Gentianaceae; genus Eustoma; species Eustoma russellianum. The sequence continues at coordinate 27,398,505 of AP025072.1, forward strand.
CAGCATTCATGTTAGTTGCAGCAACCTTGCGGTTATTGGCACCCTGACAAACGCCAAGTCATGAGAATGAACCAATGAATGAATTTAAGCAAAGATGATATTTTATTAATCATCTTCCCTTTAGAACAATAGAAGATTCAGTAGTTACAACCTCTATCCAAAGGAAGCACAAGTTCTAAATATCATTACAAAGGTGCTTCAATAGACAACAGCTGGGACAAAATGGGACATTTTCTTGCTAGAATCAGATTGGCTCATCGATCAATATATACCTGAAGAAGTTGCTGTATTACATCCCTCGCACTTGTGACTTCCACCTCTGTTAGATTTTCAACATAAATCCCCTTCTTACTGTCTTCCCTAATCTGTAAGCACCATGCAAACTCATGATCACTTTCCATGGAAAATGGTTTTCAAACTATAAGAATAATGTCAAAAGCATTTGGTGATGATTTGAAAGAAGCGATACCTGTAAATTGAAGGATGAAGGATCTAAAAGATCAAGAATCTGTTCATTGTATATTTCTAGAAAAGAACATTTGCAAGCAAATCTGATCTTCTCCTCTCTCCGTGCTTCTCTTTCCTATAACAGAAAAGTGACCATGACCTGATTAGATTGCAAAAAAGACACTTGTTTGATCTGGAAAAGGAAAGGATAATCAAGTGGTCAGTAGTGAACGATAAATCATGTAAAATACAATAATATTTGTGTAAGCCGTGGTCCAAATAGAAAGACTATGGGGCTACTTTTATGTTGCCCAAAATCAATATAAAATATTACCATTCCCAACCCATCACATTATCCATTTGTTTTCTTTGAGCAATAACGTTGTGAAAGTTCATTTCCCAGCCTATCATACTCATGGTCTTTCTGCCAGGAGCTGTGAGTTAAATTATCTCAGCTAAGCTTATTTCAAGGAATTCGAGAAAATCTAAAAGTGGGAGTACATACTGCTTGCTTGGGTTAATATTGGATCTAACTCTTACAACTCTAAAGAGACAAGTTAATCTACATCAAGTGATCAATTTGAAGGCTATTGGATAGCAATGAAAACTTGATTATGTATTGAGGGTTGTGTTCCCAACAAAATGTTCACCAAAACCTCAGCGTGGCAAGTTATCAAAAATTTCAGTACATTTCAATAGTTCATATCCTTAAGTTAATTGCATATCTAATCAAATAATTAAGCACACTGACAAAATCGCCTACTTAGCATAATACAAGTCATTTTAACATCGAAAGTTCCCAAAACACCTACCTTCTGAATTCTTGAAAACAAAAACTCAAAGACTCTTGGTGTCATTCCAGAGTTGATGCTATGTCTTCTGGTGCCTCCTTCAATATCTCCTAGCATTGTGTGCGTTTTCCCGCTTCCAGTCTATTGAGCAAGTACAATAAGCAAAAGAGAAATGTTTCAATGCTTCAAGTATATATGAGCAAGCCAAGAGTCCACTGTTAGATCACTCTGCTAAAAGGATATACAAATCTAAGCATCTTCTAGTTCAACTGGAGATCCAAATTAGAGATTCATTCGGAAAGAGTAACTCACTTGACCATAAGCAAACATGCAACTATTGTATCCTCCCATGCAATTTTCCACCATGGGCACTCCAGCCACTTTGAATAGCATTTCCTGTTTACTAATTCTTGTTCAAAATCTAACAAGGCATGCACATTAAAGTAAAAAGGGGCCAAGAAAAGAAGAGAGCAGAAACCACATTTACCTGACAAACATTTTCATCCGCAACAAGATCAAATGTAAAACGTGACTCTGGATTCCCTATCCAACTAATTGTTTGGGGACTCTCTTGCCTTACGCATTTACTATGTCCTTGCAAAGATACCTCGGAGTTGCTCAGAGGCCGAACTCTGATAATAACCTGCAAAAATTCAAAAAAATGACTATGGACAAAAACTTGAACTACATCACAATATTACACTTCCAAGAGTTGTGAACAAAGGAGCTGTGACGCCTTAAGTAGCACGCAAAGTAATTGCATCTTTAATATCATCTAAACTTTTCCTCACAGTAATCCGGTTGCAAACATTGAGACCCAAAGCACTAAATAAAAATTCTATTTTCTATCAAACAGAGTATCTGAATATATTATCCGCTTCCCCAGGACTTAGCTAATTGTATCCAATAAATAATAAGTCGATCATACATCCTTGTGGCTAAATTCACTATTGCTACCAGCAGATAATGCTGTTGGAAAAGTACTTAAAAGTACGTTAAATCTTGTGATCCAACCTTGTATAGTGTTATGTGACCTATTGATAGGAGATTGGATGAAGTTTGGAGTGTTTTATGAAGAATGGAAGAAAATAGAGGCGTTCCAAACACTTTAAGCGCCTAATGTAGGCGTTCGAAGTGTTCTGGAATACTTCCAGACACTTGAAGCGCCTAATGTAGCGTTCGAAGTGTTCGGGAACACTTCCAGAACACTTCGAACGCCTTGTATAGGCGTTCAATGTGACATGAAGCGCCTAATGTCATTTCGTACAGTCGTTCGAAGTGACATTAGGCGCCTAATGTGTCGTTCGATGTCACATGAAGCTCCTATGTCATTTTGTACAGTCGTTTGAAGTGACATTAGGCGCCTAATGTGACCCGACTGTTCACAAAAGCTGCATCTTCTCCTCCAAATGACATCTCCTTTCATATTGAACGTCCATAACCGATCCATGGAGGAAAAATCTGCAGAAAAGGGGTCTTTTGAACTTGTCTCAAAGCCTATAAATAGTAGGCTTTGCTATCTTCAAAACATACATGAAAAACTCTTGAATTCTTGTGAAAAATTCTGCAGCATTCTTCTTCTACCTTTCACTATCATTCTCTTCTACTAAACAAGTTCAATATTTTCTCTCTAAGAGCAATAGAAAGGAAGTAAGCCGTTATATCCTGGGAAGCATTTGTCTGAAGACTACCTTGCTCACCGGTAGAGGCAAAATTGCTTTAAGGACAGTGACAATCTAGTCACGTCTCGGCTGTTTTGGTTTGTTGTTCTTGTTGTTTTTTTCAATTGATTCTATATCAAATTCTCATGAAATTCATCATTTCCTAGAACCCTTTGTTACAGATTCATTTTGTGTTCCCTAGCATAATAACGGTGTTCTTGGACGAATTTGTCAAACTGTTATATTCCATGTTTGATAGCCATATCGACCCTTATTTTCCAACAAATGCTACTTCTCTTTCTCTTTTATACATAAATTTTCAAAGCCAAAAAAGAAATGTTGAAGAGAAAAGTGAGCATTATATACTCTCATGTCTTTCGCTTCAAGTTGATTCTGTAGAAGAACATGAGATGCATGTGTCGCTTATAAATTTGCAAGCGCACACAAATTCCACCATCTATCCTAAATTAGTCATTTCCACCACAATAGTGGTGCTGTCATATCCTTGGAGTAATTAGCCAAAATTAATTCTAGAAATGCGATTATAGATACATTCCAATTTCTACCACTGCAATATGTTCCAGGAGCAAAACAAATAGATAATGTAAGAAAAAAGTAAATATCCAAGAAACTCCAATCTTTACCAGCGAACACCTTTCTAATACTGCAGAAATTAAACTACTAGTCCACTTACTCACTCAGTAATAATAATTATCATAACGGAAGAAACGTCAACGCGAAGATTCAACTGGAAGTTCTGAGATTTATAACTCTGAGAATCATAATACCTTTCTTCTAAATCTAATTATATCTGAGGTAACAAACGTCGAGTGTACCTGAACATTATTATCTTTCCAGAAGGACGGATCGTCATGGAAATCAAAGCTCCTAGACAGCGGCGCTTTCAAGTCATCGTCATCGAGACAGTTCTCGCTAAAGCGACAAACACCCAACGAGCTTGCCTCTTTCATTTCTGATTTGAATTGAAGATCCGGAGTGCTCTTTACCATCGACAAAATATCGGACGACGATGAAGAAGAGGAAGCACGATGGTGGTTGCCTAATCGACTCTTAATTGCGCTGGCGGTATCGGAGAAAAACGACATTTGGATGGATTAGGGTTTGTTGGTGGGAATTTGCAGAGTGGAAAGCAGAATAGAGAGGAGATGAAAGGAGGAGAGTGAGAAATTTGAGTTATGTCTGCAAGTCAGAGGAAAGAGGGAGATGGCAAGATTTGAAAGTAGGGGAGTTTAATCGGACGGCGAAAAGGGAGTAAGATGGACGGTAGGGATTAAGAAATGAATTCAAATTTGGAGGACCGTTTTGTGCGGGGGGTGGGAGTTTTGGTTTTTTTCTCTTTTCTTTTTTTTGGGTTGAGAATACAGTAAGATATTTTGAATCCACGAAATGGCCGCAGAGGGAAGAAAAAGCGGTTGAGATCAGAATAGGCAAAAAATGAAGCAAAATATGAGGCCTCCAATCACGTGCTGCCACGTGTACAAGTAACTATTTTTTAAAAACAAAAAAATTTTAAACTTCAACCACTTTAGTACACGTGTCAATCTGTGATTGGAGACCTTATAAATTATGTTTGGCTGATGTGACTTTTAATTTATCTCAGTCAATAAACTTAATATAACGTAATATCTTTTTTTACAAGTAGTCTCGGTATGTTGTATAAATTATTTTCTTTTCTAAAGTAGAAAAATATAAGAGAAAAAAGTTGAGTTAAAAATTTATTAGAAACCATATTTCATTAATATTATCTCTTTTTTCTTTTCCCGAAACTTTATTGAATTATAGTTGTGATTGATCACCTACCAAGAGGTAACATGAACACAAATTTTAGAATGGTCATTGACCAACTAATAAGCATTACATAAATTGATCAACAACCAATAGAATTTTGACAACTAGATTAATTTGCCAACTCAACAAAATTAATCCACTTCAGCAGACATGGCTTCCTCAGTTTACACCACATTCTTGTTTTCAAAAAATTTCATCGTGCGCCAAAATCTGAGATGAAAGTCAAAAAACCAAATCAACTTCCATTATCTTCTCTGCATTTTAATTTCAATCCTTTCTCTCAAGAAGGCTTTAAGATAACCCATTATCTTTATTCCATTATCAGGTAACTTTTGGTTTGCAAATTAATCCAGTGGTACGATTTACATATTAATTTCGTAAATTTCATGTCTACTTCTGGGTTTTTTTCGTCATTTTGGTTTCATATACAAAGGTAGAATCTTTTCTTTATTTTCAGTATCTAGATACCTTAATATTCTGTTCTGAGATTCTTTATCTAGTTTTTGTGAAGTTCCTTGGTGGAACCAGGATTCCTTTTCTATGATTTCTTTAGTATTTATTATTCAAGATGATGATGAAAGAGTATCTACTTGTACCTGATCTTGGTTGAACTTTCGCAATTGTAGCCTGCGAACTGAGGCACAATTGTTACATACCATTACTCCCTGTAGCTATATGCATTTTGTTGATTCGGAGGATAGCAAACAGCGACTATGGAGACCACTATTCTTAGAAATTACATGCTTCTGTGTGTTTTGTTTCAGTGGTTTCCTGTTTCTGTTTATGTTAGTTCTATTGCTTGTTACGTGCTTCTGTGTGTTTTGTTTCATCTGAACTTTAAGAAATTGGTGGTAGTCGTTATTTGCTTATTCCATGTTGTTTGGACTAGCTTTGTGAACTCACACTTTACTAGAAGCATAATTTCATTTATGAGGATGAAGTGTTAACATCTGATGGCTATGCTGTTGGAAAAATAGTTGGTAGCAGCTGGTAACGTTCTTAATGTCGAGTAAGTTCTGTGTGTTGACAGGAAACAAAAAGAATGGTTTTAGTTCATCGCGATAAAAGTTGACATGGAGAACCAACATGAAGAAGGTACGAATTTTAAACAGGTTAATTATTTACTTCTACAATCTTATGAAAATGTATCTTCTTGTGATTCTTCTACTTTACACATAGGTATCAAGATTGGAATGACATTTACATCTGAGAATGATTTATATAACACATACAACACTTATGCAATTTCAAAAGGTTTTGGTGTGAGGCGAGGCCAAAAATTTTGGCGTAAGAGCGAGTTATCTGGTGGTCTATTGTTGTGTTCTTATGAGGGCAAATCGGAAGTATGTGGTTCTAATGAACAGAGAAAAAGGCAGAGGCTAGAATATCGTTGTGGTTGTGAAGCTAGACTGAAATACAAGATCATTAATGGGTTATGGGAAGTGGTGGAGTTCAAGGAAGCTCATAATCACCAAATGGTTGAGCCACAACATAGACATTTTATTTCATCTGCCCGCAAAATTACATCAGCCACTGGACGAATAATAGACTCTTTGATCGATGCTGGTGTTGGTCCCACAAAAGCCTTTAGATACTTAGCAAGCCAAGCCGGTGGAGTACAAAATGTTGGTTGTATTGAACAAGATGTTCATAATCATCAACAATCTCGAAGGAAAAGTTTGATTAGTGGTGGAGATGCTCAAGCGTTGATTGATTATTTCTCAAGTAAAAAATTGAAGGACCCAAACTTCTTTTACACATTTCAACTTGACGAAGATGGCCGATTGTGTAATGTGTTTTGGAGAAATAGTGTTTCAAGGTCACATTATGAATGTTTTGGGGATGTGATTATTTTTGATACCACCTATAGGACAAATAAATGGAATATGGCTTTTGCTCCTTTTGTTGGACTAAACAACCATTGGAAAAACATCTACTTTGGGTGTGCTTTCTTGCATTGGAAAAACCATTGGCCTTTGCTTACTTTTTCTGGTGACATCAGGTCTACACAGCGAGGTGAAAGTGCAAACAAAGTCTTTGGCGGCTTGTCATGTCAAACAACTACTCTGGTTGAATTTGCAAAAAAATATAACAAAAAGGCTGGGTATTTGCGTGAGTCTGAAGGGTTAGACGATGTCAGAACACGTGGTAGTCCCAAGATAAAGGTGCTTGATTGTGGAATTCTGAAAGAAGCAGCAAAGGCCTACACACGAACCATTTATTTCAAGTTTGAAGATGAATTCTTACAATGTCTTTCAGATTGGACTGTGAGCAAAAGTGTTGAAGAAAATTATGAAAGATATACACTCCAAAAAGAAAAATCTGACGAGATCTTTGTTGTTGATTTTGATTCTACAAAGTATTCTATTGTTTGTAGTTGTCACAAGTTTGAGACATTAGGATGGTTGTGTCGTCATGCCTTGAGGGTTATGCATATAAACTTAGGCTTCAAAAGTATTCCAACTTATTACATTTTGAAAAGGTGGACAAAAGGGGCAAAACAAGGAAGTATGTTTGAGAAAGATGAATCTAGTAGATGCAGCACATATAAATCTTCAATGGCAACTCGCCTGAATGATTTATTACTACAAGCTTTTTCTATCATGAGTTTGGCTGCTGAAAATGAAATGACAACGAAAATAGCTAGCAAGCATTTGAAGGTAGCTAGAACTGAAATTGTCGAGCATCAGAATATGTTCTTTGCTTGTGAAGATGATGATATGTTGGAACATGATACTAGAAAAAAAAATCTTCTGAGTTGTAACGTGAAAGATCCGGTTAATAAAAGACGAAAGGGCCAGAGAAATTCCAGGTTGAAAAGTTTCCTTGAGAAGAAAAAAACAAAACGATCTGCGAATGGAACTTCAAGCTTGCAGGTACTTAAATAATATGGAATATTATTTGTTCAGTTTAAAATGTTAAATTTACAACCTTCTGAATTTATTGTTTCAGCCATTAGCTTCAGAAACGAATATGGGCTTGGTTAATATGGATGTTAAACTGGATGAGCAGGTATACTTTAAGATTACAATCTTCTCAGTTTCATGTTTATTACTACAATTCTTACTAATTTGCCATTTCTTTGAGCATTAATAGATGCAGGAACTCTATAGTAATCCGAGTGTTTCTTTCACTCAGTTACTTAGTCAGGTGATATAGATAATATTTCTTTTATATTTTAACTTTATATTTAGCAACAATGCTTCATATATATTATTATTTTTTCTAACTAAGCTGTTTGATGTTCATTTCATCAGGTCAATCAAGATGTTTATACATATGTAGAGAGCAACAAGTCCATGAATGGAGTTTAAGCAGATAATTCAGAGACTAAGGATGCACAACAAGTTCAAAAACAAAATTTCAAACAAATGTTTAAACACATGAAGTTGAAAGTTTAACGTGAGCACCACATATTGTATTTTGTGGTTTTAGTTAATAGTTTGACCTTGTATATTGTTTAATAAAGATGTTATGATTGTTCATACATTTGGTAATTGAAAAGATCTTAACTTGTCGTTTTAAAACACTAGAGTTCTCGTCGTCTTAAGGTTTGGACATGTTCGAATCTAAAATCTAAAGAAAGTGACATACAAATCAGATATTATGCATACTATGTCACTTATAAAGAATATTTACAATTATTATATCTATTGCTTTGTAATGTACACTCGAACAGGTTTGAAAAAGTCCAGATGTGCCTGATTTGATAAATTCAATACTGGAAATTTATACCAACTCATTTATATATGATGCATGCTTAAACATTTAAAGTTGTGCTAGTACCAAAACCAGCTAACGCAGTCCACTAAGTGAGTTTTGACAAAATACACAAATGCTCAACAGTAATATAACATTCTTATAGACAAAATGAACACAAACAAAGACTTCTTGCGTTCAACTCTCTATCATAGGAAGACAGACGCCTAACAAGAGTGTTTCATCAATTTATACCCTGTAGTTAGTAGAGTAGCTTGATACCAAACTGATACATTTTTCTCATACAACACGTTCTTGGCATCGTCAGAAAGATTATCAAAACCGGATTCCATTTGCTCAAACACTTTTCTAAAGTCCTTTCTGAGTGTACCATATGCATGCTTGAACCGCTCCTTGTATTCACGTAGCTTTTTTGCTACTGTACTTTGGCATGGACCAAATATGCCCATTAATGATTTCTTCTTCCCTAGTACTTTAATGCACTTGTCATCCAATGCCCCAATTCCACTTAGGCCAGCATGTACCACATGAGCATTGCAAATGGCGCCAAGCCTTTCAGTCAACATATTCTTAGTAAAAAACTTTATTATATCCTGGCAAATTACATCAATAAGGTCAGGAAAAAAAACAAGTGGGAAGCAATTCAGGGTAGAAACTTAAATTCTAAAGTCAATAAGACATAAAAGCAAACTTGTACGAAAACTTGTAAAAGAAAAGAAACACTAAGATAGAAAAATACGCCATTTTTTCATAGTTCATGACCACAGGAACTATGCGACTCCGAGCAAGAACTTTGACATAATCAAATTGTTTCTTACAAATGCTCTCCCGGAAAGAGGAGACAATTCCTGTACTATATTAGCTCTTTCAATGCAGTGGTTCATTACTAAAAACAGCATCATCTTCTTTCTCCATCCTCCAAGCATGGGAAGAATTGGAAGAAACGTTTAATATGCAGATATTAGAATCTGAAGCAGAATAAATCACAAATTTTAGAATGGTCATTGACCAACTAATAAGCATTACATAAGTTGATCAACAACCAATAGAATTTTGACAACTAGATTAATTTGCCAACTCAACAAAATTAATCCACTTCAGCAGACATGGCTTCCTCAGTTTACACCACATTCTTGTTTTCAAAAAATTTCATCGTGCGCCAAAATCTGAGATGAAAGTCAAAAAACCAAATCAACTTCCATTATCTTCTCTGCATTTTAATTTCAATCCTTTCTCTCAAGAAGGCTTTAAGATAACCCATTATCTTTATTCCATTATCAGGTAACTTTTGGTTTGCAAATTAATCCAGTGGTACGATTTACATATTAATTTCGTAAATTTCATGTCTACTTCTGGGTTTTTTTCGTCATTTTGGTTTCATATACAAAGGTAGAATCTTTTCTTTATTTTCAGTATCTAGATACCTTAATATTCTGTTCTGAGATTCTTTATCTAGTTTTTGTGAAGTTCCTTGGTGGAACCAGGATTCCTTTTCTATGATTTCTTTAGTATTTATTATTCAAGATGATGATGAAAGAGTATCTACTTGTACCTGATCTTGGTTGAACTTTCGCAATTGTAGCCTGCGAACTGAGGCACAATTGTTACATACCATTACTCCCTGTAGCTATATGCATTTTGTTGATTCGGAGGATAGCAAACAGCGACTATGGAGACCACTATTCTTAGAAATTACATGCTTCTGTGTGTTTTGTTTCAGTGGTTTCCTGTTTCTGTTTATGTTAGTTCTATTGCTTGTTACGTGCTTCTGTGTGTTTTGTTTCATCTGAACTTTAAGAAATTGGTGGTAGTCGTTATTTGCTTATTCCATGTTGTTTGGACTAGCTTTGTGAACTCACACTTTACTAGAAGCATAATTTCATTTATGAGGATGAAGTGTTAACATCTGATGGCTATGCTGTTGGAAAAATAGTTGGTAGCAGCTGGTAACGTTCTTAATGTCGAGTAAGTTCTGTGTGTTGACAGGAAACAAAAAGAATGGTTTTAGTTCATCGCGATAAAAGTTGACATGGAGAACCAACATGAAGAAGGTACGAATTTTAAACAGGTTAATTATTTACTTCTACAATCTTATGAAAATGTATCTTCTTGTGATTCTTCTACTTTACACATAGGTATCAAGATTGGAATGACATTTACATCTGAGAATGATTTATATAACACATACAACACTTATGCAATTTCAAAAGGTTTTGGTGTGAGGCGAGGCCAAAAATTTTGGCGTAAGAGCGAGTTATCTGGTGGTCTATTGTTGTGTTCTTATGAGGGCAAATCGGAAGTATGTGGTTCTAATGAACAGAGAAAAAGGCAGAGGCTAGAATATCGTTGTGGTTGTGAAGCTAGACTGAAATACAAGATCATTAATGGGTTATGGGAAGTGGTGGAGTTCAAGGAAGCTCATAATCACCAAATGGTTGAGCCACAACATAGACATTTTATTTCATCTGCCCGCAAAATTACATCAGCCACTGGACGAATAATAGACTCTTTGATCGATGCTGGTGTTGGTCCCACAAAAGCCTTTAGATACTTAGCAAGCCAAGCCGGTGGAGTACAAAATGTTGGTTGTATTGAACAAGATGTTCATAATCATCAACAATCTCGAAGGAAAAGTTTGATTAGTGGTGGAGATGCTCAAGCGTTGATTGATTATTTCTCAAGTAAAAAATTGAAGGACCCAAACTTCTTTTACACATTTCAACTTGACGAAGATGGCCGATTGTGTAATGTGTTTTGGAGAAATAGTGTTTCAAGGTCACATTATGAATGTTTTGGGGATGTGATTATTTTTGATACCACCTATAGGACAAATAAATGGAATATGGCTTTTGCTCCTTTTGTTGGACTAAACAACCATTGGAAAAACATCTACTTTGGGTGTGCTTTCTTGCATTGGAAAAACCATTGGCCTTTGCTTACTTTTTCTGGTGACATCAGGTCTACACAGCGAGGTGAAAGTGCAAACAAAGTCTTTGGCGGCTTGTCATGTCAAACAACTACTCTGGTTGAATTTGCAAAAAAATATAACAAAAAGGCTGGGTATTTGCGTGAGTCTGAAGGGTTAGACGATGTCAGAACACGTGGTAGTCCCAAGATAAAGGTGCTTGATTGTGGAATTCTGAAAGAAGCAGCAAAGGCCTACACACGAACCATTTATTTCAAGTTTGAAGATGAATTCTTACAATGTCTTTCAGATTGGACTGTGAGCAAAAGTGTTGAAGAAAATTATGAAAGATATACACTCCAAAAAGAAAAATCTGACGAGATCTTTGTTGTTGATTTTGATTCTACAAAGTATTCTATTGTTTGTAGTTGTCACAAGTTTGAGACATTAGGATGGTTGTGTCGTCATGCCTTGAGGGTTATGCATATAAACTTAGGCTTCAAAAGTATTCCAACTTATTACATTTTGAAAAGGTGGACAAAAGGGGCAAAACAAGGAAGTATGTTTGAGAAAGATGAATCTAGTAGATGCAGCACATATAAATCTTCAATGGCAACTCGCCTGAATGATTTATTACTACAAGCTTTTTCTATCATGAGTTTGGCTGCTGAAAATGAAATGACAACGAAAATAGCTAGCAAGCATTTGAAGGTAGCTAGAACTGAAATTGTCGAGCATCAGAATATGTTCTTTGCTTGTGAAGATGATGATATGTTGGAACATGATACTAGAAAAAAAAATCTTCTGAGTTGTAACGTGAAAGATCCGGTTAATAAAAGACGAAAGGGCCAGAGAAATTCCAGGTTGAAAAGTTTCCTTGAGAAGAAAAAAACAAAACGATCTGCGAATGGAACTTCAAGCTTGCAGGTACTTAAATAATATGGAATATTATTTGTTCAGTTTAAAATGTTAAATTTACAACCTTCTGAATTTATTGTTTCAGCCATTAGCTTCAGAAACGAATATGGGCTTGGTTAATATGGATGTTAAACTGGATGAGCAGGTATACTTTAAGATTACAATCTTCTCAGTTTCATGTTTATTACTACAATTCTTACTAATTTGCCATTTCTTTGAGCATTAATAGATGCAGGAACTCTATAGTAATCCGAGTGTTTCTTTCACTCAGTTACTTAGTCAGGTGATATAGATAATATTTCTTTTATATTTTAACTTTATATTTAGCAACAATGCTTCATATATATTATTATTTTTTCTAACTAAGCTGTTTGATGTTCATTTCATCAGGTCAATCAAGATGTTTATACATATGTAGAGAGCAACAAGTCCATGAATGGAGTTTAAGCAGATAATTCAGAGACTAAGGATGCACAACAAGTTCAAAAACAAAATTTCAAACAAATGTTTAAACACATGAAGTTGAAAGTTTAACGTGAGCACCACATATTGTATTTTGTGGTTTTAGTTAATAGTTTGACCTTGTATATTGTTTAATAAAGATGTTATGATTGTTCATACATTTGGTAATTGAAAAGATCTTAACTTGTCGTTTTAAAACACTAGAGTTCTCGTCGTCTTAAGGTTTGGACATGTTCGAATCTAAAATCTAAAGAAAGTGACATACAAATCAGATATTATGCATACTATGTCACTTATAAAGAATATTTACAATTATTATATCTATTGCTTTGTAATGTACACTCGAACAGGTTTGAAAAAGTCCAGATGTGCCTGATTTGATAAATTCAATACTGGAAATTTATACCAACTCATTTATATATGATGCATGCTTAAACATTTAAAGTTGTGCTAGTACCAAAACCAGCTAACGCAGTCCACTAAGTGAGTTTTGACAAAATACACAAATGCTCAACAGTAATATAACATTCTTATAGACAAAATGAACACAAACAAAGACTTCTTGCGTTCAACTCTCTATCATAGGAAGACAGACGCCTAACAAGAGTGTTTCATCAATTTATACCCTGTAGTTAGTAGAGTAGCTTGATACCAAACTGATACATTTTTCTCATACAACACGTTCTTGGCATCGTCAGAAAGATTATCAAAACCGGATTCCATTTGCTCAAACACTTTTCTAAAGTCCTTTCTGAGTGTACCATATGCATGCTTGAACCGCTCCTTGTATTCACGTAGCTTTTTTGCTACTGTACTTTGGCATGGACCAAATATGCCCATTAATGATTTCTTCTTCCCTAGTACTTTAATGCACTTGTCATCCAATGCCCCAATTCCACTTAGGCCAGCATGTACCACATGAGCATTGCAAATGGCGCCAAGCCTTTCAGTCAACATATTCTTAGTAAAAAACTTTATTATATCCTGGCAAATTACATCAATAAGGTCAGGAAAAAAAACAAGTGGGAAGCAATTCAGGGTAGAAACTTAAATTCTAAAGTCAATAAGACATAAAAGCAAACTTGTACGAAAACTTGTAAAAGAAAAGAAACACTAAGATAGAAAAATACGCCATTTTTTCATAGTTCATGACCACAGGAACTATGCGACTCCGAGCAAGAACTTTGACATAATCAAATTGTTTCTTACAAATGCTCTCCCGGAAAGAGGAGACAATTCCTGTACTATATTAGCTCTTTCAATGCAGTGGTTCATTACTAAAAACAGCATCATCTTCTTTCTCCATCCTCCAAGCATGGGAAGAATTGGAAGAAACGTTTAATATGCAGATATTAGAATCTGAAGCAGAATAAATCACAAATTTTAGAATGGTCATTGACCAACTAATAAGCATTACATAAGTTGATCAACAACCAATAGAATTTTGACAACTAGATTAATTTGCCAACTCAACAAAATTAATCCACTTCAGCAGACATGGCTTCCTCAGTTTACACCACATTCTTGTTTTCAAAAAATTTCATCGTGCGCCAAAATCTGAGATGAAAGTCAAAAAACCAAATCAACTTCCATTATCTTCTCTGCATTTTAATTTCAATCCTTTCTCTCAAGAAGGCTTTAAGATAACCCATTATCTTTATTCCATTATCAGGTAACTTTTGGTTTGCAAATTAATCCAGTGGTACGATTTACATATTAATTTCGTAAATTTCATGTCTACTTCTGGGTTTTTTTCGTCATTTTGGTTTCATATACAAAGGTAGAATCTTTTCTTTATTTTCAGTATCTAGATACCTTAATATTCTGTTCTGAGATTCTTTATCTAGTTTTTGTGAAGTTCCTTGGTGGAACCAGGATTCCTTTTCTATGATTTCTTTAGTATTTATTATTCAAGATGATGATGAAAGAGTATCTACTTGTACCTGATCTTGGTTGAACTTTCGCAATTGTAGCCTGCGAACTGAGGCACAATTGTTACATACCATTACTCCCTGTAGCTATATGCATTTTGTTGATTCGGAGGATAGCAAACAGCGACTATGGAGACCACTATTCTTAGAAATTACATGCTTCTGTGTGTTTTGTTTCAGTGGTTTCCTGTTTCTGTTTATGTTAGTTCTATTGCTTGTTACGTGCTTCTGTGTGTTTTGTTTCATCTGAACTTTAAGAAATTGGTGGTAGTCGTTATTTGCTTATTCCATGTTGTTTGGACTAGCTTTGTGAACTCACACTTTACTAGAAGCATAATTTCATTTATGAGGATGAAGTGTTAACATCTGATGGCTATGCTGTTGGAAAAATAGTTGGTAGCAGCTGGTAACGTTCTTAATGTCGAGTAAGTTCTGTGTGTTGACAGGAAACAAAAAGAATGGTTTTAGTTCATCGCGATAAAAGTTGACATGGAGAACCAACATGAAGAAGGTACGAATTTTAAACAGGTTAATTATTTACTTCTACAATCTTATGAAAATGTATCTTCTTGTGATTCTTCTACTTTACACATAGGTATCAAGATTGGAATGACATTTACATCTGAGAATGATTTATATAACACATACAACACTTATGCAATTTCAAAAGGTTTTGGTGTGAGGCGAGGCCAAAAATTTTGGCGTAAGAGCGAGTTATCTGGTGGTCTATTGTTGTGTTCTTATGAGGGCAAATCGGAAGTATGTGGTTCTAATGAACAGAGAAAAAGGCAGAGGCTAGAATATCGTTGTGGTTGTGAAGCTAGACTGAAATACAAGATCATTAATGGGTTATGGGAAGTGGTGGAGTTCAAGGAAGCTCATAATCACCAAATGGTTGAGCCACAACATAGACATTTTATTTCATCTGCCCGCAAAATTACATCAGCCACTGGACGAATAATAGACTCTTTGATCGATGCTGGTGTTGGTCCCACAAAAGCCTTTAGATACTTAGCAAGCCAAGCCGGTGGAGTACAAAATGTTGGTTGTATTGAACAAGATGTTCATAATCATCAACAATCTCGAAGGAAAAGTTTGATTAGTGGTGGAGATGCTCAAGCGTTGATTGATTATTTCTCAAGTAAAAAATTGAAGGACCCAAACTTCTTTTACACATTTCAACTTGACGAAGATGGCCGATTGTGTAATGTGTTTTGGAGAAATAGTGTTTCAAGGTCACATTATGAATGTTTTGGGGATGTGATTATTTTTGATACCACCTATAGGACAAATAAATGGAATATGGCTTTTGCTCCTTTTGTTGGACTAAACAACCATTGGAAAAACATCTACTTTGGGTGTGCTTTCTTGCATTGGAAAAACCATTGGCCTTTGCTTACTTTTTCTGGTGACATCAGGTCTACACAGCGAGGTGAAAGTGCAAACAAAGTCTTTGGCGGCTTGTCATGTCAAACAACTACTCTGGTTGAATTTGCAAAAAAATATAACAAAAAGGCTGGGTATTTGCGTGAGTCTGAAGGGTTAGACGATGTCAGAACACGTGGTAGTCCCAAGATAAAGGTGCTTGATTGTGGAATTCTGAAAGAAGCAGCAAAGGCCTACACACGAACCATTTATTTCAAGTTTGAAGATGAATTCTTACAATGTCTTTCAGATTGGACTGTGAGCAAAAGTGTTGAAGAAAATTATGAAAGATATACACTCCAAAAAGAAAAATCTGACGAGATCTTTGTTGTTGATTTTGATTCTACAAAGTATTCTATTGTTTGTAGTTGTCACAAGTTTGAGACATTAGGATGGTTGTGTCGTCATGCCTTGAGGGTTATGCATATAAACTTAGGCTTCAAAAGTATTCCAACTTATTACATTTTGAAAAGGTGGACAAAAGGGGCAAAACAAGGAAGTATGTTTGAGAAAGATGAATCTAGTAGATGCAGCACATATAAATCTTCAATGGCAACTCGCCTGAATGATTTATTACTACAAGCTTTTTCTATCATGAGTTTGGCTGCTGAAAATGAAATGACAACGAAAATAGCTAGCAAGCATTTGAAGGTAGCTAGAACTGAAATTGTCGAGCATCAGAATATGTTCTTTGCTTGTGAAGATGATGATATGTTGGAACATGATACTAGAAAAAAAAATCTTCTGAGTTGTAACGTGAAAGATCCGGTTAATAAAAGACGAAAGGGCCAGAGAAATTCCAGGTTGAAAAGTTTCCTTGAGAAGAAAAAAACAAAACGATCTGCGAATGGAACTTCAAGCTTGCAGGTACTTAAATAATATGGAATATTATTTGTTCAGTTTAAAATGTTAAATTTACAACCTTCTGAATTTATTGTTTCAGCCATTAGCTTCAGAAACGAATATGGGCTTGGTTAATATGGATGTTAAACTGGATGAGCAGGTATACTTTAAGATTACAATCTTCTCAGTTTCATGTTTATTACTACAATTCTTACTAATTTGCCATTTCTTTGAGCATTAATAGATGCAGGAACTCTATAGTAATCCGAGTGTTTCTTTCACTCAGTTACTTAGTCAGGTGATATAGATAATATTTCTTTTATATTTTAACTTTATATTTAGCAACAATGCTTCATATATATTATTATTTTTTCTAACTAAGCTGTTTGATGTTCATTTCATCAGGTCAATCAAGATGTTTATACATATGTAGAGAGCAACAAGTCCATGAATGGAGTTTAAGCAGATAATTCAGAGACTAAGGATGCACAACAAGTTCAAAAACAAAATTTCAAACAAATGTTTAAACACATGAAGTTGAAAGTTTAACGTGAGCACCACATATTGTATTTTGTGGTTTTAGTTAATAGTTTGACCTTGTATATTGTTTAATAAAGATGTTATGATTGTTCATACATTTGGTAATTGAAAAGATCTTAACTTGTCGTTTTAAAACACTAGAGTTCTCGTCGTCTTAAGGTTTGGACATGTTCGAATCTAAAATCTAAAGAAAGTGACATACAAATCAGATATTATGCATACTATGTCACTTATAAAGAATATTTACAATTATTATATCTATTGCTTTGTAATGTACACTCGAACAGGTTTGAAAAAGTCCAGATGTGCCTGATTTGATAAATTCAATACTGGAAATTTATACCAACTCATTTATATATGATGCATGCTTAAACATTTAAAGTTGTGCTAGTACCAAAACCAGCTAACGCAGTCCACTAAGTGAGTTTTGACAAAATACACAAATGCTCAACAGTAATATAACATTCTTATAGACAAAATGAACACAAACAAAGACTTCTTGCGTTCAACTCTCTATCATAGGAAGACAGACGCCTAACAAGAGTGTTTCATCAATTTATACCCTGTAGTTAGTAGAGTAGCTTGATACCAAACTGATACATTTTTCTCATACAACACGTTCTTGGCATCGTCAGAAAGATTATCAAAACCGGATTCCATTTGCTCAAACACTTTTCTAAAGTCCTTTCTGAGTGTACCATATGCATGCTTGAACCGCTCCTTGTATTCACGTAGCTTTTTTGCTACTGTACTTTGGCATGGACCAAATATGCCCATTAATGATTTCTTCTTCCCTAGTACTTTAATGCACTTGTCATCCAATGCCCCAATTCCACTTAGGCCAGCATGTACCACATGAGCATTGCAAATGGCGCCAAGCCTTTCAGTCAACATATTCTTAGTAAAAAACTTTATTATATCCTGGCAAATTACATCAATAAGGTCAGGAAAAAAAACAAGTGGGAAGCAATTCAGGGTAGAAACTTAAATTCTAAAGTCAATAAGACATAAAAGCAAACTTGTACGAAAACTTGTAAAAGAAAAGAAACACTAAGATAGAAAAATACGCCATTTTTTCATAGTTCATGACCACAGGAACTATGCGACTCCGAGCAAGAACTTTGACATAATCAAATTGTTTCTTACAAATGCTCTCCCGGAAAGAGGAGACAATTCCTGTACTATATTAGCTCTTTCAATGCAGTGGTTCATTACTAAAAACAGCATCATCTTCTTTCTCCATCCTCCAAGCATGGGAAGAATTGGAAGAAACGTTTAATATGCAGATATTAGAATCTGAAGCAGAATAAATCACAAATTTTAGAATGGTCATTGACCAACTAATAAGCATTACATAAGTTGATCAACAACCAATAGAATTTTGACAACTAGATTAATTTGCCAACTCAACAAAATTAATCCACTTCAGCAGACATGGCTTCCTCAGTTTACACCACATTCTTGTTTTCAAAAAATTTCATCGTGCGCCAAAATCTGAGATGAAAGTCAAAAAACCAAATCAACTTCCATTATCTTCTCTGCATTTTAATTTCAATCCTTTCTCTCAAGAAGGCTTTAAGATAACCCATTATCTTTATTCCATTATCAGGTAACTTTTGGTTTGCAAATTAATCCAGTGGTACGATTTACATATTAATTTCGTAAATTTCATGTCTACTTCTGGGTTTTTTTCGTCATTTTGGTTTCATATACAAAGGTAGAATCTTTTCTTTATTTTCAGTATCTAGATACCTTAATATTCTGTTCTGAGATTCTTTATCTAGTTTTTGTGAAGTTCCTTGGTGGAACCAGGATTCCTTTTCTATGATTTCTTTAGTATTTATTATTCAAGATGATGATGAAAGAGTATCTACTTGTACCTGATCTTGGTTGAACTTTCGCAATTGTAGCCTGCGAACTGAGGCACAATTGTTACATACCATTACTCCCTGTAGCTATATGCATTTTGTTGATTCGGAGGATAGCAAACAGCGACTATGGAGACCACTATTCTTAGAAATTACATGCTTCTGTGTGTTTTGTTTCAGTGGTTTCCTGTTTCTGTTTATGTTAGTTCTATTGCTTGTTACGTGCTTCTGTGTGTTTTGTTTCATCTGAACTTTAAGAAATTGGTGGTAGTCGTTATTTGCTTATTCCATGTTGTTTGGACTAGCTTTGTGAACTCACACTTTACTAGAAGCATAATTTCATTTATGAGGATGAAGTGTTAACATCTGATGGCTATGCTGTTGGAAAAATAGTTGGTAGCAGCTGGTAACGTTCTTAATGTCGAGTAAGTTCTGTGTGTTGACAGGAAACAAAAAGAATGGTTTTAGTTCATCGCGATAAAAGTTGACATGGAGAACCAACATGAAGAAGGTACGAATTTTAAACAGGTTAATTATTTACTTCTACAATCTTATGAAAATGTATCTTCTTGTGATTCTTCTACTTTACACATAGGTATCAAGATTGGAATGACATTTACATCTGAGAATGATTTATATAACACATACAACACTTATGCAATTTCAAAAGGTTTTGGTGTGAGGCGAGGCCAAAAATTTTGGCGTAAGAGCGAGTTATCTGGTGGTCTATTGTTGTGTTCTTATGAGGGCAAATCGGAAGTATGTGGTTCTAATGAACAGAGAAAAAGGCAGAGGCTAGAATATCGTTGTGGTTGTGAAGCTAGACTGAAATACAAGATCATTAATGGGTTATGGGAAGTGGTGGAGTTCAAGGAAGCTCATAATCACCAAATGGTTGAGCCACAACATAGACATTTTATTTCATCTGCCCGCAAAATTACATCAGCCACTGGACGAATAATAGACTCTTTGATCGATGCTGGTGTTGGTCCCACAAAAGCCTTTAGATACTTAGCAAGCCAAGCCGGTGGAGTACAAAATGTTGGTTGTATTGAACAAGATGTTCATAATCATCAACAATCTCGAAGGAAAAGTTTGATTAGTGGTGGAGATGCTCAAGCGTTGATTGATTATTTCTCAAGTAAAAAATTGAAGGACCCAAACTTCTTTTACACATTTCAACTTGACGAAGATGGCCGATTGTGTAATGTGTTTTGGAGAAATAGTGTTTCAAGGTCACATTATGAATGTTTTGGGGATGTGATTATTTTTGATACCACCTATAGGACAAATAAATGGAATATGGCTTTTGCTCCTTTTGTTGGACTAAACAACCATTGGAAAAACATCTACTTTGGGTGTGCTTTCTTGCATTGGAAAAACCATTGGCCTTTGCTTACTTTTTCTGGTGACATCAGGTCTACACAGCGAGGTGAAAGTGCAAACAAAGTCTTTGGCGGCTTGTCATGTCAAACAACTACTCTGGTTGAATTTGCAAAAAAATATAACAAAAAGGCTGGGTATTTGCGTGAGTCTGAAGGGTTAGACGATGTCAGAACACGTGGTAGTCCCAAGATAAAGGTGCTTGATTGTGGAATTCTGAAAGAAGCAGCAAAGGCCTACACACGAACCATTTATTTCAAGTTTGAAGATGAATTCTTACAATGTCTTTCAGATTGGACTGTGAGCAAAAGTGTTGAAGAAAATTATGAAAGATATACACTCCAAAAAGAAAAATCTGACGAGATCTTTGTTGTTGATTTTGATTCTACAAAGTATTCTATTGTTTGTAGTTGTCACAAGTTTGAGACATTAGGATGGTTGTGTCGTCATGCCTTGAGGGTTATGCATATAAACTTAGGCTTCAAAAGTATTCCAACTTATTACATTTTGAAAAGGTGGACAAAAGGGGCAAAACAAGGAAGTATGTTTGAGAAAGATGAATCTAGTAGATGCAGCACATATAAATCTTCAATGGCAACTCGCCTGAATGATTTATTACTACAAGCTTTTTCTATCATGAGTTTGGCTGCTGAAAATGAAATGACAACGAAAATAGCTAGCAAGCATTTGAAGGTAGCTAGAACTGAAATTGTCGAGCATCAGAATATGTTCTTTGCTTGTGAAGATGATGATATGTTGGAACATGATACTAGAAAAAAAAATCTTCTGAGTTGTAACGTGAAAGATCCGGTTAATAAAAGACGAAAGGGCCAGAGAAATTCCAGGTTGAAAAGTTTCCTTGAGAAGAAAAAAACAAAACGATCTGCGAATGGAACTTCAAGCTTGCAGGTACTTAAATAATATGGAATATTATTTGTTCAGTTTAAAATGTTAAATTTACAACCTTCTGAATTTATTGTTTCAGCCATTAGCTTCAGAAACGAATATGGGCTTGGTTAATATGGATGTTAAACTGGATGAGCAGGTATACTTTAAGATTACAATCTTCTCAGTTTCATGTTTATTACTACAATTCTTACTAATTTGCCATTTCTTTGAGCATTAATAGATGCAGGAACTCTATAGTAATCCGAGTGTTTCTTTCACTCAGTTACTTAGTCAGGTGATATAGATAATATTTCTTTTATATTTTAACTTTATATTTAGCAACAATGCTTCATATATATTATTATTTTTTCTAACTAAGCTGTTTGATGTTCATTTCATCAGGTCAATCAAGATGTTTATACATATGTAGAGAGCAACAAGTCCATGAATGGAGTTTAAGCAGATAATTCAGAGACTAAGGATGCACAACAAGTTCAAAAACAAAATTTCAAACAAATGTTTAAACACATGAAGTTGAAAGTTTAACGTGAGCACCACATATTGTATTTTGTGGTTTTAGTTAATAGTTTGACCTTGTATATTGTTTAATAAAGATGTTATGATTGTTCATACATTTGGTAATTGAAAAGATCTTAACTTGTCGTTTTAAAACACTAGAGTTCTCGTCGTCTTAAGGTTTGGACATGTTCGAATCTAAAATCTAAAGAAAGTGACATACAAATCAGATATTATGCATACTATGTCACTTATAAAGAATATTTACAATTATTATATCTATTGCTTTGTAATGTACACTCGAACAGGTTTGAAAAAGTCCAGATGTGCCTGATTTGATAAATTCAATACTGGAAATTTATACCAACTCATTTATATATGATGCATGCTTAAACATTTAAAGTTGTGCTAGTACCAAAACCAGCTAACGCAGTCCACTAAGTGAGTTTTGACAAAATACACAAATGCTCAACAGTAATATAACATTCTTATAGACAAAATGAACACAAACAAAGACTTCTTGCGTTCAACTCTCTATCATAGGAAGACAGACGCCTAACAAGAGTGTTTCATCAATTTATACCCTGTAGTTAGTAGAGTAGCTTGATACCAAACTGATACATTTTTCTCATACAACACGTTCTTGGCATCGTCAGAAAGATTATCAAAACCGGATTCCATTTGCTCAAACACTTTTCTAAAGTCCTTTCTGAGTGTACCATATGCATGCTTGAACCGCTCCTTGTATTCACGTAGCTTTTTTGCTACTGTACTTTGGCATGGACCAAATATGCCCATTAATGATTTCTTCTTCCCTAGTACTTTAATGCACTTGTCATCCAATGCCCCAATTCCACTTAGGCCAGCATGTACCACATGAGCATTGCAAATGGCGCCAAGCCTTTCAGTCAACATATTCTTAGTAAAAAACTTTATTATATCCTGGCAAATTACATCAATAAGGTCAGGAAAAAAAAACAAGTGGGAAGCAATTCAGGGTAGAAACTTAAATTCTAAAGTCAATAAGACATAAAAGCAAACTTGTACGAAAACTTGTAAAAGAAAAGAAACACTAAGATAGAAAAATACGCCATTTTTTCATAGTTCATGACCACAGGAACTATGCGACTCCGAGCAAGAACTTTGACATAATCAAATTGTTTCTTACAAATGCTCTCCCGGAAAGAGGAGACAATTCCTGTACTATATTAGCTCTTTCAATGCAGTGGTTCATTACTAAAAACAGCATCATCTTCTTTCTCCATCCTCCAAGCATGGGAAGAATTGGAAGAAACGTTTAATATGCAGATATTAGAATCTGAAGCAGAATAAATCACAAATTTTAGAATGGTCATTGACCAACTAATAAGCATTACATAAGTTGATCAACAACCAATAGAATTTTGACAACTAGATTAATTTGCCAACTCAACAAAATTAATCCACTTCAGCAGACATGGCTTCCTCAGTTTACACCACATTCTTGTTTTCAAAAAATTTCATCGTGCGCCAAAATCTGAGATGAAAGTCAAAAAACCAAATCAACTTCCATTATCTTCTCTGCATTTTAATTTCAATCCTTTCTCTCAAGAAGGCTTTAAGATAACCCATTATCTTTATTCCATTATCAGGTAACTTTTGGTTTGCAAATTAATCCAGTGGTACGATTTACATATTAATTTCGTAAATTTCATGTCTACTTCTGGGTTTTTTTCGTCATTTTGGTTTCATATACAAAGGTAGAATCTTTTCTTTATTTTCAGTATCTAGATACCTTAATATTCTGTTCTGAGATTCTTTATCTAGTTTTTGTGAAGTTCCTTGGTGGAACCAGGATTCCTTTTCTATGATTTCTTTAGTATTTATTATTCAAGATGATGATGAAAGAGTATCTACTTGTACCTGATCTTGGTTGAACTTTCGCAATTGTAGCCTGCGAACTGAGGCACAATTGTTACATACCATTACTCCCTGTAGCTATATGCATTTTGTTGATTCGGAGGATAGCAAACAGCGACTATGGAGACCACTATTCTTAGAAATTACATGCTTCTGTGTGTTTTGTTTCAGTGGTTTCCTGTTTCTGTTTATGTTAGTTCTATTGCTTGTTACGTGCTTCTGTGTGTTTTGTTTCATCTGAACTTTAAGAAATTGGTGGTAGTCGTTATTTGCTTATTCCATGTTGTTTGGACTAGCTTTGTGAACTCACACTTTACTAGAAGCATAATTTCATTTATGAGGATGAAGTGTTAACATCTGATGGCTATGCTGTTGGAAAAATAGTTGGTAGCAGCTGGTAACGTTCTTAATGTCGAGTAAGTTCTGTGTGTTGACAGGAAACAAAAAGAATGGTTTTAGTTCATCGCGATAAAAGTTGACATGGAGAACCAACATGAAGAAGGTACGAATTTTAAACAGGTTAATTATTTACTTCTACAATCTTATGAAAATGTATCTTCTTGTGATTCTTCTACTTTACACATAGGTATCAAGATTGGAATGACATTTACATCTGAGAATGATTTATATAACACATACAACACTTATGCAATTTCAAAAGGTTTTGGTGTGAGGCGAGGCCAAAAATTTTGGCGTAAGAGCGAGTTATCTGGTGGTCTATTGTTGTGTTCTTATGAGGGCAAATCGGAAGTATGTGGTTCTAATGAACAGAGAAAAAGGCAGAGGCTAGAATATCGTTGTGGTTGTGAAGCTAGACTGAAATACAAGATCATTAATGGGTTATGGGAAGTGGTGGAGTTCAAGGAAGCTCATAATCACCAAATGGTTGAGCCACAACATAGACATTTTATTTCATCTGCCCGCAAAATTACATCAGCCACTGGACGAATAATAGACTCTTTGATCGATGCTGGTGTTGGTCCCACAAAAGCCTTTAGATACTTAGCAAGCCAAGCCGGTGGAGTACAAAATGTTGGTTGTATTGAACAAGATGTTCATAATCATCAACAATCTCGAAGGAAAAGTTTGATTAGTGGTGGAGATGCTCAAGCGTTGATTGATTATTTCTCAAGTAAAAAATTGAAGGACCCAAACTTCTTTTACACATTTCAACTTGACGAAGATGGCCGATTGTGTAATGTGTTTTGGAGAAATAGTGTTTCAAGGTCACATTATGAATGTTTTGGGGATGTGATTATTTTTGATACCACCTATAGGACAAATAAATGGAATATGGCTTTTGCTCCTTTTGTTGGACTAAACAACCATTGGAAAAACATCTACTTTGGGTGTGCTTTCTTGCATTGGAAAAACCATTGGCCTTTGCTTACTTTTTCTGGTGACATCAGGTCTACACAGCGAGGTGAAAGTGCAAACAAAGTCTTTGGCGGCTTGTCATGTCAAACAACTACTCTGGTTGAATTTGCAAAAAAATATAACAAAAAGGCTGGGTATTTGCGTGAGTCTGAAGGGTTAGACGATGTCAGAACACGTGGTAGTCCCAAGATAAAGGTGCTTGATTGTGGAATTCTGAAAGAAGCAGCAAAGGCCTACACACGAACCATTTATTTCAAGTTTGAAGATGAATTCTTACAATGTCTTTCAGATTGGACTGTGAGCAAAAGTGTTGAAGAAAATTATGAAAGATATACACTCCAAAAAGAAAAATCTGACGAGATCTTTGTTGTTGATTTTGATTCTACAAAGTATTCTATTGTTTGTAGTTGTCACAAGTTTGAGACATTAGGATGGTTGTGTCGTCATGCCTTGAGGGTTATGCATATAAACTTAGGCTTCAAAAGTATTCCAACTTATTACATTTTGAAAAGGTGGACAAAAGGGGCAAAACAAGGAAGTATGTTTGAGAAAGATGAATCTAGTAGATGCAGCACATATAAATCTTCAATGGCAACTCGCCTGAATGATTTATTACTACAAGCTTTTTCTATCATGAGTTTGGCTGCTGAAAATGAAATGACAACGAAAATAGCTAGCAAGCATTTGAAGGTAGCTAGAACTGAAATTGTCGAGCATCAGAATATGTTCTTTGCTTGTGAAGATGATGATATGTTGGAACATGATACTAGAAAAAAAAATCTTCTGAGTTGTAACGTGAAAGATCCGGTTAATAAAAGACGAAAGGGCCAGAGAAATTCCAGGTTGAAAAGTTTCCTTGAGAAGAAAAAAACAAAACGATCTGCGAATGGAACTTCAAGCTTGCAGGTACTTAAATAATATGGAATATTATTTGTTCAGTTTAAAATGTTAAATTTACAACCTTCTGAATTTATTGTTTCAGCCATTAGCTTCAGAAACGAATATGGGCTTGGTTAATATGGATGTTAAACTGGATGAGCAGGTATACTTTAAGATTACAATCTTCTCAGTTTCATGTTTATTACTACAATTCTTACTAATTTGCCATTTCTTTGAGCATTAATAGATGCAGGAACTCTATAGTAATCCGAGTGTTTCTTTCACTCAGTTACTTAGTCAGGTGATATAGATAATATTTCTTTTATATTTTAACTTTATATTTAGCAACAATGCTTCATATATATTATTATTTTTTCTAACTAAGCTGTTTGATGTTCATTTCATCAGGTCAATCAAGATGTTTATACATATGTAGAGAGCAACAAGTCCATGAATGGAGTTTAAGCAGATAATTCAGAGACTAAGGATGCACAACAAGTTCAAAAACAAAATTTCAAACAAATGTTTAAACACATGAAGTTGAAAGTTTAACGTGAGCACCACATATTGTATTTTGTGGTTTTAGTTAATAGTTTGACCTTGTATATTGTTTAATAAAGATGTTATGATTGTTCATACATTTGGTAATTGAAAAGATCTTAACTTGTCGTTTTAAAACACTAGAGTTCTCGTCGTCTTAAGGTTTGGACATGTTCGAATCTAAAATCTAAAGAAAGTGACATACAAATCAGATATTATGCATACTATGTCACTTATAAAGAATATTTACAATTATTATATCTATTGCTTTGTAATGTACACTCGAACAGGTTTGAAAAAGTCCAGATGTGCCTGATTTGATAAATTCAATACTGGAAATTTATACCAACTCATTTATATATGATGCATGCTTAAACATTTAAAGTTGTGCTAGTACCAAAACCAGCTAACGCAGTCCACTAAGTGAGTTTTGACAAAATACACAAATGCTCAACAGTAATATAACATTCTTATAGACAAAATGAACACAAACAAAGACTTCTTGCGTTCAACTCTCTATCATAGGAAGACAGACGCCTAACAAGAGTGTTTCATCAATTTATACCCTGTAGTTAGTAGAGTAGCTTGATACCAAACTGATACATTTTTCTCATACAACACGTTCTTGGCATCGTCAGAAAGATTATCAAAACCGGATTCCATTTGCTCAAACACTTTTCTAAAGTCCTTTCTGAGTGTACCATATGCATGCTTGAACCGCTCCTTGTATTCACGTAGCTTTTTTGCTACTGTACTTTGGCATGGACCAAATATGCCCATTAATGATTTCTTCTTCCCTAGTACTTTAATGCACTTGTCATCCAATGCCCCAATTCCACTTAGGCCAGCATGTACCACATGAGCATTGCAAATGGCGCCAAGCCTTTCAGTCAACATATTCTTAGTAAAAAACTTTATTATATCCTGGCAAATTACATCAATAAGGTCAGGAAAAAAAACAAGTGGGAAGCAATTCAGGGTAGAAACTTAAATTCTAAAGTCAATAAGACATAAAAGCAAACTTGTACGAAAACTTGTAAAAGAAAAGAAACACTAAGATAGAAAAATACGCCATTTTTTCATAGTTCATGACCACAGGAACTATGCGACTCCGAGCAAGAACTTTGACATAATCAAATTGTTTCTTACAAATGCTCTCCCGGAAAGAGGAGACAATTCCTGTACTATATTAGCTCTTTCAATGCAGTGGTTCATTACTAAAAACAGCATCATCTTCTTTCTCCATCCTCCAAGCATGGGAAGAATTGGAAGAAACGTTTAATATGCAGATATTAGAATCTGAAGCAGAATAAATCACAAATTTTAGAATGGTCATTGACCAACTAATAAGCATTACATAAGTTGATCAACAACCAATAGAATTTTGACAACTAGATTAATTTGCCAACTCAACAAAATTAATCCACTTCAGCAGACATGGCTTCCTCAGTTTACACCACATTCTTGTTTTCAAAAAATTTCATCGTGCGCCAAAATCTGAGATGAAAGTCAAAAAACCAAATCAACTTCCATTATCTTCTCTGCATTTTAATTTCAATCCTTTCTCTCAAGAAGGCTTTAAGATAACCCATTATCTTTATTCCATTATCAGGTAACTTTTGGTTTGCAAATTAATCCAGTGGTACGATTTACATATTAATTTCGTAAATTTCATGTCTACTTCTGGGTTTTTTTCGTCATTTTGGTTTCATATACAAAGGTAGAATCTTTTCTTTATTTTCAGTATCTAGATACCTTAATATTCTGTTCTGAGATTCTTTATCTAGTTTTTGTGAAGTTCCTTGGTGGAACCAGGATTCCTTTTCTATGATTTCTTTAGTATTTATTATTCAAGATGATGATGAAAGAGTATCTACTTGTACCTGATCTTGGTTGAACTTTCGCAATTGTAGCCTGCGAACTGAGGCACAATTGTTACATACCATTACTCCCTGTAGCTATATGCATTTTGTTGATTCGGAGGATAGCAAACAGCGACTATGGAGACCACTATTCTTAGAAATTACATGCTTCTGTGTGTTTTGTTTCAGTGGTTTCCTGTTTCTGTTTATGTTAGTTCTATTGCTTGTTACGTGCTTCTGTGTGTTTTGTTTCATCTGAACTTTAAGAAATTGGTGGTAGTCGTTATTTGCTTATTCCATGTTGTTTGGACTAGCTTTGTGAACTCACACTTTACTAGAAGCATAATTTCATTTATGAGGATGAAGTGTTAACATCTGATGGCTATGCTGTTGGAAAAATAGTTGGTAGCAGCTGGTAACGTTCTTAATGTCGAGTAAGTTCTGTGTGTTGACAGGAAACAAAAAGAATGGTTTTAGTTCATCGCGATAAAAGTTGACATGGAGAACCAACATGAAGAAGGTACGAATTTTAAACAGGTTAATTATTTACTTCTACAATCTTATGAAAATGTATCTTCTTGTGATTCTTCTACTTTACACATAGGTATCAAGATTGGAATGACATTTACATCTGAGAATGATTTATATAACACATACAACACTTATGCAATTTCAAAAGGTTTTGGTGTGAGGCGAGGCCAAAAATTTTGGCGTAAGAGCGAGTTATCTGGTGGTCTATTGTTGTGTTCTTATGAGGGCAAATCGGAAGTATGTGGTTCTAATGAACAGAGAAAAAGGCAGAGGCTAGAATATCGTTGTGGTTGTGAAGCTAGACTGAAATACAAGATCATTAATGGGTTATGGGAAGTGGTGGAGTTCAAGGAAGCTCATAATCACCAAATGGTTGAGCCACAACATAGACATTTTATTTCATCTGCCCGCAAAATTACATCAGCCACTGGACGAATAATAGACTCTTTGATCGATGCTGGTGTTGGTCCCACAAAAGCCTTTAGATACTTAGCAAGCCAAGCCGGTGGAGTACAAAATGTTGGTTGTATTGAACAAGATGTTCATAATCATCAACAATCTCGAAGGAAAAGTTTGATTAGTGGTGGAGATGCTCAAGCGTTGATTGATTATTTCTCAAGTAAAAAATTGAAGGACCCAAACTTCTTTTACACATTTCAACTTGACGAAGATGGCCGATTGTGTAATGTGTTTTGGAGAAATAGTGTTTCAAGGTCACATTATGAATGTTTTGGGGATGTGATTATTTTTGATACCACCTATAGGACAAATAAATGGAATATGGCTTTTGCTCCTTTTGTTGGACTAAACAACCATTGGAAAAACATCTACTTTGGGTGTGCTTTCTTGCATTGGAAAAACCATTGGCCTTTGCTTACTTTTTCTGGTGACATCAGGTCTACACAGCGAGGTGAAAGTGCAAACAAAGTCTTTGGCGGCTTGTCATGTCAAACAACTACTCTGGTTGAATTTGCAAAAAAATATAACAAAAAGGCTGGGTATTTGCGTGAGTCTGAAGGGTTAGACGATGTCAGAACACGTGGTAGTCCCAAGATAAAGGTGCTTGATTGTGGAATTCTGAAAGAAGCAGCAAAGGCCTACACACGAACCATTTATTTCAAGTTTGAAGATGAATTCTTACAATGTCTTTCAGATTGGACTGTGAGCAAAAGTGTTGAAGAAAATTATGAAAGATATACACTCCAAAAAGAAAAATCTGACGAGATCTTTGTTGTTGATTTTGATTCTACAAAGTATTCTATTGTTTGTAGTTGTCACAAGTTTGAGACATTAGGATGGTTGTGTCGTCATGCCTTGAGGGTTATGCATATAAACTTAGGCTTCAAAAGTATTCCAACTTATTACATTTTGAAAAGGTGGACAAAAGGGGCAAAACAAGGAAGTATGTTTGAGAAAGATGAATCTAGTAGATGCAGCACATATAAATCTTCAATGGCAACTCGCCTGAATGATTTATTACTACAAGCTTTTTCTATCATGAGTTTGGCTGCTGAAAATGAAATGACAACGAAAATAGCTAGCAAGCATTTGAAGGTAGCTAGAACTGAAATTGTCGAGCATCAGAATATGTTCTTTGCTTGTGAAGATGATGATATGTTGGAACATGATACTAGAAAAAAAAATCTTCTGAGTTGTAACGTGAAAGATCCGGTTAATAAAAGACGAAAGGGCCAGAGAAATTCCAGGTTGAAAAGTTTCCTTGAGAAGAAAAAAACAAAACGATCTGCGAATGGAACTTCAAGCTTGCAGGTACTTAAATAATATGGAATATTATTTGTTCAGTTTAAAATGTTAAATTTACAACCTTCTGAATTTATTGTTTCAGCCATTAGCTTCAGAAACGAATATGGGCTTGGTTAATATGGATGTTAAACTGGATGAGCAGGTATACTTTAAGATTACAATCTTCTCAGTTTCATGTTTATTACTACAATTCTTACTAATTTGCCATTTCTTTGAGCATTAATAGATGCAGGAACTCTATAGTAATCCGAGTGTTTCTTTCACTCAGTTACTTAGTCAGGTGATATAGATAATATTTCTTTTATATTTTAACTTTATATTTAGCAACAATGCTTCATATATATTATTATTTTTTCTAACTAAGCTGTTTGATGTTCATTTCATCAGGTCAATCAAGATGTTTATACATATGTAGAGAGCAACAAGTCCATGAATGGAGTTTAAGCAGATAATTCAGAGACTAAGGATGCACAACAAGTTCAAAAACAAAATTTCAAACAAATGTTTAAACACATGAAGTTGAAAGTTTAACGTGAGCACCACATATTGTATTTTGTGGTTTTAGTTAATAGTTTGACCTTGTATATTGTTTAATAAAGATGTTATGATTGTTCATACATTTGGTAATTGAAAAGATCTTAACTTGTCGTTTTAAAACACTAGAGTTCTCGTCGTCTTAAGGTTTGGACATGTTCGAATCTAAAATCTAAAGAAAGTGACATACAAATCAGATATTATGCATACTATGTCACTTATAAAGAATATTTACAATTATTATATCTATTGCTTTGTAATGTACACTCGAACAGGTTTGAAAAAGTCCAGATGTGCCTGATTTGATAAATTCAATACTGGAAATTTATACCAACTCATTTATATATGATGCATGCTTAAACATTTAAAGTTGTGCTAGTACCAAAACCAGCTAACGCAGTCCACTAAGTGAGTTTTGACAAAATACACAAATGCTCAACAGTAATATAACATTCTTATAGACAAAATGAACACAAACAAAGACTTCTTGCGTTCAACTCTCTATCATAGGAAGACAGACGCCTAACAAGAGTGTTTCATCAATTTATACCCTGTAGTTAGTAGAGTAGCTTGATACCAAACTGATACATTTTTCTCATACAACACGTTCTTGGCATCGTCAGAAAGATTATCAAAACCGGATTCCATTTGCTCAAACACTTTTCTAAAGTCCTTTCTGAGTGTACCATATGCATGCTTGAACCGCTCCTTGTATTCACGTAGCTTTTTTGCTACTGTACTTTGGCATGGACCAAATATGCCCATTAATGATTTCTTCTTCCCTAGTACTTTAATGCACTTGTCATCCAATGCCCCAATTCCACTTAGGCCAGCATGTACCACATGAGCATTGCAAATGGCGCCAAGCCTTTCAGTCAACATATTCTTAGTAAAAAACTTTATTATATCCTGGCAAATTACATCAATAAGGTCAGGAAAAAAAACAAGTGGGAAGCAATTCAGGGTAGAAACTTAAATTCTAAAGTCAATAAGACATAAAAGCAAACTTGTACGAAAACTTGTAAAAGAAAAGAAACACTAAGATAGAAAAATACGCCATTTTTTCATAGTTCATGACCACAGGAACTATGCGACTCCGAGCAAGAACTTTGACATAATCAAATTGTTTCTTACAAATGCTCTCCCGGAAAGAGGAGACAATTCCTGTACTATATTAGCTCTTTCAATGCAGTGGTTCATTACTAAAAACAGCATCATCTTCTTTCTCCATCCTCCAAGCATGGGAAGAATTGGAAGAAACGTTTAATATGCAGATATTAGAATCTGAAGCAGAATAAATCACAAATTTTAGAATGGTCATTGACCAACTAATAAGCATTACATAAGTTGATCAACAACCAATAGAATTTTGACAACTAGATTAATTTGCCAACTCAACAAAATTAATCCACTTCAGCAGACATGGCTTCCTCAGTTTACACCACATTCTTGTTTTCAAAAAATTTCATCGTGCGCCAAAATCTGAGATGAAAGTCAAAAAACCAAATCAACTTCCATTATCTTCTCTGCATTTTAATTTCAATCCTTTCTCTCAAGAAGGCTTTAAGATAACCCATTATCTTTATTCCATTATCAGGTAACTTTTGGTTTGCAAATTAATCCAGTGGTACGATTTACATATTAATTTCGTAAATTTCATGTCTACTTCTGGGTTTTTTTTCGTCATTTTGGTTTCATATACAAAGGTAGAATCTTTTCTTTATTTTCAGTATCTAGATACCTTAATATTCTGTTCTGAGATTCTTTATCTAGTTTTTGTGAAGTTCCTTGGTGGAACCAGGATTCCTTTTCTATGATTTCTTTAGTATTTATTATTCAAGATGATGATGAAAGAGTATCTACTTGTACCTGATCTTGGTTGAACTTTTGCAATTGTAGCCTGCGAACTGAGGCACAATTGTTACATACCATTACTCCCTGTAGCTATATGCATTTTGTTGATTCGGAGGATAGCAAACAGCGACTATGGAGACCACTATTCTTAGAAATTACATGCTTCTGTGTGTTTTGTTTCAGTGGTTTCCTATTTCTGTTTATGTTAGTTCTATTGCTTGTTACGTGCTTCTGTGTGTTTTGTTTCATCTGAACTTTAAGAAATTGGTGGTAGTCGTTATTTGCTTATTCTATGTTGTTTGGACTAGCTTTGTGAACTCACACTTTACTAGAAGCATAATTTCATTTATGAGGATGAAGTGTTAACATCTGATGGCTATGCTGTTGGAAAAATAGTTGGTAGCAGCTGGTAACGTTCTTAATGTCGAGTAAGTTCTGTGTGTTGACAGGAAACAAAAAGAATGGTTTTAGTTCATCGCGATAAAAGTTGACATGGAGAACCAACATGAAGAAGGTACGAATTTTAAACAGGTTAATTATTTACTTCTACAATCTTATGAAAATGTATCTTCTTGTGATTCTTCTACTTTACACATAGGTATCAAGATTGGAATGACATTTACATCTGAGAATGATTTATATAACACATACAACACTTATGCAATTTCAAAAGGTTTTGGTGTGAGGCGAGGCCAAAAATTTTGGCGTAAGAGCGAGTTATCTGGTGGTCTATTGTTGTGTTCTTATGAGGGCAAATCGGAAGTATGTGGTTCTAATGAACAGAGAAAAAGGCAGAGGCTAGAATATCGTTGTGGTTGTGAAGCTAGACTGAAATACAAGATCATTAATGGGTTATGGGAAGTGGTGGAGTTCAAGGAAGCTCATAATCACCAAATGGTTGAGCCACAACATAGACATTTTATTTCATCTGCCCGCAAAATTACATCAGCCACTGGACGAATAATAGACTCTTTGATCGATGCTGGTGTTGGTCCCACAAAAGCCTTTAGATACTTAGCAAGCCAAGCCGGTGGAGTACAAAATGTTGGTTGTATTGAACAAGATGTTCATAATCATCAACAATCTCGAAGGAAAAGTTTGATTAGTGGTGGAGATGCTCAAGCGTTGATTGATTATTTCTCAAGTAAAAAATTGAAGGACCCAAACTTCTTTTACACATTTCAACTTGACGAAGATGGCCGATTGTGTAATGTGTTTTGGAGAAATAGTGTTTCAAGGTCACATTATGAATGTTTTGGGGATGTGATTATTTTTGATACCACCTATAGGACAAATAAATGGAATATGGCTTTTGCTCCTTTTGTTGGACTAAACAACCATTGGAAAAACATCTACTTTGGGTGTGCTTTCTTGCATTGGAAAAACCATTGGCCTTTGCTTACTTTTTCTGGTGACATCAGGTCTACACAGCGAGGTGAAAGTGCAAACAAAGTCTTTGGCGGCTTGTCATGTCAAACAACTACTCTGGTTGAATTTGCAAAAAAATATAACAAAAAGGCTGGGTATTTGCGTGAGTCTGAAGGGTTAGACGATGTCAGAACACGTGGTAGTCCCAAGATAAAGGTGCTTGATTGTGGAATTCTGAAAGAAGCAGCAAAGGCCTACACACGAACCATTTATTTCAAGTTTGAAGATGAATTCTTACAATGTCTTTCAGATTGGACTGTGAGCAAAAGTGTTGAAGAAAATTATGAAAGATATACACTCCAAAAAGAAAAATCTGACGAGATCTTTGTTGTTGATTTTGATTCTACAAAGTATTCTATTGTTTGTAGTTGTCACAAGTTTGAGACATTAGGATGGTTGTGTCGTCATGCCTTGAGGGTTATGCATATAAACTTAGGCTTCAAAAGTATTCCAACTTATTACATTTTGAAAAGGTGGACAAAAGGGGCAAAACAAGGAAGTATGTTTGAGAAAGATGAATCTAGTAGATGCAGCACATATAAATCTTCAATGGCAACTCGCCTGAATGATTTATTACTACAAGCTTTTTCTATCATGAGTTTGGCTGCTGAAAATGAAATGACAACGAAAATAGCTAGCAAGCATTTGAAGGTAGCTAGAACTGAAATTGTCGAGCATCAGAATATGTTCTTTGCTTGTGAAGATGATGATATGTTGGAACATGATACTAGAAAAAAAAATCTTCTGAGTTGTAACGTGAAAGATCCGGTTAATAAAAGACGAAAGGGCCAGAGAAATTCCAGGTTGAAAAGTTTCCTTGAGAAGAAAAAAACAAAACGATCTGCGAATGGAACTTCAAGCTTGCAGGTACTTAAATAATATGGAATATTATTTGTTCAGTTTAAAATGTTAAATTTACAACCTTCTGAATTTATTGTTTCAGCCATTAGCTTCAGAAACGAATATGGGCTTGGTTAATATGGATGTTAAACTGGATGAGCAGGTATACTTTAAGATTACAATCTTCTCAGTTTCATGTTTATTACTACAATTCTTACTAATTTGCCATTTCTTTGAGCATTAATAGATGCAGGAACTCTATAGTAATCCGAGTGTTTCTTTCACTCAGTTACTTAGTCAGGTGATATAGATAATATTTCTTTTATATTTTAACTTTATATTTAGCAACAATGCTTCATATATATTATTATTTTTTCTAACTAAGCTGTTTGATGTTCATTTCATCAGGTCAATCAAGATGTTTATACATATGTAGAGAGCAACAAGTCCATGAATGGAGTTTAAGCAGATAATTCAGAGACTAAGGATGCACAACAAGTTCAAAAACAAAATTTCAAACAAATGTTTAAACACATGAAGTTGAAAGTTTAACGTGAGCACCACATATTGTATTTTGTGGTTTTAGTTAATAGTTTGACCTTGTATATTGTTTAATAAAGATGTTATGATTGTTCATACATTTGGTAATTGAAAAGATCTTAACTTGTCGTTTTAAAACACTAGAGTTCTCGTCGTCTTAAGGTTTGGACATGTTCGAATCTAAAATCTAAAGAAAGTGACATACAAATCAGATATTATGCATACTATGTCACTTATAAAGAATATTTACAATTATTATATCTATTGCTTTGTAATGTACACTCGAACAGGTTTGAAAAAGTCCAGATGTGCCTGATTTGATAAATTCAATACTGGAAATTTATACCAACTCATTTATATATGATGCATGCTTAAACATTTAAAGTTGTGCTAGTACCAAAACCAGCTAACGCAGTCCACTAAGTGAGTTTTGACAAAATACACAAATGCTCAACAGTAATATAACATTCTTATAGACAAAATGAACACAAACAAAGACTTCTTGCGTTCAACTCTCTATCATAGGAAGACAGACGCCTAACAAGAGTGTTTCATCAATTTATACCCTGTAGTTAGTAGAGTAGCTTGATACCAAACTGATACATTTTTCTCATACAACACGTTCTTGGCATCGTCAGAAAGATTATCAAAACCGGATTCCATTTGCTCAAACACTTTTCTAAAGTCCTTTCTGAGTGTACCATATGCATGCTTGAACCGCTCCTTGTATTCACGTAGCTTTTTTGCTACTGTACTTTGGCATGGACCAAATATGCCCATTAATGATTTCTTCTTCCCTAGTACTTTAATGCACTTGTCATCCAATGCCCCAATTCCACTTAGGCCAGCATGTACCACATGAGCATTGCAAATGGCGCCAAGCCTTTCAGTCAACATATTCTTAGTAAAAAACTTTATTATATCCTGGCAAATTACATCAATAAGGTCAGGAAAAAAAACAAGTGGGAAGCAATTCAGGGTAGAAACTTAAATTCTAAAGTCAATAAGACATAAAAGCAAACTTGTACGAAAACTTGTAAAAGAAAAGAAACACTAAGATAGAAAAATACGCCATTTTTTCATAGTTCATGACCACAGGAACTATGCGACTCCGAGCAAGAACTTTGACATAATCAAATTGTTTCTTACAAATGCTCTCCCGGAAAGAGGAGACAATTCCTGTACTATATTAGCTCTTTCAATGCAGTGGTTCATTACTAAAAACAGCATCATCTTCTTTCTCCATCCTCCAAGCATGGGAAGAATTGGAAGAAACGTTTAATATGCAGATATTAGAATCTGAAGCAGAATAAATAACAATAAAACTCGTTTGGTATATGGCATGATTCAGTACCTTTTTAACAGTATTCAATAACAAGCAATAGAACTGACATAAACAGAAACAGTAAACCACTGAAACAAAACACACAAAAGCATGTAATTTCTAAGAATAATGGTCTCCATAGTCGTTGTTTACTATCCTCCGAATCAACAAAATGCATATAGCTACAGAGAGTAATGGTATGTAACAATTGTGCCTCAGTTCGCAGACTACAATTGCGAAAGTTCAACCAAGATCAGGTACAAGTATATACTCTTCATCATCATTTTGAATAATACATACTAAAGAAATCATAGAAAAGGAATCCTGGTTCCACCAAGGAACTTCACAAAAACTAGATAAAGAATCTCAGAACAGAATATTAAGGTATCTAGATACTGAAAATAAAGAAAAGATTCTACCTTTGTATATGAAACCAAAATGACGAAAAAAACCCAGAAGTAGACATGAAATTTACGAAATTAATATGTAAATCGTACCACTGGATTAATTTGCAAACCAAAAGTTACCTGATAATGGAATGAAGATAATGGATTATCTTAAAGCCTTCTTGAGAGAAAGGATTGAAATTAAAATGCAGAGAGAAGATAATGGAAGTTGATTTGGTTTTTTGACTTTCATCTCAGATTTTGGCGCACGATGAAATTTTTTGAAAACAAGAATGTGGTGTAAACTGAGGAAGCCATGTCTGCTGATTTGGATTAATTTTGTTGAGTTAGCAAATTAATCTAGTTGTCAAAATTCTATTGGTTGTTGATCAACTTATGTAATGCTTATTAGTTGGTCAATGACCATTCTAAAATTTGTGTAACACGAAAAGTCAAGTCTCATATGAATAATTGCTTGAATAAAGTAAGTTTATGTTTTAAAAAAGAATAAAGATAATTGTAAACTGAAATATCACACCAAAAAAAGAAAGAGAAGAGTTAAAAGTCGAGAAATTAATCAATCAATCATATCCAGTATATTACAACGGCAGTAAAAACTATCGTTAGGGTCTGGAGAATGTGAGCGGCAGACAAACAATACTTCTATCTCAAATAGAAAGTTTGCTTCCAATGATAACTTCGGCTCTATATGTACATGCATAAATGACACAATAATAGAGATACCATGTTCTATTGTATTGGTGAGGGAATCCGGTAAATACTAATATGTAGTTTCCATTATTAAAATAGGAATAAACATGTATATGCACATATAATGCATATATGACACAATAATATAGATACAATGTGCTACTGTGTTGGTGAGGAAATCCGGTATATAACAACATGTATTTTCCGTTATTAAAATAGGCATAAACATGTGTATCCACATATAATGCAATATAAAGCCAAAAAAAACTGGATTGCATCACATGTTTCATCTTTGAACTCTAAAGGAGAAAAGGGTAAATTCAGCATCTCCTAAAATTTTCTTCACCCGAACCGAAGGCAACTTTTTCTTCGGTTGAGATCAGATGAGGTAAAAAATGAAGTAAAATATGAGTTTTCCAATCACAGATTGCCACGTGTACTAAAGTGGGTGAAGTTTAAATTTTTTTTGTTTTTAAGAAATAGTTACTTGTACACGTGGCAGCACGTGATTGGAGACCTCATATTTTGCTTCATTTTTTGCCTCTTCTGATCTCAACCGTTACACGGTTGAGATCAGATGAGGTAAAAAATGAAGTAAAATATGAGGTCTCCAATCACAGATTGCCACGTGTACTAAAGTGGGTGAAGTTTAAAATTTTTTTGTTTTTAAAAAATAGTTACTTGTACACGTGGCAGCACGTGATTGGAAGCCTCATATTTTGCTTCATTTTTTGCCTCTTCTGATCTCAACCGATTATTACAACCATGAGAAATTGTCTTATGATCTCATTATTATGCATGCACTACACTCCAATAAAGAGGAAAAAACAAAAGTAATAGATAAAAAAGGAAAGGGAAATGAAGCAGGACAATGATACATGACATTTATAGAATATGTCACTATATGTTTATTTTCATACATGACATTTATAGAATATGATGGATATGATACATAGATATGGAAAATGTTTACTGCATTCTCTTACTAACGCACTAACACATTATATTGTGTCATTTATGCAGGTAGATATAGAGCCGGGGGTCTCACTAGAAGCAAATCCTCTATCATTTGGGATAGACGTATTGTTTACATACCGTTCACCTTTCCTAGACGCTAATGATAGCTTTTATTTCCGTTGTGATATACCGGGTATGATGCCCAACCAATAGTTTTATGGCTCTTGAAAATATATATATATATATATATATATATATATATATATATATATATATATATATATATATATATATAGACACACACGTGTGTGTGTCATGTATACATGTCTCTCCCTTCACACCCGTACATGTAATATATCCATTTAAATTTTGTCACGCTCATCAAAACACACAAATTGCTAATAGTCATATCGAATCAACATATCAGTTAATATAACAGTTAAATATCAACTCTTTTCAACAAATAAATTCTATCAACTCGGCATGTCTCCCCCCCCCCCCCCCCCCGGCCAAAAAAAAAAAAAAAACTCGTACATGTAATCTATGCAATTAAATTTGCCACGCTCATCGAAACACAAATTACTAACAGTTATATCAAATCAACAACAGTTATATATTAACTCTTTTCAATGAAATTTTTTTTATCAAATCAGCATGTCACCTACCGTAACAAATCACCAATTACCTACTTAAACAGTTATAATATTCTCGATAAATTTGAAGTTCGACTTGTATCTTTTTTCCCCCTTCTTCTTTAGGATTTCATTTAAGATATGTCTTTTTTATGAAACACCCCTATTTTTGTACTTAAACGTTTGATTGTGGGATGATTTTGTTGGTGATGTCCAAACAGAAATCATACTAGCTGTCCAACTACTTATAGAACACAAGAATAGGAATGAAATGCTACACATTCAACCTATTTATCACCAACTTTAGTAATACATCTGTTTCAAAATATAAATTTACTTTAATTTTTCAATGTAATGTAATTTATACTATGTTAAAAATACCAAATAAACTTATATTTTAAAAGATGAAATATTACAGAAAGTAATTGGCAATTTGTTATTTACGAATAGATTTTTTACGAAAGTAATTAGCGATTTTTTTATTTACGAATGAATGTTTTGTTGTATTACTGGGTCCAGCCCATTTAGCTATCAATTATTGTATGAGGCCCAAATAGTTTGGGTATTGGATAGCTTCTCTTAGAAGCCTTGGATATCTGTTTTTGCTGGCTAAAATTCGACTGGACAGAGGGCACTGTCACGTACGGAAAAACAGAGAGAAACAGAGGCAGAAATTTTCGGAGAGTGCAGATTTTCTGGGCAGCCTCTGCTACTTTGACGATCGCTGGAGATCCAACCGTTGGATTTTGCTGAAATTTGGACAGCTTCTTCGGAACACACAGGGCTACATTCTGACCGTTCAGAATTTCAATCCGAGCTCT
Source organism: Eustoma russellianum (assembly GCA_036186865.1). NCBI lineage: Eukaryota > Viridiplantae > Streptophyta > Magnoliopsida > Gentianales > Gentianaceae > Eustoma > Eustoma russellianum. The sequence continues at coordinate 27,439,491 of AP025072.1, forward strand.
GGATCGTTCGTAATCGCTGCTGGTGTCAGCTGCGATTTTGGTGACATTTCTGCATTTTTGTTCTTCCTCAATTGTTGTCTCTTATGTATGTTATTGTTGGTGGGCTGTGACATCCTTGTAGACTGATTTGGGTATTTTTACCCTCAATTTGCATAATAAGAGAAGAAGAAGGGTGGACTCCTTACAAGTCCCGTGGTTTTTTATCCTTCACATTGAAGGGTTTTTCCACGTATAAATCTCTTGTGTTGTTTGAAGCTTTATCTTTCATAATTTGCTTATGGTTTTAATGTGAGATTGATCTTTGCTTGGTGAATCAATTGTGGTGAATTGGTTAAGCATTTTGGTTGGTTGTCTTGAAGTTGATCCTTGTAGGTGTTGTATCCTACTTGTTGTTTCTCCCCTACAACTGGTATCAGGGACATTGGTTAACTGTAGATATGGAATCTGGAAATCATTCTATGATTAAATTGGCATCAACCAATTATTCTATTTGGCGTCCGATGATGGAAGATTTGTTATACTGTAAAGATTTGTTTGACCCAATTGATGTGGATAAAACCAAGAAAGATGACACGCTCACTAAATCAGAGAAGATGTCGGATAAAGAATGAGAAAAGCTAAAGAGAAAGACATTGGGAACAATTAGACAGTGGATTGACATTAGCATATTCAATCATGTGTCCCAAGAGACTGAGCCACTTGAGTTGTGGAGAAAATTGGACGGTCTTTATGAAAGAAAGACTGTTCACAACAAGGCCTCATTGATTAAGAGACTTGTTAATCTCAAGTTAAAGCCAGGGAAGTCAGTTTCTGAGCATCTAAGTGATTTTCAAGACATCATTAACAAGTTGACTGTGATGAAGATTATTCTTGATGATGAGTTGCAGGCTTTATTCCTATTGAGTTCTCTGTCGGACAGTTGGGAAACTTTGATTGTGTCCATCAGCAACTCAGCTCCAGATGGTACGCTTTCATTGGATGTCATTAAAGAGAGAATGTTCAATAAAGAGGTTAGAAGAAAAGAGATGGGTGTTGAAATTTTACAGGCACTTGTGGTATAGAATAGAGGAAGAAGCAAGAGTAGATGTCCCAAGGGGCGTGGCAAGTCAAAGTACAGGTCCAAGTCCAAGGATGAGAGAGAACCCACGATATGTCACTATTGTAGCAAGCCTGACCATATTCAAAAATTTTGCTATAAGTTGAAAAGAGATCAGCGACAGAAGAAAAATGATCATCACAAAGAGGGTGAGGACAAGAATACAACTGCGACAGTTTCTACTTCAGATGATTCTGTTTCTTTGATTTGTGCTACTGGTGATTGTTGTCATGTTGACAATTCCAGTTCTGAATGGCTTGTTGATACTGGGCTAATTATCATTGTGTTCCTGTTAAGGAGTATTTTATTGACTACCGAGCTGGAGATTTTGGTAGTGTGAAGATGGGAAACCAGAGTTCAGCTAGTATTGTTGGAATTGGAGATATTCGAGTACAAACCAGTGTTGGGTGTTATTTGACATTGAGAGATGTTAGCCACATTCCAAATTTACGCCTCAATTTATTGTCTGCTAATGTACTTGATCAAGAAGGTTACAAGCACACTTTTGGTGAGGGCAAATGGAAATTGACTAAGGGTTTATTGACCGTTGCTCGTGGCAATCTCTGTTGTACCTTGTATAAGACACACTTGAAAATGTGTACTAGTGAGTTGAATGCTGTTGAGGAGAAAACTTCACCTAACTTATGGCACCGAAGATTGGGGCATGTCAGTGAGAAGGGTATTAAGTTGCTGGCTGGTAAGTCTCTTATTCCTGTTGATGTTACCATCTCTCTTGACCCTTGTGATCATTGTTTAGCAGGAAAGCAACATAGAGTTTCTTTTCCGAAGAGATCCACAAGAAAGAAAGTGAAGCTAGAGTTGGTATACTCTGATGTGTGTGGTCCCATAGAGGTGGAATCACTTGGTGGTAACAAATACTTTGTTACTTTTATTGATGATGCTACTCGAAGAACTTGGGTTTATATGATGAAGAACAAAAGCGAGGTGTTTGGTATCTTTCAGAAGTTTCATGCCATGGTGGAAAGAGAGTCAGATTGCAAATTGAGGCGTCTTCGAACTGATAATGGAGGTGAGTACACTTCAAATGAGTTTAAAGCATATTGCTCAAGATATGGCATTCGGCATGAAAGAACAGAACCTGGTACTCCAAAACACAATGGTGTTGCCGAGAGGATGAACATAACTATTGTTGAAAAAGCGAGATGTATGCTTAGGATGTCCAATCTTCCTAAGTCGTTTTGGGGAGAAGCAGTTGGAACTGCTGTGTACTTGATAAATAGAGCACCATCAGTTCCTTTGGAGTTTGAGATTCCTAAGAGGGTTTGGTTCGAGAAAGATCCCTCTTATTCTCATTTGAGAGTGTTTGGATGCAAAGCTTTCATGCATGTGCCGAAGGAACAGAGATTGAAGCTTGATTTCAAGACTTCTCCTTGTGTGTTTGTTGGATATGGTGATGAAGAGTTTGGTTGCAGACTTTATGATCCAGCAAAGCAAAAAGTTGTGAGGAGTAGAGATGTTGTCTTTTATGAGCACGAGATGGGTTTTCATCTCTTAGGTGCTGGTAAGTCTTATTCTACTGATTTCTCTCATGATGTTACTGATATGTCTCCTATTTCTGTTCCAGATGATCAACAAATAGGTGATGCTCCTGAGGATGGTCATGACACCATTCATGAACATGACCATATTGAAGAGGTACAAGCAGAAGTTGTTGTGCCACAACCTGATGATGAAGATGTAGATATTGAACATGGAGAGTCTTCTAATCAGGGGGAGCAATTCAGCCCACAGGTGGAAGAGCAAACAGTTAGAAAGTCAACCTGAGTTCGACAACCTTCAAGACTTTATCCCAGTTCAGAGTATATCCTAATCACAGATGAGGGGAGCCTGAGAGCTTTCAAGAGGTGTTGTCACATCCAGACAAAGACCATTGGCTCAAGGCTATGCAAGAGAAAATGGATTCTTTGAAGAAGAATGAAACCTATGACTTGGTGAAGCGTCCAAAAGAGAAGAAAGTCTTGAAGAACAGGTGGTTGTTTAAGAACAAGAAAGATGGCCACAAGCTAGTGAGACGGAAGGCAAGACTAGTGGTAAAGGGATGCCACCAGAAGAAAGGCATCGACTTTGATGAGATTTTTGCACCAGTGGTAAAGATGACTTCCATTCGTATAATTTTGGAACAAGCTGCCAGTTTGGATCTTGAAATTGAACAACTTGATGTAAAAACTGCTTTCTTACATGGTGATTTGCATGAGGAGATTTACATGGAGCAGCCATAAGGATTTGAAGTTAAGGGAAAGGAGAATTTTGTTTGTAAGTTGAAAAAGAGTCTGCATGGACTTAAGCAGGCACCAAGGCAATGGTACCACAAGTTTGATTCCTTTATGAGTACTAATGGATACAAGCGGACTTCTGCAGATCCTTGTGTTTATTTTAGAAAGTTCTCTGAAGGTAACTTCATTATCCTTTGCTTGTATGTTGACGATATGCTGATAGTGGGACAAGATGTTGAGATGATTCGCATGTTGAAAGAGGATTTGTCAAAGTCCTTTGATATGAAAGATTTGGGTCCTGCAAAGCAAATTCTTGGTATTGAAATTGTTCGTGATAGAAAAGCTGGTAAGCTTTGGTTGTCACAAGAGAAGTATATTGAACGGGTGCTTGAAAGGTTCAATATGAAAAATGCCAAGCCAGTTAATACACCACTTGCAGGTCATTTCAAGTTGAGCAAGCGGTGTTGTCCTACTACTAAGAAAGAGAAGGAAAGTATGTCACATATTCCTTACTCCTCTGCTGTTGGTTCATTGATGTATGCTATGGTGTGTACAAGACCGGATATAGCACATGCTGTTGGATTGGTTAGCAGATTCTTGGCTAATCCTGGGAAGGTTCACTAGGAAGCTGTAAAGTGGATCTTGAGATATTTGCATGGCACCTCAAAATTGAGTTTGTGTTTTGGAGGTGGTGAGCCTATTCTTGATGGATTTACAGATGCTGACATGGCTGGTGATCTTGATAACAGAAGGTTTACCTCTAGTTACTTGTTCAAATTTGCAGGGGGAGCCATTTCATGGCAATCCAAGATACAGAAATGTGTAGCATTGTCTACTACAGAGTCAGAGTATATAGCAGCTGTGGAAGCATGCAAAGAAATGCTTTGGTTAAAACGTTTCTTCCAAGAGTTTGGTTTTAAGCAAAGTGAGTATGTCGTGTTTTGTGATAGTCAAAGTGCTATGGATTTGAGAAAAAACAGAATGTATCATGCCCGCACGAAGCATATTGATGTAAGATATCATTGGTTGCGTGATGTCATTGAAGAGCAACTAATGAAGCTGAAGAAGATCCACACCAACAAGAATGGTGCTGATATGTTGACAAAGGTAGTTCCTGGAAGCAAGCTTGAATTTTGTTCCAAGCTTGCAGGTATGTTCTATTGATGAGCTTTGCGTATGGTCTTCCCCAAATGGGCTGGAGGGGGAGATTGTTGTATTACTGGGGTCCAGCCCATTTAGCTATCAATTATTGTACGAGACCCAAATAGTTTGGGTATTGGATAGCTTCTCTTAGAAGCCTTGGATATCTGTTTTTGCTGGCTAAAATTCGACTGGACAGAGAGCACTGTCACGTACGGAAAAACAGAGAGAAACAGAGGCAGAAATTTTCGGAGAGTGCAGATTTTCTGGGCAGCCTCTGCTACTTTGACGATCTCTGGAGATCCAACCGTTGGATTTTGCTGAAATTTGGACAGCTTCTTCGGAACACACAGGGCTACATTCTGACCGTTCAGAATTTCAATCCGAGCTCTGGATCGTTCGTAATCGCTGCTGGTGTCAGCTGCGATTTTGGTGACATTTCTGCATTTTTGTTCTTCCTCAATTGTTGTCTCTTATGTATGTTATTGTTGGTGGGCTGTGACATCCTTGTAGACTGATTTGGGTATTTTTACCCTCAATTTGCATAATAAGAGAAGAAGAAGGGTGGACTCCTTACAAGTCCCGTGGTTTTTTATCCTTCACATTGAAGGGGTTTTTCCACGTATAAATTTCTTGTGTTGTTTGAAGCTTATCTTTCATAATTTGCTTATGGTTTTGATGTGAGATTGATCTTTGCTTGGTGAATCAATTGTGGTGAATTGGTTAAACATTTTGGTTGGTTGTCTTGAAGTTGATCCTTGTAGGTATTGTATCCTACTTGTTGTTTCTCCCCTACATGTTTTTGCGAGTAAGTTGGTAAAGAGGATTAAAGAGCGAGGCAATATACAGAATTGCTTGCCGATGTTGTTGATGCAAATCAGGTCATTTAGCAGTCTCTTATGTAAGAGTCTTAGAACTTGGTGTCCACAAAGTGTCTGAATCTAAATCGCTCTGGTATAAGAGCTAACAGCAGAACCCAAAGAATTACATTGTAGCTGTCACGATTCGAACCGACAATCTTAGACCAACTTATCATCTGATTACTTGTTGAGCTACGCCTTTCCAATTTCTTGAGCTTACAGAAGGAAGACACAAGCAATGCAGAGAAAAGGAACTTTTGAATAAAATAAATTACTATCTGGATGGCCTTGTACATACATACAATTACATGGACAAGAGGGATCCTTCTAGGACTCTGGATTATTGTTTATATACGCCTTGAATATCCAGAGCCACTGCACCTCTTGCAGAGTATCAAACCTGTAATTTAGTGATCTATGAGATAAAAACAATTATGAGAAATACAACAACATTATCCTATTGTCTTATAGGCTCTCGTCTATAGCGGAATATAGAGGGTCAGATGTACGCAACTGTATCCATGTGCTAGAAACACACAGGTTATTTCCCGATGACTCATAATGAAAATTGCGTCAAGTCGTATCGATTAACTGCTACTTCTCATAGATGCATATCACATACGCCGTGAAAAAAACACAAACGTGTGTATGTTCGCGTATAAGAGCAAGACCCAAGCAAGAAACAGAAAAGGCAGAAGATTTTGGCTAACTATTCCAACCCTGTGAATCAAAACTGGTACAGGAAAATTCGTGATTTATTCAAGCAAGATTAGAAAGTCCGATACCTGCACCCTTGCACACCCTGCAATCCACCAAGCCGGATTCTATCCTCATCTTACCATCGCTGCAGAAAACGCATTTTGTCCCACCTGCCCAAAGAAGCAAGATAAAAATCAATCATGAAGGTAACCACTCTTTCTAGGAAGAGAAAGAACATCAAGCAATCAGCAGCAACAGCTTTCTGAAGGGGAGAAAGGAGATGCATGTACCAATTTTCCGATGTGTGCTGCATTTAATAATGTGTTAAGCATAAAAGACTATTTGTTACAAATAAACTTCACAAGCATGACAAGAAAGCATTATTCTCCTCATATTCTGACAGAACACATGATATGTTGATCTGCGAATAAGGAAAAAAAAAATGAACAAACACACAAAATGATATATTTAGGCATTCTCATCCTTAGGAGAAATACCTATCGCGTTGCAACTAAACCATTATTATTATTTTAAGAAAAGAACCATGTGTATTTCATGCAGAATACATTGTTACACAACTATAGTTCTAGAAAATTTGATCACATGCATGTTTACAACAACACTCTAGAACTTTTTTCCACCATGTGAGATCGGCTATATGGATCAATCATTTATCTTATGTTTTTTTTTTGAGTCATAGACTAAATTCCATCTTCCTAGTGTGTCTCCTAATAACTAATGTATAATATGCACCTTTAACATACGCACCTTTTAAAAATATCATATAATCTCAACCGTGATTCCGACCTAAATACTTAAAATTCTTACTTATATCTCATACATCTATATGACATCGGTTAAATGAATCAGATGTCTCCACTGTGCTCTATCACTAAACACATGCTCAACAATTATCATATAAGTCGTATCTTTCCTTATTATCTCTCTCTATTTCATCTTTGGACTCCCTTTCCAACGTTTAACATGCATCTCATTCATTATCTCGCACCGCCTAACAGGTGTAGCTGCAGGACACTTTTGTACATGTCTATACCATCTTAACATTGACTCCCTCATCTTCTCTTCTATAGGAGCCAACCCAACCTTTCTACTTGTATGTTCAATTCTTATTTTATCCTTCCTTGTATGTCATACATCTATATTAACATTCTCATTTCCGTCACTTGCATCCTTTTTTCATGCTCATAATTGATTGTCCAACAAGTACGAGTCTTACTGTCGTCCTGTAAATCTTCTCCTTAAGCTTTAAAGGTACTTTTCTATCACAAAGAAGACACACTTTCCTACTTTAACCACTCGTCCGTACCCTGTGATTCACATACTTGTCAATTTTTCTATCTTTCTGTAGTATAGATCATAACACCTAGAACTCTCACTCATGTGAATCTCTTGGTCTCCCAATTTCACGCAAGGTTCCAAGGTCATTTTTGGTTGCTAAAATTAAATTTCATATACTCTATCTTTTTTTGACTCAATTTGAAACCTTTTTCCTCTAATGTCTTCCGCCAACATTCCAGCTTAGCATTGACTACTTCATCAGTCTCATCAATCAACACAATGACATCTGCAAATAAGACGCTGCAGGAACTCTATCTTAAATGTGCCGAGTGAGCTCATTTATAACTAAAGCAAATAAGTATGAACTTAATGCAGATACGTGGTGTAAACCCACTGTAATAAGAACCCTGGGCTTAGTCATCCTGGAGTCATTACGCTTGTCATCGCGTTCTTATACATGTCTCTAATACTTTCTATACATGCTACTCTAACACATTTCTATTCAAGCACTCTGCACAGGATCTCTAAAAGAACTTTATTATATGTCTTTTTCAAGTTTCTTTTCTCGATACCTTCACTAATCTTCTAAAGAGATGCATTGCCTCCATTGTTGGATCACATGCCTGTTTACTATTTTAAGATTGACATTTTTCACCCTTTCATCAAAATACCAAAAGCAATGTGGCACAAGATGGCATTCTAAAGTCCATCAGAATGGCTTCATGTCTTCCTTTGATATCAGACAGATAAAGGCCAACATTCATCCACCTTAACCTAATCTTGCTTGAAATCGCCCAGTTCTATTCTCCTCCTTCATTCACCCTTCTGAAAATTTCCTCCATTCGTTGCAGCTTTAGGAGTTATATTTTATTTGAATAACCAAAGACTCTAAGCAGAATCACTGGACCATGTGAACCACTAAATTTCATTCTTCTCTGATACAGTGCACTTGATTTGGTCAGCTCATTAAACTATTAAAGTATATATTGGCTCATTTTCTTCCCAAACACACCAAGAAATTCAAATTAGAACATATTATGTCAATGGCTTCATAAAGGAGGTTTGGTCTATGTGTACCCTGGTCTGTTTTAAAGATATAGATAAATCTGTTTGTTTGGGAATCTGGTGCTGTCGTGTATTCAGATTATCTGTGAGGAGGCTCAAATGTTATCAATGTCAGCACAGGAAAAAAGACAGAAGCTGAAATTGATCTTATTTGTTAATCATGTGAAGAGAGCTAATCATATTATGCAGAAATCATCATCAATTCCTTCAGTAATTGAAGAATACAAAATAAGGGAGTTAACCACTTCAAGACCCCAGGAAAGGTTCAAGATCTACTTAAAACTATTTTCCTGTCCATTTTCCCCCGTCTTGACAGATAAGTATCCTTTCACCCAAACACTTCAAGCCGAAGTGTAGCGTATAAGCTTGTACACTTTATTAAAGAAAAGCACAATCTGTATGTTCTAACCTCCCCTTCATGCAAGGGGTTGTCAACATTTGAACAATAAGCAGTAGCACCAGGAGCCTTTTTTTCTCTTAATGGTGCAGCAGTGGGATTTGAACTTGTAATCACTAGCTCTTATACAATAAGAAATTAGCACCTCAGTTGAGATCTTTATCCTTTTTCGAGAAGTAGAGTCAATAGTATACTATGCACACTACAACGTTTGGCATGAATGATTTTGTAGTATCATAGAAAAGAATAAAACTAAAAAACCTCAGTTAGTCAGATCACAACTATAAGATCCAAGAACTTGGTTCTCATACACTAACAAAATCAAGACAAGTAGGTGAAAAGTGCCAAGACAATGAAACGTACGCACAATAAATGCAGGTACGCACACAGACACACCAAACAATTGTTACCAAAACTTAAAGATTACCGTTGCCAGCGCACCTATCACAAGGAACAGGATCCCCCTACAAAACAGAAGTAGAAAAAAGACAATGAAAACCACATATCACTACAGACGCATCAAGATGAAAATTAAAGTTGTTTTTTATTTCGTAATTAATAGCTAGAATTTTCGGCTATATACAGTTCCTACTTAAGTTTTAGCTCATCTTTTTATTTCTTATAAGTTTCCACTATATAAAAGAGGTAAATTTTTTTATAACATAATGACATTACTTAAATACTAATAACGTTACATCAAAGAATGCATTAATGAAATTAAAATGAGTATCATAATGAATATATCCATATTGATAATTTAATGTATCAAATTCATTAAACCATATGATTTGAATCAAATGAATCCCAACCTTATCTAACTCAGAAGTTAAAAAATCATCATTACAATCATTGGGCAAACATGACCGGACTTTTGAGCAAGACTGATTTAATGTCTAACCCATAAATTTCCTGGACAAAACAAACCCATTAATAAAAAGGAAATCTTGAGCGTTGTAGTACCAAAAAGCAAATGAGACATTGAATTGGAAAGGAAAAGGATTCTACCTTGAGGCCAAGAAAAAGAGAGAGCCCAATTGCACCTAATACACCGACGGTGGCAAGAAACGATTGCGTATCCACAAAAGGTGTATCAGTGGCGGTGAATAGCAGAATAGAGTGGTTTGTTGAAGCTAAAAGGTAGTTTGGGATAAATTGGAGGCTGGATGAGCAAGAAGCAGGTGAGAAGCAAATGGGAAATTGTGGGTTTGTGGGGAAATGGGTTGGAAGAGAAGAAGAGATGGGGGGTGAAGGTTTTGAAGATGAGGAGAAAGAGTAGAGTGAGTGGAGAGTAGACGCCATGAGAGTATACATGTGGCGGTGGGAAGGTGGATGATATCGAAGCTATTTGTGGAGTTTCGTTTCTGCCGTTTAATTCTTTGGCGGTTGGGATCTGAGGAGGTGAAAAGTAAGGTAAAATATGAGGCCTCCAATCACGCGCTGCCACGTGTACAAAAGTGTAAGAAGTTTAAATTTTTTTTGTTTTTAAAAAATAGTTACTTGTACACGTGGCAGCGCGTGATTGGAGGCCTCATATTTCGCCTCAATTTTTGCCTTTTCAGATCCCAACCGATTCTTTGGTACCAAAAACTTTCAACTGTGCTCGTTCGTTTTAAAAATATTTTCATATTTGAATTTTTTTTTTGTTATAATTAATAATTGAGTTTTCCATTTTCAATGGAGTTGAAGACACAATCTTCCTTAACTTTGAAATATAATGGAATAAAGAAAATGATTCACTGAATTGGCTACGTTTTTTGTGAAGTAGAGTTGATCGACACACAATTTTCATTATCGGTCATCGGAAAACAACCTTTGCGTGTTTCTAACATATGTGTATAGTTACGTATATCCGACCCCCTATATCCCGTCATAAACGGAAGCCTATAAAGCAATAAGTTAATGTTGTTGTTGTTATAATTAATAATTCAGGTATAACAATATTTTCGAAATAACTAGATAGTATTTACAAAATACATACATACAATGTAACAAATAAAAAAAACTAACTTATCAAGTAAATCACTTACGTGAAAAACTTTTAGCTGAGTTAACTGAGTAGATAGAGGGACGGCTCATAGTGCTATGTGACAAGAATTTTCCAACTAAATTAAAAGGAAAATTTTATAGGGTGGCAGTGTCACAGGTAATACTATATGGAACAGACTGCACAAGAGTTCACAGTCGCAGAAGATGGAAGTGAAAGACATGACGATGTTGAGATATTGTTTGCCTGCCGCTTACCCACGCTATACTCTAGCAATACCTTTTGCTGTCGTTGGGATATAATGTGTATGATTGATGATGATGTTTTCGTTGTTCCATGATTTCAGTTAAAGTTTGTCTAAAACGAAATCACTTATGCGATTTTATCAAAACTTAAATACCTCATTCATCTTAAAAATATTGTCTTACATTCTATTTTGATTTTTTTTAAAAAAAATATTGTCTACTTTTAGAAATAGAAATAAAATAATTGTCGATGTTTAGCATTTGCATGATTTTTTTTTTTTTTTACTTTCCATCAGTTGACCAAATGATGATAGAAAAGGAATAGTTATTAAAATAGCTTGACTTTTTTAAATTATGCTCAAAGTCAAACTAGAACAATATTTTTAAAAGGGAGGAAAAAAATATTTTTCAAACCTACATACAGAAAACCATGGTTAATATCTTTCCAGAAAGATCAATACATCACTTGTCTTAATTCTATTATTTTTACCATTTCTTTAATGTCATTTTGTTTGCTTGCATTTTTCCCACCATGAACTATATGTTTACATTTTATAAATGAGAGCGTAATAATTTTTTTGTTCATTTTCATCATGAGTTGTGTAAATTTGAAAAGCGAAATTTTCTTATGGCAAATTGAAAAATACAAACATTAAATGACTCTTTAATTAATCTTCTTTAAAATGTGTACAAATTTGACATGCACACACAATGTCGATAAATGAAATATCTATTTGTGGTGTTTTTTTAGGGATAACAGGAATTATAAAATGTGAGGAAGGATCACGGTAATGATCAACAAAACAAAAATAAATAAATCAATCAATATCTCAAATAGATAACGGGATGAGATACTAGGAGGTTAAAAACGAGGCCTCCAATCACGCGTTGCCACGTGTACAAAAGCAAGGGGTGTTGCAATTTTTTTTAAAAAAAAACTGCTTTTGTACACGTGGCGACGCGTGATTGAAGACCTCACTTTTAGCCTCTTAAGATCTCATCCGATAGATCGGATGAGATCTGAGGAGGCCTGTTATAAGGCAAAATATAAGACATCCAATCACGCGACGCCACATGTACAAAAGAGTCTTTTTTTAAAAAAGAAAAAAAGTAAACAGCGGAACCTTTTGTACACGTGGCGTCGTGTGATTGGAGGGCTCATATTTTGCCTCATAACTGGCCTCCTCTGATCTTATCCGAGGTAACTTGCGTTGGTGAGGTGTAATTATTTCTTCAAGCTATTTCCTCTTAAATAGCTTGACTTTTTTATTATTATAAATAGCTTGACTTCAAATTGTAATTGCAACATCTTTTTTTTAATCTTCATAATGACTTGAACTCTCCAATATGTCTACCAACAACCCTTTTATCATTCTGTGAAAAAGTTAGCCACCCAAAAAACTTAAAAATTGATGTTAAGCCGTTAAGTAAGATTGGAGGTGTAAACGAACCGAATCTTAATAAACACATGTTTAATAAGGTTTGAATTCGAGTTTGAGTTTGTGACGAACCCAAAATTAAATTTGTATTTGAATTTGATAAGTTTTTAGAAAAAGTTTGACTCATCTCAAAAGCTCGATTATGATTCGTGATTGTTATTCGATTTTTAAACTCAGTTTGGCTCGTGAATTCTAGTTCGATTCGTCGACTCAAAATTGATTCTTTTATTAAATTATGGGCCTATGAATCGAATCCACGAATCGAGTCTTTGAGAATCTTATTTTGTCGAGGTTCCGTCGAACATTTGAGCTAAATAACATTAAGCTTGAATACGATTCATAAAGCATTCCGAGTTACAATTATGATTCCAATTCGAATTAACGAAAATCGAATTCAAGCCAATTCCTTAACAAATTGAACTCGAATAATTCGCTAAAAGCTCGATTTGCCTGCATTCCTAAGTAAGATATTACACAAATGCATATTCAATTTAAAACATAACGTAGAAAGAATAAAGTTGATTTTGTTTATAAAGCTATTCCGGATAATAGTTGTCGGCGTCGCAAACATTAGGCCCAAAGCTCGACTCGTAGTTGAACATTTGCTCTAAACGTTTGCATGTGAGTCATTAAATACCCCAAATTCAAACTTCCAAATTTTGTTTTGACCATGAAAGTTCGGGGTTAGGATCTCCTCACCCCCACTTTCCTCACCTCTCTTGTGACCGCGCGACACGTGGCAGCAATGGGGGATGGTGAGACTAGATGAGGGTCACCTGCATCTAGCCTTATAACCCTCTCTTGCTGCCACGTATCGCGCGGTCACGCGTCACCGTACCTCCTTGCGGTGAGGAGATCTCATCCCGAAAGTTCGGCCTTCGCCCTTAACGTTCGATCTGTAGGACATGATGTTCAAATAAACCAATATTTGTAGGGCATGTAACCTAAATGATAACACGTATTTTAGTATTGCATATATTATGTTAATTGACACTACAAGAAATCATTCATTTACCGACTGCATTTAGTGACCGTTTTATACACGGTCACTAACTTGTGACCGCATAGAAACTCAGTCGCAATCTTTGCAACTTAGCAACCGTTTTTGCGACCGTTCCAAAAATAGTCACATATTTGCATCTGTCTCAAAAAGGTCGTAAATTTGCGACCGTTTTAAAAAACGGTCGTAAATTTGTTACCGTTTTAAAAAAACGGTCGCAATTTAGTGACTGTTTTTGCGTCTGTATAAAAAATAGTGACAAATTTGCATCCGTCTCAAAAACGGTCGTAAATTTGCTACCGTTTTAAAAAATGGTCGCAACTTAGTGACTGTTTTTGCGTCTGTCTCAAAGATGATCACAACTTCGCGACCGTCTCAAAAACGGTCTCAAATTTGCGACAGCTATCAAAAACGATCATAACATAGCGACTATTTTATGATTGTCCAGAAACCGGTTGCAAATTTGTGACCATCTTAAAAACGGCCGCAAAATATGCAACCGTTATTAGAAACAGTTGCAATTTAGTGATCGTTTTTGCTCGGTCAAAAAAACGGTCGCAAATTTGCAAATGTGATCAACTACGGTCGCAAATCAACGACCGTTTTTGCGTCCATCTCAAAAATGATTGCAACTTCGTAATGAGTTTTGATTGGATTTTAATTTGTAATTAAACGATTTAATATTTGAATATTTCAATTTTTCTCAAAATTAGTGACTGTTTTCATCTTTACCGACCGTTAGAAGCATCGCTAACATCAAGATGGGTTGGTCACAGATAACTATTAGCGACTGCACAACCGTCACTAATTAGCGTCTGTTTATCGGTATTTGCACGATGATTTGTAAATTCAGTAATTTGCGACTAATAAAACAATTGGTAATTTATTATTGTAAAACAGTCGGTAATTTACGACCGATACAACAGTCGGTAATTTGTGACAGCTAAAACAGTATCTAAAGTTGTCGCTAATTTACGTCCGTCAAAGCCGTCGCTAATTTACGTCCGTCAAAACCATTGCTAATTTACGACCTTCAAAGCCGTCGGTAATTTGCGACGGCATAAACAGTCGGTAATTTGCGACGGCGTAAACAGTTGGTAATTTGCGAGCGCCAAAGCAGTCGGTAATTTGCGATGGTGTAAACAGTCGGTAATTTGCGACCGTTTCTATGTACAGTTGCTAAATCCGTCACTATTTTCCAACCGCTTTCAAACAGTCACAAATTTCATTTACCAACCACTGCTTACCGACCGATGTTTAACGACTGTATAACGGTCGCTATTCAGTTTACTGACCGTTTTTTAGAGTTTACCGACTGTTCTAGACAGTGGGTAATTAACCTTTTTTTTGTAGTGAGTTTTATGTATGTTACTATAGTGTTTATAAAACTGTATTTTATATGTTTTTTTGCATATTTTTATGATTTTTGACACTTTGTATTATTATATTTTGTTTTGTTTTGCATATGTGTAGAAGGCGACCTTGGAGCAAATGGTAAGGTTGTTGCTTTTGTGACCATGAGGTCACGAGTTAGAACCATGTAAACATCCTCTTGCACAAGTGTAGGGTAAGATTGCGTACATCAGATCGCAAAGCGATCCGGTCCCTCTCCGAACCCTGCACAAAAGCAGAAGTCTAGTACATCGGAAACGTTTTTTTTTTTTACCGTTTTCACTTGTGTGTCTACCATATGTATTTTATTATGGTTGAAACAGAAGGTAAAGGTAACTATACCAAACATTTATGTAAGATAAGACGTACGTGTATCTGTAGCTAACTTTGGTTTTCAAATCAGACCTCTGTTAACTCATTGTATTTTATTTTGTGTATAATATGTAATTAGTATTTTATTTGTATATGTAATTCAAATTATTGTGGCATTTCATTTTTATAGGTAGCTCATTTAATAGTAAACCCCTTGCTTTTTTAATTTTTAATATAGCTCCTCTATATGCAAGTTTCTCTTATTTTCTTTCTTATGTAGCAACTTTCCGCTATTTTACAATATGTGATAATGATCTTTTTTATCCATGTAAATTTTGGCACTTATGTTGTGGTGACACTTTTTTGGCTGTGTTAAATTGTTTCTATAAGGATCTGCATAATGGCACAAACAATACATACGTAAAAAAACGTTCCCGATGCACTAGACTCTCTTGTTTGTATAAAGTCCAAGGAAGGACATGATTGCTTCGCGATCTGATGTATGCAGCCTTACCAGTTACCATACACTCTGTGTAAGAATCACAAATAATACATAAGTGCGATATCGATATTACTTATCACCAAAAATATGCTATTGAGGTTAAAAAGGATTTGGATAAATTTTTACTGCAAGTGCATGCGGTGTTATAAATGGGGTTGCTGCCCTGTGTAGGCTTTACAGATTACATCACAAAATGATTGCAAAACCTTATGTTTTTGTTTATATTCAGTCCTATGCGATTAATTTTATTGTTACGCATCATGAAAGATTTCCTAAGCCAAATGCTTTACTTATGTTCTTTTATTAAATTCAATATTATGTGTATTTTTTTATTCATAAAATCAGTTTATGCGACCAAAGCTGAAGGACCATAGATATGTGCCAAGTCTTTGGAGCAGAAAGAAATTTCCCGACCCTGAGAGCCTCACAGTTTTATTTTCAAAAAGTATTGTCGAAGATGTAAATCAAGAATTCAACAGCCTCTTAGGTTGGGTGAAGACTTACGCAATGAAACATCCACATTGTGCATGTTTCTTTGATGAGGGAGTGGATTCTCCCCCCACCTGTTCCAGAAACCCCTTAGCCAGGTGGGATATAAATCGAGGGATGTGCTCCACCGGCAGCCCTACAAAGGGAGAGGACACACGAGACTCAGTCAGACCAGAGGCAACCCTTGTAATATTTCAACAAAGATTGTCTCCACACGGACTCGAACTCGGGACATCGGGGTTCTAGCCCCAATCACCTTTGCCACTTACCACTGGACTATGCCTCTGGGGGCACATTGTGCATGTTTCTGATTTGAACTCTTGTCTTTTTAGAACAAATCATAACCTAAATACCAAGTGAGTTATTGGCTTGAGACAGATCTGTGCCATGTCTGATCACACGAAGTTGTCCTGTGTCTGTTTTCTCGGGAAACGTGAGAAAGTCGATAATTCATTCTTTTTTTAATGAAAATGTTACTTTTGATAGTGATATGGAAAATAGTTTTGATTTAAACTATGTATAACTTCGAAAAATTTGGTTGGAATGTTGAAGTATGTTGCATTTTGGCTGGCGGATGAGATTTTAGGAGGCTAAAACTGAGGTTGAAAATGAAGTCTCCAATCACGCGTCGCCACGCGTACAAAAGCAAAGGGTGTTGCAATTTTTTTTAAAGAAAAAACTTATTTTGTACACGTGGCGATGCGTGATTGGAGGCCTCATTTTTAGCTTTATTTTTGGCCTCCTAGAATGTTGCAACCCGTAAAAAAAATTAATAATAATAAAATGAAAAAAAACAAGGAAAACTTTTGACATAACCCCACCCTTATCCTAAACCCATTCATTAACTCCTACAATTAATTCATTTAATCTCCTCATACACACCTCTCATATTCCCCCTCCCTCTTAAATAAATTGGGCCCTTTGGCCAACACCAGTAAAAAAAAAAAAAAAAGTACCGTGAGAAGATTAAAGAAAAAGAAAGGAGGAAGAATAAAGGAAGAAAGTATAGAGAAAAGAGAGGACAAATGGGGAAGAAGGCAAACGCCACCAACACAACCACCAACACCATCATATCACCACCACGAATCTTAGACTACAACCAAGAGGTAAGTGACCCCTCTCTTTTTGAGCTAATTTCATATATGTAGTTATTTGTTGTTTATTTTGTATGTTATAATTCAAATTGAGATGCTATATGCTTTAGTTGCTTGCATTGCTGGATAAAAATGTTACATATGTATTGATGTGGGTTCAAAGTTTGTGTTAGATAGTTATTTCTGTAAAAAAATTAATTAGAAGATTATATATACATGCATATATTTTCGGTTATGGCTGAGATTATATATATAAGTATATATGTAAGATATCGATAAATAAATGTAGTTATCTGTTTAAAACGCTTGTTTGTATAAAGTATATACTTTTTGCAGTTTTCAGTATTGTGTGTTTCAAAATGAATATTGTTTTCTTTTGGCAGTGTATATAAACAATCATTGGTTTGATGTTTTTGTTGTATATAAGTTAATTACCTAAAGAACTATTTATATATGTAAGTTACAATTTCCTAATGTATCATATATATGAAGGTGATTTCAGTTTGTTTAGAAAAGTTATGCACGTTTGCACTTCCAAGCAATTGAATTCATACAAATTTAAATTCATTGTTTTCGAAACTTTTTAGGCATAAAATTGATTATGTGAATTACATATACAAAACTACCGTTTCAAAAATTGTCTTTATAAGTATATATACAAATTTTGCAATTCCATCAGCATAGTATGTAGTGGTCACTGTTTCATATTTGTTGTATAGATATTAAATTTCCTAAAGAACTATGGTTATATTTTAATAAAATTAAACTGTTTCAGAATTAAATCTTATATATATAATTTTCTGTTATCGATTCTTTTCACTGTGTCTATATAGGTAACTTGTTTTAATTTTAGAAGTGTACCAATATTTAGCTTACCGTCAAATTTTACATTATATTCATCAGTACTAATCTAATGTAAGAATCATACATATTTATATAAAATAAATACTGTTTTGTAACTAAAATGGTACATTTCATTAACTGTTTGAAAGAAAAGTGTTTGAATTATTTTCGGCAGATTAAATTTATATTTCTATATAAGAAAGTTAATAATTTAAAGTTAATTAAGAGGAGATAAGGAAAATTGTTGAAATGTGGAAATGAGTGAAGAAAAGGGGAAAAGGAAAGAAAGTGTTAAGTGGGTTTGGAAAATAATTATTGATATATGATGCGTGGGAGTATGCATACACGTATATATGCACGTGTATGGGCGCGGGCATATATATGAGTATGGATGCACTGGATTACGTATGATGCATTTGCATTCATGGCACGAGCATTGCATTGGCCTATGTGCCGTGTTGCCCTATGAGGTGTGTGGCCCTACGAGGCATGTGGCCCTACGAGGCGTTTTGCCCTACGAGGCGTGTTGCTCTATGAGGCGTGTGGCCCGACGGGGCGTGTGGCCTGACGAGGCGTGTGGTAGGATCACCTCGAGGTTCATGCATTGCACGGTAGAGAGACAGGCATTTGTATGTGGAGATGTCGTTGCGTGTGACACAAGCATGCATCATGACATCGCATAATTGTTGTGTTGTGTTTATATTTATTTACTTAATTATTCATGTCTATACATGTGCTACGTGCTATTTGTTGTCATATATGAAATTATTCGGAAGGAGCTGGAAACCTACTGGGTGATATTTCTATATCACTCACTCCTTTATTTTTCCCCCGGGCGAGCAAGAGTACGACTACATATACATAGAAGACAAAGCTGTGTTTGGACGGTGGGGTAGTTAGAGCCAAAAGATGTTTACTTGGCAATTTTATTTCCTATACGTTGCGATGTAATATAAACTTGGGCTTGATACTTATCTGATGTAGTTCTCGTAGTAGACTATGGCGGGTGCACCGTTTCCGATACTAGTGTTCGGGAGCGGGGCGCTACATAGAATCTCATCCGGGTACCGTGAGTGAAGTTTGGTTTGAATTTTGTGATTGAATAACTTTGGAATTCTTATGATATTGGGTTTTGGTTCCAATTTTTCTGTTGGTTTGTAATGTCATTACTGGCTGGGATTGTAGTCCAATCGTTACTGATGATAACACTTGTTGGAGAAAAAAATGAGTTTTCATTCGATTTATTCTTTAAATTTCTTAATCAAGATTAATCCAATTTCGAAAAGAGTAATCCATATCTTATATTTAAATATTTGACGACTGTTATATCTAATATCATATGTTTTAAATTCACAACCTATATTTATATGTTGTATGATATGTTAAGAGTCATATTCATTTGGCGGCCACTAAACTTTATATGTTGTATGGTAGGTTGAGTCATATTCATTTGACGGCCACTAAGCTAACCCCATGAACACGACACATATTTTTATTTATATTTTATATCCTTATGTTTTACTGAATCACGCATCAAATACACCAAATAACTCGACTAACAACAACAAAATTGCCATATTGTCTTAAAGATTCCCGCCAATCACGAGGTATGAAGAGTCGGATATACGCAACCATACCCATGTGTTATAAATACACAGATGTTGTTTTCGATGATCCTTAATGAAAATTGGGTAAAGCTGTATCGATCAACTGTTACTTCACAATATAAGAAGCACAACCAATTTAGTGAGTCATTTTGCTTTATTTTATCACACTACTAACCTAACTACATAATATAGGTGGAGAAGTAGAAGTCAGATCCACATAGATTAGGTTTTATACGGTAGGAAATGAAACTAGATAAAGTAAACATGATGAAAGTTGATGACTTTAGAAGTTACACTAATTAAAATATTAAAATAAACTAATTAATTTAATTAACTAAACAACTACTCACAAAAATTAAAAGACAAACTTTCCACAAAATATGGAAGGTTTAAATAATAGAAATGATTTTTAAATAAAAGATAGATTCTTGAAATAGAAAGTACAATATCTAAAAAAGTAAATACAAATGTCGTTCAGTTGTTACACAAAATATTCAAATATTTGAAAATTGCGATAAAAACTGTAACTTCAAAAGTTTTAGATGTTTTGGGGTTAATATCAGGAGAGACAGAAAATGAGACAAAATATAGACATCTAATCACGCGCTGTCACGTGTACAAGCACCTCTTTTTTAAAAACAAAAATTTTTTAAACGTATTCCTTTTTTGTACACGTGGCATCACGTGATTAGAGACCTCATATTTTACATCAATTTCTGTCTCTCCTGATCACAACCAGATGTTTTGTACATCAAATGAAAAATATTTAGATAACAAGCGTGATTAACTCATATCTAAAAAGAGAATACTAGAGAAAATATTCTACCTACATTACACTACCCTAAAACTATATTACTACTACTTCTTACACGCTACTACAAGTCTTTATCCTTTGATTTATATTTTTGTTAAGGGGGTGGGTTCTCCCCCACATGTACCAGAGGCCCCTTAGTCAGGTAGAATGTAAATTGAAGGATGTGCTCTACTAGCAGTCCTACAAGGGAGAGGACATAAGAGATTCAGAAGCCCAGAAGCAATCCTTATAATATTTCAATTGCCTCTACACGGGTTCGAACTCGGAACGTCGGGGTTCTTTAGCCCCAATCACCTTGTCACTTACCAGTAGACTATGCCTCTGGGGCGTAGAATAGGATTTATAGGGTTTACATTAAGATAACTTAACTAATGGATCTTGTTTGAGCCATCTCATAAAAGGCTCCTAGTGACATAATTACATAAATATTGGCTTCTTAGATCCATCATCCAAAACTTAGAGTCTCTTAATCCAATTTGAGATTCTTCATCTTCAAATATGTATATCATAAACAAGTAGAACTATCCAATATAAAATAAATTGTAACAATTACTCAAAAACACAGAAAACTCTAAAAAATAACACGAACTAATCGTGACAAGACTCGTAGAAAAAGCATTACTAAATTAGACTTATAATTTGCCTATTTTACAAATCACATTCATATCTTCGATGTCTTTTACAAGTAATATCGGAAGCTTTCTATTTATGTTTAATAAAATTTTTTAACTAGTATATATTCTTATTATTGTGCTATCAATGCAGGTACATAAGAACGGAGGGTCTCATTGGAAGCAAACTATGTATTATTTGTCTACTCCTCATCCTCCCCAGACCCTAACGATATCTTTTGTTATCGTAGAGTTATACTGGGTATGATTGTTGTTCTTGTATTCACTTTGTTTACGTCATTGGTACCGCTAACTCAAACGTTAATTCAATTAAAAATATATGAATTATAACATAGTAAACAATGCGTAAACATATACAGTGAATTCAAAACATGTAGATACTAGAAAACAATAGTCAAACATTTATATATGAAATATGAATTACCTATTTCTCAAAGGTTAATTTGAGCAGTCAACGGTAAACCAGTAGGTCAACCGGATGCCAGGTGTACATTTCACCAATAAGTATGGCTGCTAAGCGAATTAGATGAAAGTATGGATGCCACTTAAAACTTTATGGAAAAGTATGGATACCAGGTACAATTAACTCAATTACTTAATAGACTTTATGTGACTTTTAACCATTAAGGTTTAAAGATATTACGAGAAAGAGATAATGTAACAATCTTTTTAATATCCTCTGCATATATAGTTTTAATAATTTTTTTATGTCACGTATTGTATGATATAAGATAAGGGAGAAGAAGATGAGATAGTTTGGGCATGTTAAGAAGAGACGTACAACGACGTCTGCCAAATCAGTTGAAAACTCATTGTAGAGGAAAAGAGGAGTAAAGGCAGACCCAAACTGATTTGGGATGAGTGGATTAGGCATGACTACTAGATTTGCACCTTTATGAGGACATGGTTCATGATAGGAGTTCATGGAGGCAGGCATTAATGTTAACGAGGTTTAGGCAGGATATAGAGGCCTCTTAAAGTATATTTAGGGGCTTAGATACTATCTACACTTTAGATTGACTTTACATTTTTTTTTTGTTTTTTTTCTTGGATTATTTGTGCATATGCATTTTTATGACGATTTTAATATCATAAACTTTCTATTTGTATTTACTGAATTCTCTCACTAACACATTATAGCACCACATATAGAGCCGGAGGTCTCACTGGAAACAAACTTTTTATCTTTTGGGATAGAGGTATTGTTTGTTTGCCTTTTACCTTTCTCATATCCTAGTGATAACTTTTGTTGTCGTTGATATATATTAGATATGCCGGAGGTCTCACTGGAACCAAACTTTTTATCTTTTGGGATAGAGGTATTGTTTGTTTGTCTTTTACCTTTCTCATATCCTAGTGATAACTTTTGTTGTCGTTGATATATATTAGATATGATTGATTGATTGAATGAATTGTATTGTATGTTCACGACGTCTCGTCTATGCAATGAGGGGATTCAGATCGTCTCTAAACTCCTTGTTCTTTTCTCCCACCATTTCATGCTTCATGACACATCAGAAGAAAAGGCTGTAGCTTTCTGTTCTGGACAATATATATACACATATTTTTTTCTGCGGACAAAATACCCAAAAACCAAACTGCTTAAACCCATCCCGTTGCCCCCAGATTTCAAATACCTTCCCCCCTCACCACCAGCCCACCACCACCGCTTCCTTTTGCTCTCTTTCTTCCCTCCTGGACTTTCGCCAGGATTCTTCAATCTGCTTCATCAATACCAAATTGGAAAAGAACTAATTTTCTCTCTCTTCTAGCTACTGACCCTCAAATCTCTTCTTCTGCATTTTGTCTGGGTTCTCTTATTCTTACACCCTGCATGCTGATTTAGTGGCCCTTTTCATATGGGCTACTTTTAGTTCTCTTATTTTCTCCTAGTTCTTCTATAAGAGCATAGAAATTCCCCGTGAGTTTCCACTGCGGATTAGTTGCAACCAGGTTTTGTGTTATTGCTTAATCAACGCTTTGGCAAGATGGGTTCTTGAGAAATCAGTATGTTCTTAAGATAAAATTCGCTTCCCCAGTTTCTTCTTCTTCAATTGGGTTTTATAGGGGGTGGGGGTGGGGAGGCTGTGGGCGTGAAATATTCTTGGGTTTTCTTTTTTATCTGGGGTTGCAAAAGTATTCACTTGAAGCCAATTCAACTAGGTTGAGTGCAGGGGTTTGAATTTAAGTATTAAAAAGTCATCATGTCTGACGATATGCGTGTACATTTCTCTTCCAACTCTTCCAATCATTCAGATCAATCTTTGCCCTCAAAAATTGCTAAGTTGGAAGCCCGAATGGTTGGCAAGTCTTCCTCTGCTACGCCTCCTAGTGTCACACAGCCACAGAAGCAGCCGCCCACATGGTCTTCTGCCACTTTGGTGGCAAGCCCTCTTGATATCTCGCCAAACGAGGCTTTATCTAGTGATTCTGATGATGTGAGTTTTTACCTCTTCTTTATATGAATGAATTCTGTATGTACAACATGATACTTCATTATGTGGGGAAGTTGGATCCCTTCTGGTTCCTTAGTCTGTAGGCATATGCTTGTTATATCACTAATCAGAGGCATTTGATTATTCTCAATGTCGTCGGAGAAGCTTTAATGCACTTTATGTTACTCACCAAGATGAAAGTAAGATACAACAACATTACCCTATTGCCTTATAGTCTCCCGCCTATGGTGGGGTATGGAGGTTCGGATGTACGTAAACATACCTGTGTGTTAGAAACACAAGAGGTTGTTTCCTGATGACCCGTAATGATGCGTCAAGCTATGTCGATCAATTGCTACTTCACAGTATAAGAAGCGAGGCAATTTAGTGAGTCATTTTGCTTTAGTCCATCAAGTCAAGGAAGAGTGTGTCCTTGACTTCATTGGAATGGAAACAAGCAAGATGAAACAAGCAAGATGAAATTAAGATGAGAGTATTTATATGTAAAATTTATTGTGTTCTAGTATTTTGGGCGTCTTTTACCAGGATAAATTCTTGATGTAGCGTCTGAATGAATTATAAATAACTGGACTTATCTTGTTTGATTATGAAAGGAATGACATACTTAGTGTATTGGAGTGGCTTATCGTTGCAATCAAGCTGCAGGAATAGGAACTGGTAGGAATGGGAGTTTGGGTGTTGTAAACTGCTGTCATATTTCTAGGAATTTCATGCACACATTGTGTTTTTAGCTTCAAGTGGTTTTTATTAAGAATCTTACCTTTTCTTTTCACTAGGAAGAAATTTTCTATAACCTTAGTTGGATGTGTCTGGCTATCGAATAACTTCTGGTGGTTCTTCTATTGACAAAGGGAAATGCCGGTGTATGCTTTTAAAGAGAGCTAGGATTTCTTATGTATGATGTATTTCTTCTGTCCTTTTGTTTTATGCTACGAGCCTTGTAATTCACTATGAAACCGAAATGTGAAAACGGTAACATAAACGACGTCGACCATAAGTAAAAGAGAGAGCATGTATTTTTTTACACTCTCTCTTTCATTTATTGGTCCGTGTCATTCACGTGACCGATAAGTAGAAAAATATTATCCTTATGTTATTGTCCATCTTAGTTTATTTAGCGCAATAAGTAGATTCTGATGGCGTTTCTGCTCGTTCTTCCTCTCTTTCTCTATTCCTTATTTGTTTTTTAATTTTATTTTAAATAAGCCAGATGATTAATTCAATCCAAGATAATGCATAACAGGATCTATGTAGAATGCACATTAATGTTTGCACAGTCAGGATAATCCATATCTATTTGGCCTCTCAATTCTTAGGTTTTGTATGTTACCTCCACCAGTTTGTTAATATCTGAAATATCTTTCTAGAGCTAGATAAGGAATGTTTGCATGAGCTCATATAAAGCTGCACATTAGACGGGTGGTTCCAAGCATGGATAAGCTAACATAATGATAATAGGTTGTTAGATGCAACATTTTCTTGATAAATTTATTTGAAATTCCATGCAATCCCAGCATTCTTGTTAAAGCTATTCCTGGATTTTGTAAGTACCGATAATTTTGTGTTTTGCAGACTGCTGGAGATTATCTCATTCAAGCCAACACTCAGAAGCGCCGCAAATTTGGTGAAGATGACAATGAAGTAGAATCCAATCATGTTGAGGTATCACAGAATCAGTTACTGTTAGTGTTCTTTCTGTTTCGTTGTAAGTGTTCTTGTTGCAAACATATTCTTTTGTGCCAAATTGGTCTCTTTTTCGCATATGCAGAATCTTTTTTGTTACTTTTCTTCCAGGATTTTCTCTATCCTTCATTACTGCAGAACAACTGTCATTAAGGGAATTTAACCTTTTTTTCTCACTTCACAATAAATTCCTTGATTCATGTGCCTAAACCTGAAAAGACAAACAATTTAGGAAATTTATTAAGTTAGTGGTATCTCAGCCAACTCATTAGATTCTGCCGATTCATTCTGCCTATTCAAAAGGTTGTTTGTAATTGTTTCTTTCCCTACTCTGTACCTCTTGTTTCTTATCCAACATATGCTGTCTGTATCATGTCTCTTTTTCTGGCAAGTATCAGTTTGTCTGTAGTTACATCTTAGAAAGACTGCTGATTCTCGGGGAATGTTTATCAGTCTGTGGCTGACATGCCGCAGAAGATTGCAGAGACAGTAGATACCAACCGGATTGCTACTGATTCTAATAGAAAAAGGCAAAGCCGTGGCAGGGGACAGTCTTCTTCAGGTAGAGGGCGTGGTTTACGAGTTAGTGAGCAGACAAGATCGCAAACTGTTGCTCTATCAAATGGACAACCAGAAAACTCTTCTGAGAAGGTGTGTTTCTTTTAACATGATTCTTGCTCCAATGTACTTATCAATGGTAGTAGCTTCTTTCTGTTATGATTAGAAAACATCATCTCTTGTTTTTTTGTACTTGCCAATGTGTATGATGATGCAGACTGATAGAAACCAGAAAATCCATACAAGTTCTCGCTATATAAGCTCATGGAGCTTTAGAACTTAGAGCTTGCACATTATCCCACAATTCCTGTGCCCTAGAAGTAGATTATAATAAATGCTGCAGAAAATATTGAGTTATCTTGAACCAGAAAAATGTGATCATATCTTATGTCCTCTGATAAATCTCATTTTCTACTTCCAGGATTTTCATAGTGTATTAATGTGGGTTACACATACTGGTTTTTGATAGTATAGTTGACTAAATCAGGCCGTTGGTTTCTGTGCTCAGCCACCTACTGAGCTGGGACTGAGTGTTTAATTTAAATGCCTATAAATTAAGTACTAATGGAATTGTGGTAGATAGTGCTACTTCCTCTGTTTAACTCTTGAACATAACCAACTGCCATCTGTACTTCACTTTCAAAATCTGAGGAGCCATTTGAAGGCTTAACTTTTATATATAGGGAAGGAAAAGCCACAGAACAAGCCACAGCAGGGGAAATCGAAGGAAGAAATAAATCGATGCACAGCTCAGTTAGTTTCTTTTGCAGTCTAGGAGAAGAATCTAAAGTGAAGGTCTAATGGGATCCGTTACGGCTAAACTTTGTTGTTACTTGGTGTTTGTTTTCTAGTATACCTCTTAGGTAATTTAATGCCGCTTAGATTTGCTGTTAGGGTCTCGATATGAATGAAGCTTTACAGACTTTATGTTAGAGATATTTTAATGGCTTAATGCATGTCACATTTCTTTCCTCCGAGAGATATGACAACTTTGTTTGCTACTACAGGATAGAATTACACTAAATCAATGATGTATGTGAACGAGTTCAACCAACTCAAATAACATGATTGTAGGAGTCTGATATGTGGTAGGTAACAATGCGACAACCTAGTTGTAAATGGAATTATTTCAGTCCCTTTTATCATCTTAATTCCAGAATATAGTCCCATTTTCTGAGGAAGGATTTTGAACAGGTGTGGGGAGTTAAAACATTGGAGTAACTTATTTTAAAAAGGTGTCTGACCCAAAAAGTTGTGGTTAAAAGACTATTGTCAAGGCCTCCTTCTGTAGTGTTCTATATCCCCCCTGGAATTAGCCTCCTTCTGTAGTTAAAAGACTAGTCCTAGCAAAATACAATTTATTCTTGTTACTTACTAATAAACTGTGTTTTCTTTCATATTTGTAGAAAAGAATAGATAAAACAATTGTGTTTCTCTTGTTACTGTTTGTAGCCGTTATTAGTGGCTGTTTTGTTACCGTTAGAATTCTGGTGTATGTCCTATATATAAAGGACAGTATGTTTTGTCTAAAAGGTGATGAAAAACCTATAAGGTTATTTTGGAGTACATCTTGATTATAAGTTTATGAACTGATGAATATTGTTTTACATACTCAATATTGTTTATATGGTATCAGAGCTTGAAAGCTCAAAATCTGAAAACTGAATCAGTGCAAATCTGATTTCACACACTGTTACTGAGCCCAGCGAAATCTAAGTTCGGTTCCCAGAATCTTTTGAATGTTTTCTGATCTTGCTTTCGAACGATCTTCTGTTAAAGAGAAGAATTGCAATTGTTTGTATAGTAGAGCAAGTATAATATCAAGGACTGCAGAGCGAAGGTTGCAGAGAAACAAAGAATTACAGAGGAAGAGAAAGGGAAGAAGATAAAGTGAAAAAGAGGAAGCACGTACGGGACAAACGCACGTGTGAAATCACACGTGAAAATTTTTTTCCGGGTAAATTTTCTACACGAAATTTTATTGTCAAGTTGTTTGAAAGTTTTTCAATTTTTTGAAAACAACATTACTCAAAAAAGGGTACAGATTACGTGGTATCATCCCATCAAAAGGTGGTGAGTGCGTGTCAAAAATCTAAGGAAATAGATCCTGCATGTGTTCCCGGTTGTGACACGTGTATTCCACTACATGTGAAACTGTAAAGCTTCTACGAGAAGCTTCTGTCTCTGCTGGGCTATTTCCTCAAGTACATTTTTTTCCTCTCTCTCTCTCTCTTCTTCGTCTTCTACCTACCTCTATCATTCTCCGTTTTCTCTGGGTTCAACAAACTCAGTTTCTACAACTCCTTTTGCCAGTTAAACAATATGTCCTCAATTTCAACTCCATCTTCTGCTACACGAAGGACTGGAGAATCCTCCGAAGCATCTGCTGGAGCTTCTGCTGTGCCTCCTTCCATTACTCCGATGATAGATAGTAATTCAATAATGGTGACTAATCATAAATTAAATAGTCACAACTATCTATCTTGGAGTAAGGCTGTGGAATTATTTGTAATGGGACGAGGTAAGGATGACTATCTTTATGGTCACATGCGAGCTCCTGCAGTTACTGACCCGCTGTACAGGCAGTGGAAGACTGAGAATGCCATGATCATGTCATGGCTGCTCAGTTCCATGACCCCAGAGATTGGGGATAACTTTATTCTCTATCAAACAGCTAGTGATATTTGGAAAGCTGCTAGGGAGTTATTCTCTCAAAAGGATAATGTTGCTGAGATTTATGAACTAGAGACTCAACTATCTGAACTGAAGCAAGGGGATCAACTTGTGAGTGCATATTACTCTCAACTCACACGTTTATGGCAACAGATCGATATTTATGAAACTCACGACTGGTCTTCATCAGATGATGATCTTGCATTTAAAAAATTCATAGAAAAAAAGAGGGTCTTTAGATTTCTACAAGGTCTACAAAAGGAGTTTGATGCAGTAAGAAGTAGGTTGTTAGCAACGAAACCCTTTCCTACCCTGAATACCGCATTCTCAGAAGTACGAATGGAAGAGTCCCGAATCAAAGTTATGATGGGATCCTCATCCTCCTCTCTGTCTGAGGGCTCTGTTTTAAATACAACAACCAACTCTGAAACTATTACACCTACTACTGCTGTTACTTCATATAAGGGTTCAAATAAAAAACCTTACTGCAAGTTCTGCAACCGTCTAGGACATACCTATGATAATTGCTATAGTAGACCTGACTCTAAGGTTCAGAGACCTCCTAGATCTTTTGGTAATAATTGGAAAGGTAATTCCTCAAACTGGAAAGGTCCGGGCAATGATTCTTGGAAAGGAGGTAAAGGTCAGGGAAAACCTCAGAGTTCAATGGCTCATTTAGTGAGTCAATTGGATACTGAGCCAGTCTCTCAATCAAGTTCTCAGTCTGATTCTCAGTCAAATAACTCAATACAGCAACAACTTGATACAATCTTCAAGATTCTTGGTCAGCAAAACCTAGATAAACCTTCATCTGAGATGACGACTGTTTCTACTGCTACAATGGCTCAACAAACAGGTACATCTAGTAGTTTATCTGATAGTACTAGACACACAGTCTGGATTATAGACTCAGGGGCATCTGATCACATGACTAATAAGAAACACCTTCTAATGGATTTTGAATGTTTCCTTTCTCCTAGATATGTTCAGGTTGCAACTGGGTTTAGAGTAAATGTACTTGGAAAGGGAACAGTTACACTTAGTAATCATTTGAAATTAAATGATGTATTGTACATTCCTAATCTAAGCTTCAGTCTGATTTCAGTCAGAAGGCTAACTTTAGATAATCACTGCCTTGCTTCTTTCTCATCCTCTGAAGTGATATTTCAGGGGATTTCTACGGGGAAGAGGATTGGCAATGCTAAGACTCTCAATGGGCTCTACGTTTTTGGAACTTCGGGGTCTAATAGTGGTCTGTGCTGTGCTGCTGAAATTAAAGAAGATCCCAGACAATCTAACAAAGATTGTATTTTGCTTTGGCATAAACGTTTAGGTCATCCCAACTTTGTATATCTCAAGAAGATTATGCCTAAATTGTTTTTGAATATTGATCCAGCTTGTATTATGTGTGAAATCTGTGAGTTTGCTAAGCAAACTAAGTCAATGTATCCAGCAAAAACTTATGCTCCCACTCAGGTTTTTAATCTAATCCATTCGGATATTTGGGGTCCCTCACGAGTGAGTAATATCAATGGTGCTAGATGGTTCATTTCCTTTATTGATGATCATACTAGAATTTCTTGGGTTTTTCTTATGAAGCATAAACATGAAGCTAGTAAGATTATACAAAATTTTGTTATCTTTGTCAAAAATCAATTCAATACTAGTATAAAAACTATACGGACAGATAACGGTTTGGAATACTTGGACAAGACTGTACAGATCTTTCTTGCAGGACATGGAATACATCATCAGACGACATGTACATACACACCCCAACAAAATGGGGTGGCAGAAAGGAAGAACCGACATCTACTTGAGGTAACAAGAGCTATCATGTTTACAAACAATGTGCCAAAATTTTATTGGGGTGAAGCAGTTTTAACTGCTACATACTTAATTAATCGAATGCCATCTAGAATCCTATTTTTTAGATCTCCTATTGATATCCTTCAAGAGTCATATCCCTTTACTAATGTTATATCTGTGTTGCCTGTGAAGGTTTTCGGCAGTGTTGCTTATGTTTACCGTGCACCTCATATGCGCAGTAAATTAGAAAGTAGAGCTATAAAGTGTATTTTCATAGGATATTCTAATACTCAAAAAGGCTACAAATGTTATGACCCTTATTCTAGAAAGATATATGTTACTTTAGATGTTAAGATTGATGAACACAGTAGTTTTTACTCTCAGTCTAATGATTCTTTAAAATTGAATGACTCTGAGTTCTGGAATGTTATTGATATCTCATCCAATACTAATGGTTTACTCGAGTATCCCACAGGACATATTCCTGCTTCTTCTGACTCTAATACAGGTGTTGACAAAGCTATAATCAAACATCATGATCAAAATCAGCAGAGATCTATCACTCAGGTGTATCACAGAAGAAACCGTTCCCAGACTGCACGACAAGAGATGCACACTGACCAATCCACTTCAGATAACCAGGTTATAGCTGAGAATTCACAGGATAAGTCCAACCCTTCTGAATCAATGGATCCAGGTTTGCAAACTCTTACTTCAGAAGCAGAAACAGAACCACATCATATGGATGCTGTTCTGGATAGTATGCCTATTGCTCTTCGAAAAGGTATACGAACTTGTACCAAATATCCATTAAGTAAGTATATATCTTATGCCTCTCTGACTCTCATATTCAGTGCTTTTACTACAGCTTTAGATTCAACTAAAATACCTGGGTCTATTATCGATGCTTTAGCTCATCCTAAGTGGAATGTTGCAGTTCAGGAAGAAATGACCGCATTAGTTAATAATCAGACATAGCAACTGATAGATAAACATGACGGAATGAAAATAGTTGGCTGTAAATGGGTCTTCTCCATTAAATATAATACTGATGGCTCAATTAGTAGATATAAAGCTAGGCTAGTGGCAAAAGTATTTACACAAACACATGGTATAGATTATTTAGAAACATTTGCACCAGTTGCAAAACTCAACACCATTAGAATACTGTTTACATTAGCAGTAAATTTAGACTGGACTTTAATGCAGCTTGATGTTAAAAATGCATTCTTGAATGGCAATCTTGATGAAGTTGTATTTATGGACATTCCTCCTGGTTTTGTAACACTAAGAATCAGGGTAAAGTATGTAAATTAAAAAAGGCACTTTATGGATTGAAACAATCTCCTAGGGAATGGTTTAGGAAGTTTATTAATGTTGTTACCGCATATGGTTTTACACAAACACATAGTGATCATACTTTATTTATTAAGGGGTTGGGGTCTGGCAGGATAACTATTTTAATTGTTTACGTTGATGATATAATCCTCACTGGGAATGACAATCAAGGCATTGAGCATATAAAAAATTACTTAGCTACTGTTTTTGATCTTAAAGATTTGGGTTATCTTTGGTATTTTTTAGGCATGGAAATTGGCAGAACTAAGGATAGTATTAGTGTTTCCCAGAGAAAATATGTTCTAGATTTATTATCTGAGACAGGTATGCTTGGATGCAAGCCATCCGCTACTCCTGTCAATGCTGATACCAGATCTAAATCTGGGAACATGGAGCTTACTGATAAGTTAAGTTATCAGCGCTTAGTTGGTAAACTAATATATCTTTCGCATACTAGACCAGATATTTGCTATGCTGTGAGCTATGTAAGTCAATTTATGCATAATCCTACTTCACATCATCTTACTGCTGCTATGAGAATCCTCAGGTACCTAAAGAATGCTCCTGGCCAAGGTCTTCTCTTTAAGAAAACAGAAGACAGGGGGTTGACTGTGTTTACTGATGCTGACTGGGGTGGGTCACGCACTGATATGAGATCCACCACTGGATATGGGACTTTTCTTTGGGGAAATCTTATTACTTGGCGAAGTAAAAAACAACATGTTGTGTCACGAAGTAGTGCTGAAGCAGAGTTACGGGCATTAGCTTTGGGATTATGTGAAGGACTCTGGGTTAGAAGGGTTCTAAATGATCTGGGTGTTCATATCACTTTACCTATCCAGTTGTATTGTGACAATATTTCTGCCATTCATATGATTGAAAACCCAATACAACATGATAAGTCCAAGCACATTGAAATCGATCGCCATTTTATTCGAGAGAAGATTGAAGCTAAAGTTATTCAGATTTTGCATGTGTCTTCTCAAAAGCAAGTTGCAGATATTTTTACCAAGGCTGTGTCCATAAAGATCTTTTATAACTTACTTAGCAAGCTTGGTTGTATCAACCTCTACACCAAGCTTGAGAGGGCGTGTTGAAAAGAATAGATAAAACAATTGTGTTTCTCTTGTTACTGTTTGTAGCCGTTATTAGTGGCTGTTTTGTTACCGTTAGAATTCTGGTGTATGTCCTATATATA
The DNA here is from genome assembly GCA_036186865.1 of Eustoma russellianum. Taxonomy (NCBI): domain Eukaryota; kingdom Viridiplantae; phylum Streptophyta; class Magnoliopsida; order Gentianales; family Gentianaceae; genus Eustoma; species Eustoma russellianum. Next base: position 27,472,349 of record AP025072.1, read on the forward strand.
AAGGACAGTATGTTTTGTCTAAAAGGTGATGAAAAACCTATAAGGTTATTTTGGAGTACATCTTGATTATAAGTTTATGAACTGATGAATATTGTTTTACATACTCAATATTGTTTATAATATTTAATTGTATTTTAACCATGCCAAGGTTGTGTAAGTCTTTGCTGATGTGAATATTCTGCCTGAATTAAATCAATCAAATTTCTTGGAAATACGTAGAAGTCTCGAAGAGTATTTCTCCTTTACTACATGCATGGGAGTTGTCTCTTTATCTCTACCTCTGGATTATTTTGTACATCAATTGTTCACACCCCCCTGGGCTGTAAAAAAGGCTGTACACATTGACATGCTTAGTTCGTGTTACAGGAAGGGTGGCCCAAAGAAAAGATTCGGCAGAACAATTCAAGTCTGGAGGTAAATTGTTAATCCCCAATGCTTATTTTATAGTCGTTTTCTCCACTTAGAGTGTGGCAAGAGTTGCTTTGTGTAATTTTAAGTGTCTCGTTTTTATACTTTGACAGACAGGTTTGTTATATACTAGTAGGATTCTACCTGTCAAACTTATGTATTCTGTGACTGTATTAGGAAGAAAACACCATATTACGTGAGAAAGTTGCAACTTTGGAAGAAAGCTTACGTAAATCTCATAATCTGACTCAACAGTTAGAGAAGGTATTGTTGGCCTTGAGCAGCTTATGGCTACCTGCATGTTATTTCTTTTCTGTATTGAGGATGACATGTTTAATCTGAATATTTTAATATCAACAGGAACTGAAGGATATGAAGGATGCTGAACAGCAGATGAAGCCAAAGGTATTCGTACTGATACAAATTTTGATTTGTTTGCATAACATCAAGGTAATAATGACAACATGTCCCAGGGTGAGCAGTTATTAACAAGCATTACAAATATGTAACATAAATTGCAGAATCAACAGGAACATGAAATAATCAAAAGTGTGATGTTAGTAGCAATTTGTATGTGCATTACCCTAGGAAAAGAATTGGAATAGAACTGAATAAAATAATCTTTGCCATTTGTGCCAATCATAAAGTAATAGGAAAGTGACGAAGGACAAAGATGACTTCTCAAAACTAGAAGGTGACCTGTTTGCTCCTTTTGTCTTTATTTTTCGTCCTGTTGTCTATTATCTCTGGAGAACCCTATAATTTGTGTTATGTATTTCTTGTCAGCTGTGCTGAAGTCCTTCAAATATATATTGTAGCCTTCCAAATCCCCGAGTCTTTTGCATGAACCAGTCTTTGAGAGATTTGCTATTTGTCAACTCCAATTAAGTAAAAATATGTTGGGCACACTTCGACTTTTCTCTTCAAATTTTGTGAATGGATTTAACATATATTTGGACAAGATGGCTGAACTCCATGGAGAAACTGAGAATTGCTATACTCCAATGTTGGGAGCCTTTTATTGATTTCTGCTTCTTAATCAATCTTTACTGGATCTCAAATTATTTCGAATTCCATTTTGAATTAGGACAACTGGACAAGTTATTGGACAAGTTATTGTTTGGAAATATATTTCCAGAAGAAGGACCTATATTGAAATTGCCATACAGTAGTATTGTGAAGTGACAGTTGATCGACACAGCTTGTCGCAATTTTCATTATGAGTCATCGGGAAACAACCTCTGTTGAAACATATGGGTATGGTTGCGTACATCCGACTCTCCCATACCCCGCTATAGGCGGGAGCCTCTGAGGCAATGTGGTAATGTTGTTGTAGTATTTGACTAGAATATAAATTAATCAAATGGATGTTGATAATGTTTTAGCTTGCAATATTAAATGTTGTTATAGTGTAATGTTTGTACAGTGATCCCGTGCATATACAATTACTTTCAGCTATATAAAGGAATATTGTAGGTGTTGCTTCTAGAAGTGGTTGCTTATATGTAGAAGTTTTCTATCTGGGAGGCCGATAGAGCTTAATTAACTCTGATCAGCTTTACTGGTGCAGAGGACGAAAACTTTATCTGATTTGCTGATATGTGTTTCAAAAGCTGAGAGAGAAGAAGCAAGGCGGAAAGTAAGCCAGGATTCTTTGAGACTCGGCAATGTGAAAGTGATCAGGTATTGGGCATCCTTTTTTCTCCTACTTATTATTTAAACATTTGATCGGGTAGAAAATTCAATGGGGGAAGAGCGTCCCTTAGGTTTTTGCTTTTGAAACTAACTTATTGTAAGTTCTTCACGAGTAGAACAAAAGACGATGGAAAGTTTGTGAATGTGTAATTACAATTAAAGAAATTACTGTAATGATGCATGTGCTGCCTGCTGGTGATTGCTGTGTTAGATGCTCGCCTCAATATACCTGTTGCACAGTTGGGTCAATTGACCCAATTTGCTGTTTTGTTTTGTTTTGGTCGAGATTTTGAGAAGATAATGCTGTGCATATGGGAAAAAGCTGTATATCAGAGGCCTGGGTCTCTGGAGCTTTTGAGTTCTCTTTCCTTAATAGGTTAAGAAGCATATTAAAGAAATTTGTGCTTCCTATATCACCTTTGAGGACACCCTGGACTTCATGAGATGCATTGCCTGGCTATTTGTTACATACAATATTCTGATTGTGCTTGTCAAAACTGTGTTTGGTTAAGCTGAAACCCATTTTTTTTCTGAATCTTTTACTCCAGTAATTATATGATTATACTTCTGAAATTGGGTAATTTTTTCTGTTATCGGGACAAAAGATATCTAAAACTTTAGCAGACGCCTCATGTGAAATTTATCTGTGGGTTACAGTAGCAAACACAAGCCCAAACTTCTCTTGATGCTTTGGATAATGTCAATATGTTTGCATGTAGAGGAAAATGTCACTTTGCATGCCTAAAAGTTGCTCATTTATGATTGTAAAAATGTTCCCTTTTGTTTGGTGAAATGCAGAGCTGGAACTCTTATAACTGAGACATGGGAGGATGGACAAGCTTTGAAGGATCTTAATGCTCGCCTTGTATGCTCCTATAAGTTCCTCATCTCCCCTTTCTGCAACCTCCTTTTCTCACGCCCCAACACCCCCCACTCCCCCGACCAAAAAAAAAAAAGGAAAGAAGAAAAAGAGAAGTAGCATTAATTGTTTCTTGTTTGCTTCTTCTTCATCTTTTTTCAGTAAGGAAGCAGAGTTCTATTCTGGGGAAATCTAAAATATAGAAGTTCCAGTGATATTTCCTTCTGCTTTTGCATGTTTATTTTATCCTGCATGTGATCTATGGATTAACTTTCATGTCTCCCTCGGAGGTCATTGCCATTTTGATAAACTTGTTTTTGTATATTTATTTAGCATGAGTACTCTTTTGTGCTGCCTACACAGCAGATGTTGAAATTTATATTAATGAGTATCTGCTGTGTTTTCATATCATTCATATAAGTGCTTGAATATCTGATGTTCATTCCCGTTTCATCTATTTTGTAGGTTAAGATAGCTGTGTATATACTTACGAAAAAAAGGTACTTTTGTATATGATTGGCTGCTTTGAATTTGACAAATTTTCAATTCTCCAGAGAAACTTATTGGAGGTGAAGGAAGCCATGGAGCGGCAGAAAAAGTCTCTTAAAAAGAGGCAGTCAGGTAAAAACAGCCTATTTTATAACTTGTAATTCAATTAGCATATGCTGCATGTCTTGTGAAATGGTGAAATCGATACAGTCCTGGATTGTACATCTATGGTGGTGGGTTGTTGAAGAATATGTTACTGAAGGAGCAATTATGTCCTTGTGCTAGCTAAATCTGCATTTTGTTTTACTTAGAATGTCAATTTGATGATCGTACTGTTGTTTGCTATTTGTTACATCCGAAGACAAACAAAGTGATGAAGTGCACTAAGGTCATCTTAGGTAATAAAAAACCTACATGCTTGATGTGCATAGCTCTATTTTATATTCTTGCTTAAGATGATATGGTCTTTTACGCTTGGTTTGGGCGGTCTGGCATTTTCTTTTCTCCTTTCATCTTGTTCTTCTAGGGCAGCAGTCTGACATCTTTAGTTAACTAACTTTATGGTTAAATATCAATCCATTATGAATGAGAATGCGACGAACTAATAAGCGCATTTATTGTCAGACAAGACTGATGGAGCTGATTCAGATACGGCAGTGCAAGAGGATGTTCTCTATCATGATGAAATGTGGAAATCTCGTTTAGCTGGCATTAAGCGTGTACGGGTGCTTTTTGCCCCCCCCCCCCTTTTCCCCCCCTTTTTTCTAGTGCTACCCATAAATCTGATGTTGCAACCACAACTTCATTGTAGGAGGAAGAAACAATTTTGCGTAAAAGAGATCGTTATGAATTGAAGAAGGCGAGGCTTATACGTGAAATGAAACGAATCCGAGATGAGGATGACTCGCGCTTCAATAACTTCCAAATTCTAAACCACCGTTATGCCCTCTTGAACCTTCTTGGCAAGGGAGGATTCAGCGAAGTATACAAGGTAATGTTCTGAAAGACTAGGCTTTCAAGACAACCCTTCTTTGCAAAGTTTTGACGAATGATCCAAGATTAGATGTAAATTGAAGTTATCATCTTTCTTCAACCCCCCTCCCCCCGGTATAGTTTTGATGATTATGAACACACACAGTTATGCACTGATTAAGCTAATCTGGACAGGCTTTTGACTTGGTGGAGTACAGATTCGTTGCATGTAAGCTTCATGGTTTGAACCCTCAATGGAGTGAAGAAAAGAAACAAAGTTACATAAGGCATGCAATTAGGGAGTACAACATTCACAAGACATTGGTGCATAACAACATTGTTCGTCTGTGGGACATTTTTGAGATCGACCAGAATACATTTTGCACGGTTTTAGAGTACTGTAGTGGTATGTATGCTTTCTGTAACGCTGTTATTTTTGGTTGTTTAATAATTTTACAGACATGTGAAGGAGGGAAAATGCAATGGTTCATGGATTATTTCTTTGTTGGATTGGTAGCTTCCTTAGCGACTTGTTTCCCTCTGCTTATCGCTTTTGATCTCTTTAGGGAAAGATCTAGATGCAGTGCTCAAAGCAACTCCCAGTTTGCCTGAGAAAGAAGCTAGAAGTATAATATCTGAGATTTTCCAAGGTCTTGTTTACTTGAACAAAAGAGGAAAGAAGATTATCCATTATGATCTGAAACCAGGAAATGTTCTGTTTGACGAACTTAAGATTCCCAAGATGACTGATTTTGGTCTCAGCAAGATATTGGAGGACGATGTTGGTTCCCAAGGCATGGAGCTGACATCTCAGGGTGCAGGAACATACTGGTATGTGTTGCATATGGTAGATAATTTCCTTTCTTTGAGATGGGTTTTCGTTTGTTTTGGTTTCTAAGGAAATTGCCCTGTTCTTTCCCTCGTTTTTATATTTTTCACCTCATGGGTTTTACACACGTTATCCCTTAACGGAGTAAATTTTATTAAAAATCTGGTTTCTTCTTATTGACTATTTGCAAAGTTGTTAGAGGTTGTTCAATGATCCTTTTGCTAAAACCATGAAATCTTCCATGTTACACTGAGAAAGCCATTATTGGAACTTAGTATTAAGTGGTTCTCACTTCTAGCTTGTATATGCAAAAAGGGCGTTATAGAAGTATCTCTAGATCATATGGTAATAAGAGCGACGCCATATGAGCCTTCCCTGAGATCCTGTGCAATACCCTTTTTCCAACAAAAAGTAAGGATGGCACTTTGGCCCGACTCTTAAGGATGAACCTCGGTATCAAACATTTTCCTGGAAGCAAGATGCAGGCCAAAAGCTGTAGCTTAGGTGTTGAACGGTCTGTACTAGCATTGCTAGGTGCAAGGCCGGGGTTCATATCAATGCGTGGTCAGAATATTAATGTTGAAAAATATCCAACCTGCTGTGCTTATTGAATGCTGTCGGGACAATTTTAATCGGGGATGAAATCCATCAATATTGACTTTTTCCTATGATTCTTTAATGATGGGCACTAGCAATGAGTGTCTATTCTTTCAGTCTTTGGTTGTCTTGCTGTATTTTGCACTAGCAATGAGTGTCTATTCTTTCCATAACAATGCGTCGATCTTGGTTTTGAGAATAACTGGATAGAAAACATAAATTCACCTCTGCCATTGTGACTTTAGTATCTGGGTTTCTGAGGCTTCTTTCTCTTGTGCTGCTTAAGATGGGATGTGCTAATGCACATTATAATTGGAGGTGGTTTTGACTTAAAAACAGACCTGATGCATTTTTCCGTAGAAGAAGGAAGACTCTTCTCAATATTTAGGCAACAGGAACGTGTAAAAAAGTTTGTTGTTTTGGTTAGTTAAAATATTACTACTGGGCCTCCTGCCAGCAATATCATTAGAGAGGTTTAGAGGCTGCTAAAATCCTTGCTCTGGGGTGATCAAGTGTGACTGCATTTTTAGACGAAGAAGAGTAGTGGCCTTGGTCTCCCTACACAAGTAAATAACACATACATTATGAGAATCATATGGAACATTTGTGAGGGAAAGGAGGGTTTATGTGTCAAAATAGGCTAGTCCGGCCTACAGACTCATGGATGTGGAAGAAGATGCTTTTTGTCATATATAACCCAGCAAAAGAGTTAGTGGACAAGAATGATATAAGCAGAAAGAGAGAGAAGAAAGATAATGTATAGGGTAGGAGACCGAGAACGTGTATAGATGCCATAGAAGTGGCCTCATCCATGTTATATGCCTGTTCACAATCTTGTCCTGAAGTGCGCTAGATCGAATGAAGTTTCTTTAATCATGTTATATGGCGTTCTTTGCAACAATTTTTTCTGTGATGAAGGTCTTGCTCTGGATTTCTTGTCATTCCATCTTCCAACGAATTGTTGCTTGATTTTCAGGTATCTGCCGCCTGAATGTTTTGAGCTCAGCAAGATTCCATTTATATCTTCAAAGGTGTGAACTCACACATAACATTGTTTACTATCTTCAAAAGAATGGATTGGGTGATATGGTCTATTGAGCTGTACTCATTTCTTCCATTTTGACTATTTCAGACATTTAAGGATCCATTGCATTTCTGCTGTTATTCAGTACTTAGCCTCTTAGCAAAAGAATTGTCTCTTATATTCTACTAGCAGGTTGATGTATGGTCAGCTGGCGTTCTTTTCTACCAAATGCTCTTTGGCAGACGGCCCTTCGGTCATGACCAGACTCAAGAGCGTATTTTACGCGAAGATACTATAATTAATGCTCGTAAAGTGGATTTCCCTTCTAGACCTCCTGTATCGAATGAGGCCAAGGCAAGTTTGTTTTTTTAATTATCTCTTCTAACTTTTACTGACTGGGTCGAACAATGGTAAATCTTTGGTGAATAATGGCTGAGGAAAAGAGTTGCGGAATAACTGAATTAGCACTATTGCATATCTGATCCTATCATAGTGATTTTGTGTATTTGTAGGTTATAACGTAATCTCTTAATAAAATGAAATCTTACAGGCATGTTATTCACCATTGTGTGTAAGCCAAAATTTTTTGTTGTGATACACATCAGGGCCCTTGAATCCTCATAGTCTAAATGTATTCTTACTGTTTCCCGTGTTACCCTTGGAGATTCCAAAACATTAAACTAGTGAGGTTTGATATGCATAGAAAATTAACTGCTGTTCTTTGATCACGTTTTACACTTTACTTTCACGGGTCTGGTATAATACAAACTCCCTGAGTAACAGCTTCTTGACGAATTTCCCTATGCAGCGGATAGTTTGTAAAGTGTTTTTAGAGAAAAGGCATTGAGTTGAGTCCAGTTGGGTTGCATGTCCTTATGATTCTTGAACATCCTGCCCCAAGAGTCCAAGGAAAACAATATTAGTAACTTGTCTAAATCCTTCTTTTGTGGTTGTACACTAGCAATCCTATTATTGTGTCGTGTGTGCACATATAGAGCCGGGAGTCTCATTGGAATCAAACTCTCTATCCTCTTTGGGATGAAGGTATTGTTTGCCTGTCTCTCACCTTTCTCAGGCCCTAGCGTTAGCTTTTGCTGTCGTTGGGATATAGTGGATATAGTTATTGGTTTTTTTTTTTTTTGGTAGTTGTCGTTGAATTCTCTTCTTTTTAAAGTTGTTTATTGCGCGTTTGATTTTCTTCAGGAGTTCATCCGGCGATGTCTAACATACAATCAGACTGATAGGCCTGATGTCTTGACCATTGCTCAAGATCCTTATGTAGCCTTTCCAAAGAAATAACATCATACACAGTTCTTTTTGCGGTTGAAGCGTAGGCAAGAGCTTCTACAATCAATCTTATGCAGTTGTAAATGTGATCTATCACAATTTTCTCTATGTATGTTAGGGTCATAATTTCACACACCTTCTCCCCTATCCTGTATTTTGATCTTACAGGTCTTCTTTTGGTAAACATATAATGTTCTGATTACTTATGGAAATGAAGAAAAGAATGCAGTTTCTTGATCTTATCGTTTTTGGGCCTTGCCATTTTTATTGGATTTTCTGATGTAGTTAGTATATTTGTAATGGTATAATGCCAGAATCAGTTGCTCTCAAGTTGATGCATGAAAAATGTCAAGAATTGAGGAATAATGTTGATCTGTCAATATATGGAAAAAAACAGAAAACCAGACCACTGTGAGGTAGACAGGTTGGAGAGAGGATCCTCTCACCTCAAATTCCCTCATCCCACTTCCCACCGCACGACCGCATCTAGCCTCACCATTCACTGCTGCCACGTGTCGTGCGGTGAGGAGTGGGTTGAGAGAATTTGACATGTTGGTGGTAATGCAGATTGGTCGATGCAAAGGTGGTCAAACAGAAGTATGGCTTCAGCTCTTTTCTTTTTTTTCTTTTTTTAGCCACTCATCTCATCTGTCCAATCTCTACAGTTACTATCGTGAAGTAATTCACCGACATAGATTTGACCTGGGTTGTCTGAAGCATGGATGTAATAAGGAGACATCACATCGACGCTGGTTTTGGTCTCAGACACAGATGGTTTATCTCCTGGTTTTCACATTTTGGTGGGAATTGTGTAGTTCCGCGGGTTGGCTAATTATTTCACTAGGTTATTGCATGCCTTCGTTTGGCTCTGATACCATAATAAACGACAATATGCCGCATAGCTCAGTTAATATTTGAGTTGGATTTGCCACTAACAGATTCAGAGTTCGATTCTAGGGACATGTGAATGTTCCACTACTGCTATGCCGAAGACCTAGTTTGCAAGGGACACCTTGTGTGGGCCCTTGCGTAAAATCATCACCAACTCAAGAGCTTCTGATTTGCATCTTCCACGATGTTCATTGGGGCTGGGCGGTGTGTCCTATCACCTTTGCCATCAAATAATAAACGACAATATACAATATTTATAATCAAGATGCTTAGAATATTCCTTATGTATGGAGCAGATCCAATGATATCGTTCAGCAATCAATCATCATCATAATGTCCTCAATCAACCACAATCAACGGATTTCTCGATATTAATGGTCAACTAAAGGCGTGTTATAGACAAACCATGTTTCACTAGACTTAAGTGGGCACTTTAAGATGTTTGAAAAAAAAATAATCCAATTCTAATGAGAAAAAAGAAAGCTATATGACCGAAAATTAGAACTAAATTTTAAAAACTAAATCGTATAAAAAAGAGTGTTTTCATTTTGGTATAAAAGCAAGAAGAAGTCCTAAAAGCGATTGAATAAAAAAACAAACTAGAAGAAGTCCTAAGAATGAGGCGAAAAGGTCATTTTAATAAAATATTATGTCGCACATTTTATTAAACCAATGCATGATTAACATATTGAATATTTTGTCTCAATGAAACAATGGATAAGAATGTCAAAAGATAAGGTTGATGATCAGTGATCCGTAATGCGTTGGATGCAGGTGTTGTGAAATTGCAGTGTCAATCTTCAATTAAGAGTCTTAGTGATCAGTTGGTTGAGTTGTGAGTTGGAGAGGTTGCGTGTGATGATGGCTAAGCAACGAGGTGCACGGGGGTGCAAAGGATGCTGAGGTGCGTGAGGAGGAAGAAGAAGAAGGACGATGGCGGGGAAGTTTAAATAGCATGAAATTACGCTTTTACCCTTACTTAAGTTCTATGGTAGTATTGATCTGAAGGGCTTTTTAGTCTTTTTGCATGTTGTCTTCTACATTTCAGCTATATAACCGAATGTACTGTGCCAGGAACGGTTACCAAGTTTATTCAAGAAAGCTCTCTGATTTTTCTTCCTTTCTTGCTTTGCCATTGCGTGCTATCTTTCGAGCACATTCATTTTTTGTGCTTTAGCTTTACGCATGGATGCTTAATTGTTGTTTTCACCGCTGTTTGCTTGGTGTTTGCGGTAAATTTCACATGGTATCAGAGACATGTCCATGAATTTTGGGACCTTCATGGCGTCGAATGCGAACAACAACAGTCCGATGTCAGCCTCCACATCGAATTCGATCGTTGATCCTTTGGATGATCCGTATTTCATTCATCCAAGTGATAATCCATCAATGGTGCTAGTTCAACCATTGCTTGACGGAAACAATTACCACAGCTGGAGCAGATCTGCGAGAAGAGCTCTAGAGTCAAAGAATAAGGTTGCGTTTGTGGACGGTTCGATTGAGAAACCAGCAGAGAACGCTCGCAGGTATCATGCTTGGCTTAAGGCTAATAATATGGTAGTTTCTTGGATAATAAACTCCTTGATTCCAAACATTGGACAGAGTGTTGTATGGTTAGATTCTGCATTCGAGATTTGGAGTGATTTGAAGTCTAGATATGGAAATGCTGATTCATTTAGGCTTTCTGATTTACAGGAAGAATTCTTTGCCATTAGGCAAGAAAATAACACGGAGTATTACACTAGGCTTAAGAGTGTTTGGGAAGAATGGCTAGTTCTTAGGTCCATTCCAGCTTGTTCTTGTCGTAGATGTACTTGTAACCTAACAGTTGAGATCAACAAGTTTGTTGAAAATGATTGTGTGATAAAGTTTCTGAAAGGATTGAATGATGAATTTGAGGCAGTGAAGTCACAGGTCTTGTTATCTAATCCATTGCCTGATCTGAAATCTGCGTTTGCAATGGCCATAAAGCTGGAAAGAAAATTGAATTATTCTGGTGCACAAGGGCAGTTTAGTAATAATCCTTCGTGTATTATGAATGTGAACAATGTGTCTGGAAGCAATGCCTTTGGTTCTGGTAGTGGTAACAACAAAGGTGCTGGTAGAGGACAAAGGAGTGGTGGATCCAAGACATATCAGAATAATTCCAAAGTGCCTGTGTGCAGCTTTTGCAATAAGTTGGGACATACTGTCGATAAATGCTACAAGAAACACGGATATCCCCCGGGGTTTAAGTTCAAGGGGCAAGTTAACATGGTGAGCAGTGATTGTGGAGCAGGCCAGCATGGTGATAGAGTCAATCAGGGAGAATGGGAGGAAGATCAAAGCCAAGCTGGAGTCAGGTCACCTACGCTGACTCAAGATCAGTATGCTCAACTGATGAATTTGTTGGAGGAACGTCAAGAAAACAATAAGAAAAGTGTTCCTGTGATGTCAAGCAATGCAGGTGGACGTCATGCCGTCATGTCTGCACAGCAGACTATAACTTCTGCAAAGGAATCAGGTAAGACATTGCATTTAAACTCAAATATATGGGTATTGGACTCTGGGGCTAGTGATCATGTCTGTTCTTGCTTCAGCCTATTTGAGTCTTATATATCTGTTAATTCTTTATCTGTTGAATTGCCTAACAAATCCTTGGCAGAGGTCACACATGTGGGAACAGTAAAGGTAAACCCACAGCTAGTCCTTACTAATGTCTTCTACGTTCCTGCATTTGCATTCAATCTGATATCCTTAAGCAAACTTACTCATTCAAACAAATTCGAAGTTCTGTTTAAATCCAATTCATGCTTGATTCAGGACCTCATAACCAAGAAGAGGATTGGTTTAGCTGAGGTAGATCAAGGCCTGTACTATCTTCATGGGACCTTCAAACCAGAAACCAGACATTCACCTTGCCATCTTCCTGTTTCTTTGGCGCATGCTGTCACCTCTTCAGACGCATGGTTATGGCACTCAAGACTCGGCCACATGTCCAGCCCAAGAATAAAAGAAGTTCATAAAATAGAGTCTATTGTAACGTCTGATCCGTCTTTCCATTGTACAGTGTGTCCTCTTGCCAAACAGAAAAGAGTACCCTTCCCTGTTTCTGAGTCTGTGTCCTCCAGTTTGTTTTCTCTTGTTCATATGGACATCTGGGGACCATACAAGTTCCCCACAATGTATAAGCAACATTACTTTCTTACTGTTATAGATGATTACAGCAGATACTGTTGGGTATATTTGATGAAATCCAAAGGTGAATCTAGAGCAATTGTGCAAAGCTTTTATCACTATGTGTCTGTACAGTTTGATGTGAAGATTAAGAAAATCAGGACTGACAATGGGTCTGAGTTCATGATGAACCAGTTTTTTGTAGACAATGGGGTGGTTCACCAGACCAGTTGTGTGAACACACCTCAACAGAACGGGGTGGTTGAATGTAAACACCAGCATATCCTCACCATAGCAAGAGCACTCAGATTTCAGTCTTCTCTTCCTTCCCCATACTGGGGCTTTTGCATTCAACATTCTGTTTATCTCATAAATATAACGCCTACACCTGTCCTTGGTCAGAAAATCCCCTATGAAATGTTGTTCAACCAAGTTCCCGCATACAAGGATTTGAGAGTGTTTGGTTGCCTAGCATTTGGAACCAACACACAAAGACACAAAGAAAAATTTGCTGCAAGAGCCAAGAGGAGTGTGTTCCTGGGGCTACCTCATAATACGAAGGGATTCATTTTGCAAGATCTTGATACTAAACATGTTTACATCTCCAGAGATGTCACCTTTTTTGAAACCATTTTTCCATTCAGCCTTCATGATTCTTCCACATCTGCCATGCCAAGTCATATGCCTTCCTTCATTCCTCCTTTTATCGATGAGCCTGTGTATTCCACAAATTCTTCTGCCCCTGAAGTCAATACTCAGCTATCCAGCCTTTCTCCATCTCAGACAAATACTCATTCAATGTCCCCAAATTCTCAGCATATGCCTAGTCCTCCTTCTTCAAAATCTCAGTTCTCTTCATCTTCTAGTCAATCTGCAGGATCACATGACAGTCCATATGTTCAGCCTGATGATCATGATGTACCAATGAAGGGTGGACATATCAGTATACAGATGCCCCCTATTCAAGAACCAGTGTCTCAGAATAGACCCATCAGAAACAAACGAGCACCTCCATATCTCCAGGATTACCATTGCAATAATGTTGTTTCTTCTAATAATCCTCTTAAACACACATCACCTCATTCACTCAGTAAAGTCATGTCTTATGCATCTTTAGCCCCAAAGTACAAGTCATATATTTTTAGTTTAAATGCACATGTTGAACCTCATAACTATGCAGAAGCTTCTAGTATGTCTGTGTGGCAGGATGCTATGGCTGTGGAGTTAGCAGCATTGGAAGCCAATGATACCTGGACTGTGGTGCCTTTGCCTAAAGACAAGAAGGCCATTGGATGTAGATGGGTGTATAAGGTGAAGCTGAAGGCAGACGGGACTGTGGAGAGACACAAGGACAGATTGGTTGCAAAAGGTTATACCCAACAGTATGGCATTGATTACATGGACACCTTTTCTCCAGTTGCCAAGATGACAACTGTTAGGGTGGTATTGGCTTTGGCAGCTAGATTTCAATGGCATCTTCATCAGCTAGATGTCAATAATTCCTTCCTACATGGTGATTTGCATGAGGATATTTACATGTTACCCCCACCTGGTATGTCAGTAGGAGGTCCAGACATGGTCTGCAAGCTTAACAAGTCTCTGTATGGGTTGAAACAGGCTAGCCGGGAATGGAATACTACCCTCACTAGATTTTTGTTGTCCATGGGGTTCTGTCAGTCTAAGTGTGATTACACCTTGTTTACCAAAACAGTTGACACATACTTTATCTTGCTCTTGGTATATGTTGATGATATCATAGTAGCATCAAGTAATACGGGTCTCATCACTGAGATCAAAAGTGCCTTGCACCAGGCATTTCAGATCAAGGATTTGGGATTGCTAAGTTTTTTCTTAGGCATTGAGGTGGCTCAGGCTAAGGGGGGGATTAGTGTGAACCAACGAAAATACACTTTAGAGCTTCTGGAGCAGGCTGGTTTTTTGGAGGCTAAACCAGCTAGGAGTCCTATGGAGAGTCATCTTAGCCTGACACACCAAGACTCAACACAGTTGGAGGATGCTACACATTACAGGAAGTTGATTGGGAAGCTTATCTATCTCACCATTACAAGACCAGACATTGCTTTTACAGTTCAGCAATTGAGTCAGTTTCTTGACTGCCCCACTGAAAATCATCTAAAGGCTGCACATAGACTCCTCAGATATATTAAAGGTACGGTGGGACAAGGTCTGCTGTTCCCTAGAAGTGGGAATCTGAAATTGAAGGCTTTTGTGGATGCTGATTGGGGAGGATGCCATGAAACTAGAAGGTCAGTCACCGGGTATTGTGTTTTCTTTGGGAATGCTCTAGTTTCATGGAAAGCTAAGAAGCAAACCACGGTGTCACGTTCATCAGCTGAGGCAGAATACAGGGCGATGGCTATGGTCACCTGCGAAATACAGTGGCTTTTGTATCTTATGAGTGATTTGGGACTGAGTGATCAAGTGCCAGTAGAGCTCTTTTGTGACAGTAAAAGCGCAATTTATATTGCTGAGAATCCTATTTTCCATGAAAGGACGAAGCACATTGAGATAGATTGTCATGTGGTTAGAGATAAGGTGCAGGAAGGTGTAATAAAGTTGATGCCAGTTCGTACGGAGATGCAGTTGGCGGATATATTCACTAAGGCCCTTGACTCTAAGAGGATGATGCAGTTAATGACATTGCTTGGATTACACAATCTCTATGGCAAGCTATGCTTGAGGGGGGATGTCAAAGATAAGGTTTGTGATCAGTGATTCGTAATGCGTTGGATGCAGGTGTTGTGAAATTGCAGTGTCAATCTTCAATTAAGAGTCTTAGTAATCAGTTGGTTGAGTTGTGAGTTGGAGAGGTTGCGTGTGATGATGGCTAAGCAACGAGGTGCACGGGGGTGCAAAGGATGCTGAGGTGCGTGAGGAGGAAGAAGAAGAAGGACGATGGCGGGGAAGTTTAAATAGCATGAAATTACGCTTTTACCCTTACTTAAGTTCTATGGTAGTATTGATCTGAAGGGCTTTTTAGTCTTTTTGCATGTTGTCTTCTACATTTCAGCTATATAACCGAATGTACTGTGCCAGGAACGGTTACCAAGTTTATTCAAGAAAGCTCTCTGATTTTTCTTCCTTTCTTGCTTTGCCATTGCGTGCTATCTTTCGAGCACATTCATTTTTTGTGCTTTAGCTTTACGCATGGATGCTTAATTGTTGTTTTCACCGCTGTTTGCTTGGTGTTTGCGGTAAATTTCACAAAGAAAGAGGAGCAACTCAACTAGTTGGAACTGGTTTAGCTAATTTGACTTAATTTATTGATTTATAATGCTGAATTTTTATTTAGTTATAACAATATTGGCAATCCTGAATGTCACCAAGAAAAATAAAAAAAGAAACAAAAAAAAATTCTTTATTCATACGTATCCATATTCAGTCACAACAGTGTGACTTTTCCCTTACATTTGTAACAAACAGTACAAAAAACACAAGTGTCGCTTAAACATCTGGACCTCTTCCCTTTGAAGTTGGGAAAAAACCAAAAAAGAGTGCGAAAGAGAAGATAACATCAAAAATGATATATTCCAACGACATCAAATGCTATCGTTAAAGTCTGGGGACTCCCAAAAGATAGAGACCCTGCTTCGATTGAAACCCAGATTCTATATGTACCTATATGAATTACATCAAAACGTAAAAACACACATCAAATAGCCCATATTAGTTCACACACATAGGTTACCAAGTTGCATTTGCATCCAAAACTGACACAATCATATTTGTCAAAGCACATCCCAGTGGGATCGTCATCAGGGCAATCAGAGATGAACTCGCAAGCATTGCTGTCCAAGTTGCATTTGCACCCAGGACTACGTACTACAATCATCTCTTCCAGAGCATGGCACAGCGGGATCATCCCTTGGGCAATCGGAGAGGAGCACCCGCGTAATCTTTCGACCGTTAAGTATATGATTTTCATCCATAGGAGCATAAGGGATGCCCTTATCTGATAATCAAGATTGAGAAATTAGGAGTAAATCACTTATCTAGTGTTTGATGTCAGATCTCTGATCTCATAGAAAATCATAGTCCATCATTGTTCTTTCATAAACATTCCAGAAAGGCCAAACAGACAATTAAGGTACCTATCTTTACGTTGTTGGCCTCAAGGTGTGTCGCGATACCCTTAATAGGTTCACCGGCAGAAGTTTCTTCACCTATCTCCAGTCCATGAAAAGCACATGCTGCATCCACAGAAGTAACATTAAACCCAGAGAAAATAAAATGGAATGTAGTTAATGTTGGATACAATCAATCCTGTACCAAGACGCAGTCGTACAACGTGTGCATATGAAACAACAAAATAAAATAAATCAAACCCGGGGCGAGTCGAAGACTCTGTCCTTAAGACGTATTGCTCCGGTATACTGTGCCCAACCGGTGTGAGCAATCGTCTCCCAGGATACAACGGGTACCTGTTCAGTTGAGCGGCACTGCTGAACTTGAACTCCTTCGAACGCTTAGAGTGTCCTGACTTCTCCCGGACAATATGCAAGACTCACGTGCTACGAAATGCAGAATGCGTTGAAATGCTCAGAGCAAAAGGTGTGTGTCAAATGAACACCCTTAGCCCTCTTTATATAGGGGAGTCGGTTGGAGAACAAGGAACCGTGACCGTTGGATCAAAACCGAAGTTTGATTTAGACCGTTAGATTAAAACCTCCTATCTAGATTAGGAAGGTTTAATCTCATCCTTTGGATCGAAGATAGATTAGCAGGTTTAAACCTGGATCGTTAGACGGAAACCACATTCGGTTAAGCGGTTAAGACAATTTTAAATCTCGGCCGTTAGATCAAAGCTGTCTTCCCTGCCGCCGTTAGATCACAACAGATTGATCTTATTTTAAACAGGAGGATAGTGTTAGTTTCAAGTTTGAAACTTAACAGCCTAAACAGACATGATCCAACTCGCTGTCCGACTTCGATCGATCACATCGATCGATCGAAGTGACATCGATCGATCGATGTGATCGATCGATGTCTGACAGAGAACTTCAATCGATCACTTTGATCGATCTAAGTGACATCGATCGATCGATGTGATCGATCGATGTCCTCTGATCGTCTTTGATCGATCCAACAATCAATCTAAGCTGCCTGATCCACTTCGATCGATGACATCGATCGATCGAAGTGACATCGATCGATCGATGTCATCGATCGATGTCCGTCAGACACCTTTTTCCACCATATGGACACTTCCAACGTGGCATTCCTCCATACGGGTGACACCTCACCCATCCACAACATTTCCATCTACTTTGAGCATTAATTTCACATTCACACAATACACAGTTGAGTGATTCCACATCCTAACATTATCTACTTGTTACGTAGATAATTAAGGATTCATCAGTTTTCGATTTCATGATCGGAAACTCATTAAGCTCAAAGTACGTTGCTCAACGAAGTTTAGCAACACTCATTAACGGGCCAAAGCCCAGATCTTCAATCCCAACGATGGGCCAAAGCCCAACCTTAAATTCTCCAACAATCCCCCACATGAATGGAAATTAATGCAGACACATATGCAGACTCTGAGGAGAAGTCAGACAAGAAAATATTGCATCAGAAGAGGTAGCTTCTGTCTTTGAACCTTTCTTAGTGATATACCATCGGATTCACTCGGCTAAATAGTGACTTGATGTCTTGAACTAGTCAGCCTTTGTTGTAAACCAAGACAACGATACTCACACAATATTTCCTTTAACACCCTTTTGGTTCTCATGGTTGTGTTCGTTTTGGCCTTGAACAACCTGGTTTCAGAAAGTGTTTTAGAGAAATCTTGCCACATAGACTTTCTCATAGAAGCGGCACCACTTCACACTTACATAGGTGATTCCTATCAAGAGTATTCTGCCATACTCTACTTGACGCATCAAGATATAGGACATCATTAAAAGCCTCAGCTTACCCTCAAATCTCTGCAGACAGCACTTTATCAGACGGAATGAGTAAGTGCTAACTGAACCTTCATAACTTAGTTGTCCCATTGAACCAAGATTCTGGGATCTCCAGTCAACAAGGTTGGGTTACCATTACAAAGATTCATGCATTATGGGCTTCAATCACATTCCGTTTGTCAATCTTGACATCTGATCTCTAGGCAAACCTTTTGTAAGCGGATCCGCAAGATTCTCCATTGATTTTATATAATCTATGGAAATCACGCCATTAGAGATCAACTGTTTAATGGTGTTATGTCTTCGACGTATGTGTCGTGACTTACCATTATAGATGTTGCTTTGAGCACGTCCTATAGCTGACTGACTATCACAGTGTATGCTAATAGGAGCGATCGGCTTAGGCCAACACGGAATATCTTCCAAGAAATTCCGAAGCCACTCAGCCTCTTCCCCAGCTTTGTCCAAAACTATAAACTTAGCTTCCATAGTGGACCTAGCTATGCATGTTTGTTTCGTGGATTTCCACGACACAGCAACACCACCAATAGTGGACACGTACCCACTGGTGGACTTCGAGTCCTTACTATCTGATATCCAATTTGCATCGCAGTATCCTTCCAACACCGTTGGATATCTTGTGTAATGTAATCCATGATATATTGTGTATTTTAGATACCTCATCACTCTGTTAAGAGCTTTCCAATGATCATCACTTGGATTACTCGTAAATCTGCTCAACTTATTTACTGAACAAGCTAAGTCTGGTCTTGTACAATTCGTTATGTACATCAGACTCCCGATCACCTGAGAGTATTTCAACTGGGCAACAGGTTCGCCTCGATTTTTCCTTAAGTGCATACTTAAATCGAGCGGGGTCTTTACCGGTTTCACATCATCCATATTGAACCGTTTCAGAACTGATTCAATATAGTGAGTTTGTGACAGTATGAGTCCCTCAGTCACCCTAGAAATCTTAATTCCTAGAATAACATTGGAAACTCCCATGTCCTTCATATCAAAGTTTCGTGTTAACATCTTCTTTGTACTTAAGATGATGTCACGAGTACTGCCCATGATAAGCATGTCGTCTACATAGAGACATACTATCACATACGCACTCTGTGTGCTCTTAATGTACACACATTTGTCGCATTCATTGATCTTGAAGTCATTTGACATCATTACTTGATCAAACTTTAAATGCCATTGTTTGGGTGCTTGTTTAAGTCCGTACAAAGACTTAACAAGTCTACATACTTTCCTTTCTTGTCCTGGAACGACAAACCCCTCGGGTTGTTCCATATAAATTTCTTCCTCCAACTCACTATTCAGAAAGGCAGTCTTTACATCCATTTGATGGATTTCCAAATCATAGACTGCAGCAATGGCTACTAGCATCCTTATAGAAGTGATCATAGTCACTGGTGAGTAGGTGTCAAAGAAGTCAAAGCCTTCTTTCTGTCTATAGCCCTTGGCTACTAACCTGGCTTTATACTTCCCAATAGACCCATCCTCTTTCAGTTTCTTCTTAAAAACCCACTTACACCCAAGTGGTTTACTTCCAGGTGGAAGATCAACCAACTCCCAAGTGTGGTTTTGAAGAATTGAGTCTACCTCACTGTTAATTGCCTCTTTCCAGAATGGAGCTTCTGGAGTTGACATAGCCTCGGAAAAGTTCCTTGGCTCATTTTCTACCATATAGGTTAGAAAATCTGGTCCAAACGAAGTTGGCATTCTGGCTCGTTTGCTATGACGAGGTTCCTCATCTCCTTGAGGAGTCGCCTCATGCACTCGCTTACTTGAGCTAGCTTCTTCACTGTCTTTGTCTTTCTTCGGAAAGATATTTTCAAAGAACACTGTATTCCTTGATTCCGTAACAACATTTTCATGTATCTCAGGAATGTCCGATTTGTGCACTAAGAAACGATATGCACTACTGTTCGTTGCATAACCAATGAATATGCAATCAATCGTTTTAGGCCCAATTTTGACTTGTCTTGGTTTAGGTATTGTAACCTTCGCCAGACACCCCCACACTTTTAAGTATTTGTAACTAGGCTTATAGCCTTTCCACAGTTCATACGGGGTTTTATCCGTCTTCTTTGACGGAATCCTGTTTAAAATGACGTTGGCTGAGAGGATTGCTTCCCCCCACAAGTTCTGAGGTAAACCCGAACTTATCAACATAGCATTCATCATCTCTTTTAGAGTACGGTTTTTGCGTTCAGCAATACCATTTGATTGAGGTGAATATGGCGCAGTCGTTTGATGAACAATGCCATGTTCTGAACAAAATTCATTAAACGGTGTATCATATTCGCCACCTCTATCACTACGAATTGCTTTAATTCGTTTGCTAAGTTGATTCTCAACTTCAATTTTATAATTCTTGAAAGCATCAAGGGCCTCATCTTTGCTACTTAGCAAATATGCATAACAGTATCGCGTGCAATCGTCGATAAAAGTTACAAAATACTTTTTACCACCTCTTGTTTACACAAAATTTAAATCACACAAATCTGTGTGAATTAAGTCCAACGATTCAGTGTTTCGTTCTGTTGAAGGAAATGGCGCTTTTGTTAATTTCGCTTCAACACATATTTGACATTTTTCTTTATTACTAAAGTCCAGTTTGGGTAGCAAGTCAAGACTAATCATTCGTTGTATTGACTTATAATTTACATGTCCCAAACGAAAATGCCATAAACAGGAAGACTCAAGCATGTATGCAGAAGAGGAAACAATTTTATTAGCCTTAGTGGGCGCAACATTTTTGGGTACAATTGTCATAACATTCAATTTGAACATGTTATCTAAAAGATACCCTTTCCCCAAATACACCCCATTCTTAGAAAGTGTAAATTTGTTTGCCTCAAAAACAAGCTTGAACCCATGCGTGACTAGCAGCGCGCCAGAAACCAGATTCTTCCTTATGTCAGAAACATGCAGCACATTCTGCAGAGTCAACTCCCTTCCTGAAGTCAGTTTCAGGATTACCTTGCCCGATCCTTCGATTTTCGAGCTGTTGGAGTTACCCATAAACAATTGCTCATTGTTTGTCGCGGGCACGTACTCTCTGAACATTGTCCTGTTCGCACACACATGTCGAGTGGCTCCTGTGTCCACCCACCATTCCCGTGGGTTTCCCACTGCGTTGCACTCGGTCACCACCGCGCAAAGGTTCAAATCATCCATTGCGTCGACCAGATTTGCTTTCGCTTTATTCTGATTCTGATTCTTTTTGGGCTTCCTGCATTCACTGCTTCGATGCCCTGGCTTACCACAATTATAACACTTACCTGTGAACTTCTTTGCAATTTCTTTGCCCTTGGAGTTCACACTCAAAGTGTTATACTTCTTCTTGTTCTTTGCCTCAGCAACATGAGCCTTGGCTTGACCAGAAGATATGGATGGCTTTCCCTCGGAGCGACGGTTGTCCTCCTCAATACGAAGACGAACTATCAAATCCTCCATCTTCATCTCCTTTCGTTTGTGTTTGAGATAGCTCTTGAATTCCCTCCACGAAGGAGGCAGCTTCTCAATCACAGCCGCAACTAGGAAAGATTCACTGAGCGTCATGCCCTCCTCTTCCATTTCAGAAACCAACATCTGTATTTCTTCCACCTGCGAAATTACAGTTTTGGAATCTAACGTTTTATAGTCGAGAAATTTCCCAACTATCAACTTTTTAGTACCCGCATCTTCTGTGCGGTACTTTTTATCTAAAGCCAACCACAAAGCCTTCGCAGTTTTAAAAGTACAAAATACACCATAGAATGTATTATCTAGGCAACCCAGAATCAAATTCAAACAACAAAAATTTGTATACGCCCAGGCCTCAGCACCCAAGGCGTTCTGCATATTTTGTTGTTGATCCTCCACAGGCTCAACCACGGGTGGATCCTCGGACAACATTCTGGCCAACCCCAACGCCGTGAGGTAGAACAGCATCTTTTGCTGCCACCTCTTGAAAAAACTGCCGGCAAACTTTTCCGGCTTCTCCACCTGTGCAGCAGTGGCAGCTGGATTCATTTGAGGCCCTCCGGTTGGTGCCAACGGAACCGCATTGAACTGTGGTCCGGTAGCAGCATTGTTTGCCCCTTCTGGTGCGGACACGGAGTGAGCACCATTAAAGCCGTGAACAGAGTTTGAGCTCTCGTTCTCCATTCCTGTTCAGTTTGATCAAACGTAAAGATCAGAACAGTCAAGATTCAAGAATGAGTAGAAAGAGACTGCAAAACAGTACGAAGCTTCCTTGCGTAAATAAAAAAAAGGTACAGAATGTAATTGAATTGAATACGTCTTAAGATTGTTGGATACAATCAATCCTGTACCAAGACGCAGTCGTACAACGTGTGCATATGAAACAGCAAAATAAAATAAATCAAACCCGGGGCGAGTCGAAGACTCTGTCCTTAAGACGTATTGCTCCGGTATACTGTGCCCAACCGGTGTGAGCAATCGTCTCCCAGGATACAACGGGTACCTGTTCAGTTGAGCGGCACTGCTGAACTTGAACTCCTTCGAACGCTTAGAGTGTCCTGACTTCTCCCGGACAATATGCAAGACTCACGTGCTACGAAATGCAGAATGCGTTGAAATGCTCAGAGCAAAAGGTGTGTGTCAAATGAACACCCTTAGCCCTCTTTATATAGGGGAGTCGGTTGGAGAACAAGGAACCGTGACCGTTGGATCAAAACCGAAGTTTGATTTAGACCGTTAGATTAAAACCTCCTATCTAGATTAGGAAGGTTTAATCTCATCCTTTGGATCGAAGATAGATTAGCAGGTTTAAACCTGGATCGTTAGACGGAAACCACATTCGGTTAAGCGGTTAAGACAATTTTAAATCTCGGCCGTTAGATCAAAGCTGTCTTCCCTGCCGCCGTTAGATCACAACAGATTGATCTTATTTTAAACAGGAGGATAGTGTTAGTTTCAAGTTTGAAACTTAACAGCCTAAACAGACATGATCCAACTCGCTGTCCGACTTCGATCGATCACATCGATCGATCGAAGTGACATCGATCGATCGATGTGATCGATCGATGTCTGACAGAGAACTTCAATCGATCACTTTGATCGATCCAAGTGACATCGATCGATCGATGTGATCGATCGATGTCCTCTGATCGTCTTTGATCGATCCAACAATCGATCTAAGCTGTCTGATCCACTTCGATCGATGACATCGATCGATCGAAGTGACATCGATCGATCGATGTCATCGATCGATGTCCGTCAGACGCCTTTTTCCACCACATGGACACTTCCAACGTGGCGTTCCTCCATACGGGTGACACCTCACCCATCCACAACATTTCCATCTACTTTGAGCATTAATTTCACATTCACACAATACACAGTTGAGTGATTCCACATCCTAACATTATCTACTTGTTACGTAGATAATTAAGGATTCATCAGTTTTCGATTTCATGATCGGAAACTCATTAAGCTCAAAGTACGTTGCTCAACCAAGTTTAGAAACACTCATTAACGGGCCAAAGCCCAGATCTTCAATCCCAACGATGGGCCAAAGCCCAACCTTAAATTCTCCAACAGTTAAAAGATAAAATACATGGGTTAAGGGCACATCCTTCCTTGATTTTGTAATATGATGCAATAAAGCAAAATGACTCATAATTGGCTGCGTTTATATTGTGAAGTAGCAGTTGATCGTCACAGCTTGACACAATTTTTATTATGGGTCATTAGTAAACAACCTCCGCGTGTTTTTAAAACATGGATATGGTTGCGTACATCCGATTCCCCATACTCCGTCATAGGCAGAAGTCTGTAAAGAAATGGGGTAATGTTGTTGGGGTAACATTCCATGCAAAAGTATGCATGGTTTAACTGTCAAGGCTAAGCTACACAGAGTTCTTTTAATACAGCCCAGAAAGTAATGATGCAAAAGTATGCAAAATACTAAGCTGCAATTTGAAGTCAAGAAGGAAAATATAACCATGGCAGATGACGCAAAAGGCAAGAAAGAAGGTGATGATGGCCATTTCTTTTCAAAAGAACAAGAAAGCTTTAAATCTTCAAGTGACTTTCTGTTGAAAATTGCACGCTGTTTATAGAAAAAGAAGATTAAGCTTTAGGAGGCCAAGGCCGGTTAAAATCTACCATATTTTAATTGTCTAGGCAAATTCTTGTATTTTAATCACTATAAAATTAAGAGGTCAAATCCGGTTAAAATATACCTGTTAGGTCTGTGACAAACACTCTAGAGGGAGGTGAATAGAGTGTTGTACGATTTTGCGGAATTTTCTTGTTTTTGACTATCTTCAATTCAAATGAAATTCAAAATCAAAGTAAACAATGGGAGATGAGAGATAATGAATGAGTACACCCGATATAGAGTGGTTCGAATCGTAAATGATTCTACTCCACTACCACTTTGTTTCCAAAGTGGATTTTCAACAACTACTCTTCTTATTATTCTCAATAAGAATAACAACAGCAATACTTACACTAACAATTTAGTATAATCAACCACAACAACAACTTCTTGCACAAAACAACTTTGTGCAACTACAACAACTTCAGCTCTAAGCAAGAACAAATTCTTGCTACCTCACAACTTCAACAAAGTTCTCTCAAAGAACTTTCTCATAGTGGGTTTTAGGAAGTAGCGGGGTTTACACTTTCTCACTAGTCTAAATACAAGAAAGAGATCAAATATTTATGGTTCCTCTTGTGTTAGACTTACAATCTCTATTTATAAGAGGTGTAATCTACGTTTTTGGAGCCTTCCCCATGTCTTCAAGTCAATCTCAAGTCTTGACAATTTGAAAATAGCCTTTAGCCACTCTATAGATTGATTTGATCCTCCAAAGCCACCTTATAGAGTCTTAGACATAGATATAATAGTCAAGGAAGCATGATGAATGTCAGGAAAAAGTCCACAAGAAATTTGAGCAAGATTGGAAAGAGAAAACACCATGAATCTCCTTGGATTTTGTTCCAACGGTCATAAAAATTTGAATTCTAGATGACATCGATCAATCGGTGTCTCTACGTTGAGAGATCGATGTCCTTTAGTGAGATTCTAGCTTTGAACCTGCCATACATCGATTGATCGATGTTCTCCCTTGAGAGACTGATGTCACATCGACTGATCGATGTTCCAAAGCTGAGAGATCGATTTCCTCCAGTAAGGTTCCAACTTTGAACCTTCACTACATCGATCGATCGATGTCTTTAACCTTAGAGACTGATGTCTCATCAATAGATCGATGTCTCCCAGCTTGAGAGGTCGATGTTGGACAGTAAAGTTTCAACCTTGGACATTTCTAACATGGATCCATCCATGTCTCTCCTTGAGAGACTGATGTATACATCAATCGATCCGTGTGATAGATTAATGTCTCAAAGTATGTTTTTCTCATTTTGGTTCAAATCCTAAGTGTGAAATTCCTTTTTAACTCTTTCAAAACATCTTTTAGCTTTATCAAAATATGTCACATTCCAACAATACTATGTTCCATTTGTTAAAATCTACCATTCCAAAATGTTGTTTTCAAATGCACAATGATTCAGGAAAAAATAACTGTGTTTATATATAACCATATAGGGTGGAGTAAATGACACACTCTTCCTTGATTTTGAAATATGATGGAATAAAACAAAATAACTCACTAAATTGGCTGCGCTTCTGATATTGTGAACTACCAGTTGATCGACACAGTTTGACGCAATTTTCATTATGGGTCATCAGAAAACAACCTCTATGTGATTTTAACACATGATGATTGTGTACATCCGACCCTTCCATACTTCGCTATAGACGGGAGCCTTTAATACATTGGAGTAATGTTGTTGTTGATGTATATATAACCGTGTAGGCTAATTCTTGTATTTTAATCACTATAAGATTAGTAAATCGATTTGTATGCTTATGATAGGCTAGACTGAATACTTCAACTGCCGGAAGAATAATATTCTCAAAATAGGTTTTTTTTTTTTATATTAAGTATATCCACTTGGTGAATATGATAATATTTAGTGGAATGATAGTCTTTCTTTTGTTTTCCTTTTTGTTATAATTGTGTAAAATTGCTTGGTTTGTAATCTTTTCACGGAAAGCCCATTTTTAATCATTCAAAGGTCACAGAAGAATCCAATTCTTCACTCGATAGTGATACCAACAACAACAATAAAGATGAATCTTAAACTGTGATTTTCAATCTATGAAATGTTTGTTTGCATAATTTAAACGTAGAAACGGCTGAATGAGCTGAAACATATGGTTATATAAAAGGGGGGTTCGATTTAACATAGTATTAACGAAAGGGAAGGTTTTTGGAACAGTTCGCGAACTGTTCGAGTTCGATTCGTATTCGGTTTGAGTCTGTTCGTTAATTTTACTTAAACGAGCCAAATTCAGACAGCTATTTGAGTTCGTTTATCAAACGAGCCAAACTGTTCACGACCTGTTCGGCTCCTTTAAATAGTTATAGTGTTATCGAACCGAACTCGAACCATTTTAAAGCTCATTTAGCTAAACGAACCGAGTCTAACAGTTTGTTTAGCTAAACGATACGAATTCAAAAACCAATCATTCGGTTCGGCTCGGTTTGTTAACCTCTATAAGAGAGTACCAAAAAACCTGTTGAACGATTTTCATATGCATTAGATGATCTCGAGAACATCAAAATTATTATCTGAAAAAGTTATAAAGATGGTCTAATTATGAAAGCCAACAGGTAAATGATGATCACCACCCGAATATTGAATCAAATGATAAAATAATGAGTACAAATCACGCCCTACCATATCAGAGGATGAACTTTTCTCCTCATTGCAAATCTTTTCTCCCTTCATTTTTCTAACCATGTTTTACTTCTTTAGTGTTCTTTCCAACCTTCTGCTCAGTGATTTCTTATCATTGTTGCCTTATCCATGAGGCCATAAGAAGCAAAAGTGAAGGATAGGAAGTTCTACACTAGTTTTTACCTTACAGCATGAAATATTTATATAGCATGGGATAAAAAGTATAAATGTCATGAAGATTCAAGCGAAAAAAGATTTGCATTTGTTGCTATCAATGAGTTTAATCAGACTGAAGAATGTGAATCACTGAGCTGAAAATTCGTAGCCTTCCAGTGGACTTACGATGAGTAGCAGATGAAGAAGCTACGTCAACAACCATTTGATTTTGACGAGACCCTCCACCACCTCTTGGCAAAAGAGACTATTGTGGAAAGATGGTGTTCGCGGTTTGCTACCAATAACAACAACAACGACATTATTCTATTGACTTAGAAGCTCCCGTCTATGGCAAGGTATAGAGAGCCGGATCTAGGCAACCATACCAATGTGCTAGAGACACACATATGTTGTTTTCTGATGATCCATAATGAAAATTGCATCAACCTGTGTCGATCAACTGTTACTTTACAATATAAGAAGCACAACCAATTTAATGAGTCATTTTGCTTTATTACATCATATTTCAAAGTAAAAGAAAAGTGTACAGCACCGATCTTAGTAAATTAGTATATCAATTGATATGCATATGATAGGTTTAGACTGAATACTTCAACTGCCGGAAGATAATGTTCTCAAAAGAGGTCTTTTTAAGTGTACCAAGTTAATTGGTGAATATGATGATATTTAGTGGAATGATATTCTTTCTTTTGTTTTTCTTTTTGTTATAATTGTGTGAAGTCGCTTGGTTTGTAATCTTTTCACGGAAAGCCCATTTTGAATCATTCAAAGGTCACGGAAGAATCCAATTCCTCACGCGATAGTGATACCAACAACAACAATAAAGATGAGTCTTAAACTGTGATTTTCAATCTATGAAATGGTTATTTGCATAATTTAAACGTAGAAACGGCTTCATGAGCGGAAACAAACGGTTATATAAATGGGGGATTTGAGTTGAGGAATGCGCACAAAAGAGAAAATAAATAAAAACGCAAGAAAGAGAGAGGGTTTAACATAGTATTAACGAAAGGGAAGTCCTTTTGTAAAAGAGTAGGTGTTAAGCCAACCGAACACTTTGCGAACTGTTCGAATTCGATTCGTATTTGGTTCAAGTTTTTTCGTTAATTTTACTTAAACGAGTTGAATTCAAACTTTGGGTTCGTTTACTTAAACGAGCCGAACTGTTCGCAAGTTATATTGTTATCGAACCAAACTCGAACCATTTTTAAGCTCATTTAACTAAACGAACAGAGCCGAATAGTTTGTTTAGTTAAACGTTCTGAATTCAAAAACCTACTATTCGATTCGACTCGGTTCGTTAACACTCTATAAGAGAGTACCCAAAAAAACTTTTGAATGATTTTCAGAAGCATTACATGATCTCGAGAACATCAAAATTATTATCTGAAAAAAGTTATAAAGATAGTCTAATTATGAAAGCCAACAGGTAAATGATGATCACCACCTGAATATTGAATCAAATGATTAAATAATGAGGACAAATCACGCCATGCCATATAAGAGGATGAACTTGTATGTGCTAAGGTCTTATCCTATTTTGTTTAACTTTTACCGAGTAAAAAAGTATCATTGTTTCACCATAAGTTACTTTATTCTTCCCACTATACTTTTGTTTCTCATATATGGACTCGGCCATTAACAAAATCCATGATTCCCCGGGTCTTAAGGCAATAGCCATAACCATTTGGATAAATCTCCTCATTGCAGACAATCAACTAGAAAAAAAGTTAAGCAGGCAATCAAGTCCCTCTTAGGTTTTAATTTTCATTGGGTTGTAAAAATTTTTTTTTTTAACTAATTGTCCCAATCATAGTTATTAAATCTGGCCTGGCTTGGCGGTTGAACCGGTCAACCCGATGAACTAGCCATGGGACCAGGCTAGTTCGCTTAAAATACTGTATGTGCATAGATACCGGTGAAACTTGTGTTAGGTCCGTAACAATCACTCTGGAGGAGGTGAATATACCGTTGAGCTATTTTTCAAGCTTTCCCTTGATTTTGCTCAAGCCAACTCAAATTTTCTCCAAAATAAGAAAGAGTGAGATGAGAAACAATGGATACAGACACACGATATAGAGTGGTTCAGATCTATTCGATTATACTTAACTATTACCTTGTTTTCAAAGTGCATTTTACTTAACAACCACTTTGTTTCTAAAGTACATTTTCAGCATCTTTTCTTATTACATTCAATAAGGAACAAGAACAAAACTTACACTAACAACTAGTGGAAGCATCAACTATAGCATGAGCGACTTATTGTACAAATAACTTGTGCAACATCAACAACAATAGCTACAAATAATAAACACATCTTGTTTTTTTTCATAACTTTCAAAAGTTCTACATAAGAACTTTCACAAAGTGGG
Source organism: Eustoma russellianum (assembly GCA_036186865.1). Taxonomy (NCBI): domain Eukaryota; kingdom Viridiplantae; phylum Streptophyta; class Magnoliopsida; order Gentianales; family Gentianaceae; genus Eustoma; species Eustoma russellianum. The sequence goes on from AP025072.1 coordinate 27,501,819, forward strand.
CTTTAGAGAAGTAGTGAAATTATACTTTTAAATAAGTCTAAAGCACAAACAAGAGATCAAATATGTTTACTTTCTCTTGTGCTAGACTATCACTCTCAGAATACAACAATGAACACAAAGTGACAAGAGCTTAATAAGCTTTAAGCACTTTTGCACTTTGAACGCTTTTTACAAAAATGGGGATTAAAGCTTGAAGAGGATGAAAGTGTGCAAATGCCTAATCTAAGCTTCTTCACTATGTAAAGAGTGCGAGCCATATTTCTCCAGCCTCCATAAAGTCTTCAACTCCATGAATTGTCTTGAAGATGTTCAAATAGTCTTAAACCATCATGTAGTTGATTTTGATGCTTCATAGCCATCCTAGAGAATCTTAGATATGATGACAATAGTCAAGAAAACATTATAGATGTTGGAAGAAAGTCCACAATAAAATTTAGGTAAGATTGGAAAGAGAAAACACTTTAAATTTTCTTTGGATTTTGTTGCAACGACTATAAAAGTTAGAATTTTGAGCTACATCGATCGATCTATTTCTAATTTTTCAGAGACTGATATCACATCGATTGATCGATTTCTTCATGCTAATAGATTGATGGCTTACAATGTGGTTTCAACTTTGCATGGTTGTCGACAAAATCTACTTGTAGTTTACCATTAGATTTTGATTGTGATTATTTGTTTTGATCGAGATAGTTACAATTATTTATTGTATTTCAGCTATTTCAGTATTGATAAGTATATGTAATCATTGCTAATATGTTCAAATAGTCTTCAACCACTCTATAGTTGATGTTGATGCTCCATAGCCACCCTAGAGAATCTTAAATATGTTTATCATAGTCAAGAACACATTATAAATGTAGGGGAAAGTCCGAATTTGTGTAAGATTAGAGAGCAAAAACACTTTGAATTTTCCTTGGTTTTTGTTCAACGGCTATAAAAATTTGAATTCTAGACTACATCGATCGATCTATATCTTATTTTTTAAAGGCTTATGTCACATCGATCGATCGATGTCTTCAGGCGGATAGATCGATATCTTATATTGCGGTTACAACTTTGCAGCTTAGATACATCGATCGATGTCTCTTATTTGAGAGATTGCTATGTACATCGATCAATTCATGTGCTTCAACCTCAGCGATCGATGTTGGACAGTGTGGTTTTAATTTCACACCTTATATACGTCGATCAATTGATGTCTCTTGTTTAAGAGACTGATGTGTACATTGATCGATCGATGTGATTCAACCTAAGAGATCGATGTTGGACACTACACTTTCAAAGTTTCACATTCTTACATAGATCGATTGAAGTCATTTCTGAGAGGTCTATGTATACATAGATCAATCTATGTAGAGATCTATGTGTATATAGATCTCTATTTTAGAGATCTATGTAGAGATCAATATTACTTCTTCATAATCTCAATGCATAGTCACTTCTCAAGTGTAAAATGACTTTTTTATCTTTTCAAACATTTTTTAAACATCATCCAAACCATTTACCTTCTTTTTTTTGATGATTTAGAAACCATACGCTTTGAAAAACGACGTTTATACCTCACAAGGCTTTCAAAGTTAACAATATATCTCTCCCTTAGTCAATGCATATATGCTCCCCTCAATACATGAACATGCCAAACCAATATCTTTTTAGTTCATATTATAAGTTTCAAACTCTGCTCAACACATACATTCTTCATACATTACATCTTACTCAAATATCACATTAGCAACACATATTACATCACATATTCTCCTCATTAAATGCATATCACAATCTCCTAAATATACTAACACTCATACAAGTATGCCCTTGTAAAATCATATCCAAAATCAAAAATACCATATACATAGTCATCCTACCAATGTAGCCATATTCAAATCCACATGGTCATTCATATCCAAATACCCGAACCATATATCATTTACATATCCACATATCATTCACATATCCATATTCTTCCCTTTTTTAATCATTAAACTCATTTAGCATGACTCTGCTGTTTTCTTGTAGAGTTGTATTTTTTCTTTCTGTAACACCATTTTGTTCTCGAGTTCTAAGAGCTGAGAAGTTGTGTCCATACCTTTTGGATACACAAAATTTTGGAACTCACCATCAAATTTCCCACCTCTACACTTCTAATTTCTTAGTAAAAAATAATATAGCCCAAGTAAACCTAGAAAAGCCATATACCACCACAAAGATGTAATATTTTTTTACTTAGGCTTGCAATCCAATGTCCCCATACAAATCTGCATGAAGTAATTATAGAGGTTTAGTAGTGGAGATTTTACTTTTGGGTTTAAAGCTTGTTTTAACAAGTTTTGCCTTTTGACAAGTGTCACACAAGTCATGGTTTTTGAAATTCATTATGGCAGTCCTTAGTCTTTTTCATCTTTTCCAAATCTCCTTAAATTAAAACTAATATGTCCAAGTCATCTACGCTATAGTTGAGTTAAATCATTTTTAGCAACTAGATATAAAACCTTTTGAGAAATCAAAAGCATGTGTGCTAAGTCGTAAACATTATTTTTCCTCAAAGCTTCAAAAACAAATTCACAATTCTTTTTCATAATACATTTTCTTTTCGGAAATTCAACTTGCAAATTAACATCACATAGTTGGCGACTTATCAAATTATACTTAACCGCTTTTATGTATAGTACATGACTAATAGTAAAAGAAGAGTTACCAATTTTTTCATGTCCAATGATTTTGGCTCTTCTATTTCCAAAGTATACCGCTCCACCATCTTGGATTTTGAGCTTGGCAAAAAAAGTATCTCCAGTCATATGTGTGGAACATCCGTCGTCCATAAGCCATTTGATTGCCTCTTGTTTATCTACTCCATTTACCTTGAGCACATAGAATACCAAATGGTTTATACGTTGGTACTCTTTGATGATTGAGTCTTTTGAAGTTAGTTCATCGACATTTAGCCTTCTAATCATACATACCACCATATTTATCTCTACACAAACCTATTAAATGACCTTTCTTACTGCATTAAAAACAAGTAGGTGTGTATCTTGGTTGTGTGTTTTTAGGCTTATGAGTTAATGAAACATTTTGAACTTTTCAAATCTTGAGTTCTCCATTATGATTTTCTTTGATTATTATGGACTAGGCTTAACATTTAAAACATTCTTTATAGTTTCTATTGGGAATAAAGGGACTCAAATCTTAAACCAACTTTATTATTTCTAACTCTTTGGTTTCTAAGCAACTTGTCAAGATTGTCTTTGCAATTAGTTAATCTTTGTATATCTAGTCTTAGCTTTATTACATTGCATCCTAGTTTCTATAGTTTTTAGTGATACGGTCTTATGCATAGTAAGTATGATATCATGCTCTTGATAAATCAAAATATTCTTTTCATGGGAGCTCTTGTTTTCTAACATGCATTTCTTGAGCCAAGTCCTCAAAGACTTATATTTTAAATTAATTTTTTTTCTTTCAAAATCATCTTGTAAGTCTCCTATTTTATCTTGTAAATCAACATTTGAAGATTTAGAATGTACCTTAAGATCATCTTCGATTGTCATAAGACAAGTGCGTTGCTCTTCTTAATCACCACTTAGAGCAACGAGTACAACGTCCTTGCTTTCATTATCTTCTTCTTCCGATTCAAAAAGAAGGTCATCTCATTCAGTTACTTTCACGTTTAAGGCTTTTTCTTTTGAGAGAAGACTTTCTTATCTGGATTTTGTAGCTCCTTGACATAGAAATCTGAAATGAAGTGACTTGGTTGACCGCACCTATAGCAGTCTTAACTTTGTCTTTGGGCAACCTTTTGAAAAACCTTCTTGCGTGAGATTTATTTCTTGTTGCTACCCTTCTAAAATTTCGAGTTAGAAGTGCAACCTCTTCATCCGAATCGTAGGACTCTACCACCAATCCTTTGTTGGTAGAGTCCTCAGCTCTTAACTATTTGAACTAAACATAATTTCTAGAAATTCAACTAACCGTTACATTACTAGGTATCACAATATTAACTCTAAATTTCAATAAAGCTTGAGCTTGGGCAATGACATAACAAACTTCAAGCTTTGCTCTAATACGATTTTTTATTAACATGTACGGAGTCATCAGGAAACAATTTGTGTGTGTCCTTAACACATGAGTATGGTTACGTACATCTGACCTTTTATACTCCGTTATAGACGGGAGCCTCTAAACCAATAAGGTAATGTTGTTATCTGTTGTTGTGATGTCAAGAGACAAAGTATTATGCGGGGCAAAATTACACTTTCCAAGGTTTTACAAACCTAATCATCAAAGGACTACAAAAGGGAACCCGAGTGCTCGTATTTTTAGGCTTGCAAATTTAATATTGGATGTCCAAAAACGAGCAAGATGATAAGACATTAAAGTATACGATCAATAAAAATATAAATAAGAATAATTTAAAAGACACACGATCAAAACTAATACAAATCTATTATAAAAGTTTGTGTATAACAATACCATTACTTTAAAACACAAACCAAAGCTTTTGAAAATTGCAAAAATATTCATATGATTATAACTTTTTTAGTCTTGACTTTACAAAGATAATATTTCTTAATGTACGTAAACAAACAATCAGTTATCCAGGTATCTCTCATTTTATTTCGTATTTGATTCTTGACTATATCCATAGCTAAAAAAGTCATTTTTATAGTAGTAGTAACTGACAAAATCAAAGTCAATTTTAAAAAACAGGTAGAAAATATCACTTTTGGTCTGCTCCAACTTTTAAGACAAATGAGTTATATTTCTATAATTATATTTTCTAAGACACCAATAATTTTTTGATAATTATGCAGTTAATTTTCTAAAAGATGTCGGAAATCATTCATCAAACCTCAATGGAACCAATAAGTGAAAAAAATAATGAAGAATTTTTTTCGATTTTAAACAAGAAAATCTAGTTTCCATTTTAGTCAAAAAAATAAAATAAATACACAAGGTTGTATGGGTCAATTTCAGAATTAATTTGCGAAGTTACAGGAGTCAAAAGGTAATTATATTTGTTTAAGTTTCTAATGTTATAACTAGTTAACGCTTCTCTTCTCTTCTAATCCTCTCCCTTTTTTCTAGAAGGCGTGTTGGAGGGTCTAATATTCTACTTAGTCTAAAGATGTTTCCGGTGCATTAGGTTCTAACGTTTGAACATGATCTAAGAAAGAGTCAGATGACTTCATGATCCGATATACGCAGACTTACCATAGACTTTTTTATGCAAGAAGTTGTTTCCGTAACTTGAACCCATGAACTCAAGTGTTGCCTCCAAGTTCCACACTCGATATTCTACTTAGTGTATCACTTCCAAATGAAACAAATTACGTTTACAAATCTACAAAGGATATTATTGGGAGCCCCAAGAGATACTACGGTAATATATCTTGTTCCGTCTTTTCAGGAAACTTCTTATAGAAAATATGGCCTAACGGCAGCAGATTCATAATAATTAAAGAGAATGTGAATGCTGCATATTTTTATTGGTTCATCTCACTATGTTTGTCTTTCATATATTGTCTCAGTCGTTACCAAAATCAAAAGATGTCCATGTTTTACATAATAGCCCTAACCGTTTGGATAAATCTCCTCATTGTAAGCAAGTTACCACAAAATATAATTATGCGATATGTTCAAGGTTTTGTAATTTATTTGCAGTTTTCTTTTAAACTAATAGTCACAATCATGGTACGTCCATGTGTATTTATACTGAAATAATTGTCACAATCATGATACGTCTTTGTCATTGTGTATTTCATTGGTAGACATTTTCAAAACTGGACAATGATTAAGATTCACACATTTTGTTGCTTGCTTTGCAGATACATATATAACACGGGTTATATATGCTTTTTTAAAACTTATTCATAATTCCAATAAAATCCTGGAAGGTTGTGTTCTACCTCCAACCTTCTTTATCTTAGAATTTCTTCTGGTTTGTGTTTGACTTGGCTCGGCCCTAGTTTATGTAGCGACCCGTTATATGGGCGACTTATCGCTCATACCATACTGCTCATTTTTTTTTTAAGATGATCAGAGCTATGAGTAGTATACCTGAGGATGATCAAGAGTGGAGATATTGACGTCGATGATATTCTGATGAGACTTTCGAGGACTTAGTTGAGACAGTTATTTTCACAACTCGAGGTTGATGTAATTTTAGAGATTTAGTATTTATCTATGTTTGACCATTGTATCGGATTTAGATTTGTCTAGACATTGATACTTACGATGATGATTATTTCAAGGTTTTAAATTTTGACTACGTATATTTGCTTTGTCTTTGTCACCTTGTATTTTAGTTAGCGAAATACGGAGGATGAGTCGTTTCGAGTACTAGGGCTCGGGACGGGTAGCTACAATTTATGATTCCGATGCTACCTTCAACATACAAAAGAAAACTTATTGCAAATTTTGGATTTGTTTCTTTCTTAATTTGGTGATTGTCTACAAAAAGCCAAGCTAAAAAAGATGTCTCATGAATTATTAACGTTACTATACCATGCTGGTGTTAACATGTTTTGATGATTTAATATAGTTTAAAATTAAATGAAGTTCAAAAGACTTGCAAAAGATTAGATGTGTATTAATATGAGGGAAACTTGGTTTGCAAACTATAGAAGTCCCTATACAGGTTGAAGCATGCCAGCAGAGAATGAAATGCTAAACTGACGGCCTTTTTAGTTTCAAAAGGATTTTCACAATCTGAAAATGATTACACCTTGTTCACAAAAAGGACATGAAGCCCATTGTTGGTACTTTTGGTATATGTAGATGATGTTATAGTGGCTTGTGATGATCAGCAGGCAATTGAGCTCATTAAAGAGGCCTTGCATAAAGAATTCAGAATAAAGAACCTTAGTGACCTAAAATACTTCTTTGGCATAGAGGTTGCATGATCACACATGGGTATGTTGATCAACCAAAGAAAGTATACCCGGGAGCTACTAGAGGAATCTGGATTCTTAGGATGTAAGTTAGCAGTTAGCCCAATGGAAAGCCACTTGAAGCTAATACACAATGATTCTAAGCCTTTGCAAGACTAAGAAGCAAACTACTATGTCAAGGTCTTCAGCTAAAGCAGAGTGCGGGGCAATGATATCAGCTGTCTGTGAGACTCAATGGCTACTTCACTTGGCTAAAGATCTGGGGCTTAAAGATCAAGAGCCTATAGAAAGGTTTTGTGATAGCAAGAGTGCTCTTTACATTGCGGAAAATCCTATCTTTCATGAACACACGAAGCATATTGAAATTGACTACCACATAGTGAGGGAAAAGGTGCAAGATAAGGTAATCAAATTAATGCCAGTAAGGACGCAGTTTCAACTAGCTGATCTATTTACCAAAGCATTGGACGGTAGACATATGAATGAGCTTTTGAGAATGCTTGGCACTTGCAATATATACACCAAGCATAGTTTGAGGGGGGTGTCAAAGAAATGCCAAGCATGCGCAGACACGAGCAAGCTGTTAATATGCACTAGGGCTGGATGATGACAGGGAAAATGCAGTAATCCAGAATGATGATCCAAGGAACAAATGAGCTGGATCATTGGATGAAAGGTTTAATCCACAATGTTCATTAACTGTGGCACAAATTGTGTAGCTGGGAGTGATGATCATGTGGAACACTGAGGGAGTAACAGAGTGATCACAGATGAGAGGAAGGTGCTGAGTGCAAATGCAGAAAAGTTAAAAAGGTGGAGAAATTACCATGCTGTCCTTTCAGTTACGCTATATAGAAGTTAGTTAGTAGGGATATTCTTGTAATTTTAAGTGGTAGTTAGTTTGTTATTCCTGCATTCCATGTATAAAAGGTGTTTGATGTAATCCTCAATGAGATCAAGAAAGTAATCCGAGTTGTTATTGATTTTTCTCTCCATCTTGTGCATTCTTCTACTCTTCACTCATATTGTGTTCGTTTATGCATCATCCAAGAGCAGCAATATTATGTTTGCTCAGTAGTTTGTATTGTAATTGTATTAATTGCTTGATGTTCTTTTGTTTTTCACAGATATGTTGTGTGGTGAAGCTGAGGTGATGAGGCAAGCATGGATGGATGCCAATACTACGGTTGGAAGTTTGTCATAGCAGCAAAAAAGTTGGCTTCTTTTTTGAGCTGATTGTCCGTTGCAACTCTCTCTTGGCAATGTCACTCAAGGAATGTTCTCTCTTTATTCTCAGCAGTGACAGAGAGCATTGATGAAAGAAACTGTCAGAAATCGACTCAAGAAGGCGCAATTCAAACTGCTGAACGCAGCAGAGTATGGAAGAAACTAGAAAAACTGGAGAGAGAAAAAATAACCACCAAGAACAAGAATTGAAAGACAAGAATTATTTCTGATTGATTGCTGCAAAATGTCGAACACATTGCTTAAGTAGAAATGGCTTACAACTGAAAAAAAACAATCTGAAATTACACAATTACCCTTACTAACTAACTATCACCTATTTACATTTAAGGGCAAAACAGTCAATACACTCCTCTTTTAAACATTTCCTGCGTGCAGCCTTCTTCTTCCTCTCTACATCCTTCTCGCACTTCAACTGCCATGTAGTCCCTCAACCATAACTGCAATCTCCTGAAGCACCTCCTCAATAATTGATTTCAGATATTTCATGACCCCAGCTTCATCCACGAACAATCATCAATTTCTAGCAGATTCAGATCCTTGATCACATTGATCATCTTCATTCGATCCTGAGTAATTGCCCTTGCTTGATTCCAGATTGTTGCATATCTCAACACCCCTTCTCAAACTAGGCTGACCAAAAACATCACACACTCCCATGGCCAGGCTTAATTTGTGTAATCTCTTGGAATCCAAGGCTTTGGTGAAAGCATCTGCTAACTGCATCTCCGTCTTAAAAAGCATGGGCTTGATAACTCCTTCTAAGTTTTTTTCCCTCACCACATGGCAGTCTATCTCTATATGTTTAGTCCTTTCGTGGAAAACTGGATTCTCTACTATGTACATGGCGCTCTTGTTGTCACAAAATAACTCCACTGCCTTTTCTTGTTTCACTCCCAAATCTGCCATCAAGTAAAGAATCCATTGCACCTCACATGTAGCTGCAGCCATTGCATGATATTCTGCCTTCGAGAAAGATTTTGAAATAGTGGTTTGTTTCTTGGCTTTCCAAGAGATCAAAGCTTCACCAAGAAACACACATAACCCAGTAACTGACTTTCTTGTCTCAATGCATCCTCCCCAATCAGAATCTGTAAATGCTTTCAGCATAATTCTCCTTTGATGGGAAATAATAGCCCCTTACCAGGTGTCCCCTTTACATACCTCAAGAATCTGCAAGCTGCTTTTGAAATATTAGGCCTAGTAATGGTAAGGTACAATAATTTTCCAATCAGCTTCCTATAACTAGAGATATCCTCAATCAATTCAGAGTCATTGTGTGCCAGTTTGAGATTCTGTTCCATTGGTCATTTAGCAGGTTTTGAGCCCAGAAAACCTGTTTCCTCTAGCAATTCAACAACATATTTTCTCTGATGTATTAGGAACCCTTCTTGAGACCTAGCAACTTTCAAGCCTAGGAAGTATCTAAGGTCTCATAGATTCTTGATCTTGAAGGTCTTATGCAAGGACTGTTTGAGAGCATCAATGGCTATAAGAGAGTCACTGGCCACCAAGATATCATCAACGTATACAAGCAAAACTAAAAAGGAACTAGTAGACTGTCTAGTAAACATAGTGTAGTCATGTTTAGACTGAACATAGCCTTGGGACAGGAGAAAACTAGTAAGCTTAGAGTTCCATTCCAGGCTAGCTTGTTTTAAACCATATAATGATTTGTGCAATCTACACACAGTATCAGGTGAGGGACAATCTATACCTTCAGGTGGTGTCATATAAATTTTTTGGTGAAGGTCACCATGAAGGAATGCATTGTTAACATCTAGTTGATGCACATATCAGTTTTTCACAGCAGCTACAAAAAGAAGGAGCCTCACTATTGTCGTTTTGGCCACTGGGGAAAATGTCTCACTGTAGTCAATGCCTAGCTTCTGTGTGTAACCCTTGACCACTAACCTAGACTTATACCTTTCAATTGAACCATTTGCTCTCCTCTTCAGTTTATAAACCTATTTACAGCCAATAGGTGTCTTACCTGGAGGCAACTGTACCAGTGACGAAGTGTTGTTGTCTGCTAATGCTTTCAATTCCTCATGCATAGCAAGCTGCCACTCTGCTGTTTGGGGTGCTTCTAGGTAGGTCTTAGGTTTCTGCTGCATACTAATGGACAAAGCATATCTCTTATAGTCAGGAGCTAACCTATCATATGTATGATAAGATTGAATAGGATATTGAATGGAAGCAGAAGGAAATGAAGGAACAAACTTAGTTAATTGATGACAATAGTAGTCTTCAAGGTAGGATGGAGTGCGTATTTGTCTTACTAGTCTATTGGAGGTGGATTGATTATCTGGACCAGCACTAATTAAAAGTACTATTTCTAGCTGTGAAGTAATATCAGGGCCAAGTGTATTGGTGGAATCTGCTGAATTGGTGGCTTCTGGTGTCTCTGTGTCTGAGGGTTGAATGTGAGGATCTGATGAGAAAGACTAAGGTTTTGATCAGAGTTACTGGCTTGTGGTGTAAAAGGGCAAGTATAAGAATCATAGCAGGAAGGAATACTAGACTGGGGCTGAAGAGTGAATGACTTATTTGGAGTGGAAGGACTGTGTAGAGAGAATGGGAAAATGTCTTCATGGAATTGAACATTTTTGGATACAAATACAGTTTGAATATCTAGATTTTGCACAATATATCCTTTGATGTTATGAGGAATTCCAAGAAATACACACTTCTGTGCTCTAGGAGCAAATTTATCACCATGAGGCACATCATTGTGGCTGTAAGTCAGACATCCAAACACTTTGAGTTGGGTATAGCCTGGTGTTTTGTGAAAGAGAAGCTGATATGGTGTATGATTGGAGAGGAAAGGTGATGGAATCAGGTTTACAAGGAAGGTGGCATGTTTGGCACAGAAACCCCAATGACTGATAGGCACATTTGATTAAAATTTTAAGGTTCTAGCAATGGATAGCAAGTGCTGATGTTTTCTTTCCACGATGCCATTCTGTTGAGGGTTATAAACACATGACATTTGATGTATGATGCCTTTGCTAGAGAAAAATTCATTCATTTTGAATTCCTGACCTTGATATGACCTGATGACTTTGATATGTTTGGAGAATTGTGTTTGAACATAATGACAGAAACTCATGATGATGTTTCTGGTTTCATTTTTTGACTTCATCAAGTAAGTCCAAGTATATCTTATACAATCATCAACTATAGTAAGGAAATATTTTTTTTGTATAAATAATGTTTTGCCTATAAGGCCCTCAGATGTCCACAAGGACTAGATCAAACGCATTTGCAGAAACAAAATTTGAAGAGGAAAAAGGCAATTTTTTTTGTTTTGCCAATAGACAGATTTTACAGACATGACTATTTTCTAGTAATAGAACATCAGGATTACATTTGTTTATTTGTTGAATTCTAGGAATGGAAGGATGTCCCAGCCTATAGTGCCACAACAGACTTGAGCAAGCTGTCACATCCATGGAGGTGAAGAAACAGCTGGCTTGTGAAGACAGTGAAGAATGACTTTGCAGATAATAAAGGCCATGATGTTTTTCAGCTAAACCAATCATCCTCTTGGATAAATGATCCTAGATGACAGAAGTATTACAAGAGAAAGAAATGAGCAGATTAGGATGCAAAGTCAATTTGCCAAGAGACAAAAGATTGAATGAGAAATCACGTACATATAATACTTCACGTAAGGATAAGAGATCATTTATGACAACTGTGCCAACATGTGTTGCACTTATGACAGTATCATTAGGCATTTTGACTACAATATCTTTCACAGGTTTGAATGAATGGAAAAGCTCTAAAGAGAATGCAATATGATCTGTAGATCCCGTGTCTATAATCCATATACTATGACTATTGAATGCATTGCTACCTTTGACCATCTCAGTAGAAGCAGACAAAACAGCAGCATGAGAGACATTGCCACCAGGAGCTTGAACCACAGGTTGCTTCTAATCATCTTTACTCAGCAACCTTAGCCACTTCTGATGTTGTTCAGGAGTCAACACAGATGGCATCATCCGTGACATCTGATCAGAATAATTCTTTTGTGATTCTGCCTTCCAAGTCTAAGTCACGTTAGCTTGATTCTTAAACTTAAATCCTGGAGGGAAACTATGTTTCCTGTAGTACCTATCAATGATATGCCCAACCATCCCACAATGAGTACACTGTGCTTTTCTTGTGTTATCCGGATAAAACCTCCCACTGCCTCTCCTATATCCTGAACCTTGTGTTTTATTAAAGCACACCGTGGACTCAGTCCTACTATGAGTATCTTCCTCTGTGAAAAGTGCTGTGGGTGAATCAACAAAGACCCCTTGGGTTGAAGAGCTCATAACCTTCCTTTCAAACTTAAGTGCCATGGAGAAAGCAGTATTGATATTAGGCAGGGGAGTCATTACAAATACCTATGACTTAACAGGTTCATACTCATTTAAGCCTTTTACAAACTTGATCACATAATCACTTTCAACGAACTCTGTCATCCTAGTATTGACATTGCATCTACAGCCTTGGCAGTTACACTTAGGCAATGGTATGAGAGCCATCATTTCTTCGCAAACAACTTTGACTCTGGTGTAGTACTCATTTACTGATAGCCTTCTTGCTTAATACTGTAAAAGTTTTCCAAAAGATCTGACAACCTAAAAGGATCTTCACTCCCAAATCTGAGCTTGAGATCTTGCCAGGCATCATACGCACTCTCATACCATATAATGATCTGTGCTATTGAAGGTGACACACCGTTCATGATCCAGGAGGGAGCCATGCTGTTCACCTGCCTCCAAGAGGCCAACTGAGGATCATTTGCAGGGGGAATAGGTATACTACCATCAATAAAGCCTATCTTGTTCTTAACCACAAGCGCCATTTCAAACATACGACTCCACGATGAAAATTATGAGAATTCAATGGAGGCTGCACAAGTACAATCACAGGACTGTCATTAGGATGTAAATATAGAGGATTACTTACAGGACTTTCAGGTTCCTGATGAGCATTTACCCTAACATTCGCCATGATAACAAGAAATTCCAAGAGAACTGCACGATTCTGCAAAACAACAAGATGACAACTACGGAATCTAATTACTCCAACTTTGGGCTCTGATACCATGTCAAAATTTGACTCAAGCAGACAAAATTCAAACTGCTGAACGCAGCAGAGTATGGAAGAAACCAGAAAAACTGGAGAGAGAAAAAATAACCGCCAAAAACAAGAATTGGAAGGCAAGAATTATTTCTGATTGATTGCTGCAAACCGTCGAACACATTGCTTAAGTAGCAATGGCTTACAACTGAAAAACAGACTCTGAAATTACACAATTACCCTTACTAACTAACTATCACCTATTTACATTTAAGGTCAAAACAGTCATTACACTCTTCTTTTAAACATTTCCCGCATGCAACCTTCTTCTTCCTCTCTGCATCCTTCTCACATTTGAACTAGCGTGTAGTCCCTCAACCATAACTGCGATCTCCTGAAGTACCTCCTCAACAATTGACTTCAGATATTTCATGACCCCAGCTTCATCCACGAACAATCATCAATTTCTAGCAGATTCAGATCCTTGATCACATAATCATCTTCCTTCGATCCTTACTAATTCCCGTTGCTTGATTCCAGATTTTTGCATCTCTTAACAGAAACAAGAAAATCAAGAGGATTAAATCTGAAAAAGATAGCATCAAGGTAATCCTACTATCATGTTTGTTTCTTGTTATACTTGGGCGAGACTAATACAATACTTTGCCTATGACTTTGTGCATGGAAACAGAAGGAGCACAAAGAAAATCATTTTTATTATCTATTTTTTTCCGACAAAGGTGGCCCTGGCTTACAGTTGGTCATGGGTTTGACTCAAAAACTGCCTCCTTTAGGAATCTAACATGGGGTTAATCTGAACTTTCTAGTGATGTTGTTGAAAACACATGTAACACCTTTGGTTCTTTGGATGGGGTTTGTGTTTATTTTCCTTTTCTCTGCTGCAATTTGTCGGTACAAACGGAAGAATATGAAGGAAATGTACAAAATGTTTCACAATTGCAATGAGAAATTGCAAGGTGTCATCTATGCAGACAAAAAAAAGCTCTTGGACGGTATGTCAATTTCACTAAGCAACGTGAAGAACTTCAAAGACGACAGGCTGAGATGATGAAGGGGATGAGGTGCGTAGATGTATACAGATACTTCATATAGACTGGTTCATATTAATTCTCTCACTGTTGGACTTGATGCTTATTTGACGATCTTTATTTCCTTCATATTTTTCAGAAAATAAAAGAACTCATATCAGTTTTTGATATGAAAAGGATGAAGCAATCGATATCTAGGGATATAGTACATAGAACGTCAAAATCATAACCGGAGTGAACTCAAGAAGAAGGTGTGAGGATCACCTTGACTCAAATGATGATTCTGGTGAAAGTGATGTACAGCTGTAAGATGGAAGGTTTAATCAACGTATGATGAGGATTAGAGGACGGAAGAGATGCGCGTTGATGGAGAATTGCTGGATGGGCCAGGGAGATAGCGAGCAGTGCAGTTGTGCTGCTGAGGAAGAAGAAAAGGGATGGCCGTAATGTTTTAAATATGTGAAATTACTTTTGTATTCCCAACGTTAAATAGACAGATGAGTTAGACTGCAGGATATTCTTGTAATTGCATATTAGCGGTTATTTTTCTCCCTTCTTCCAACGAGTATAACTGCAAAGGGAGCTCAAGTTTTGCGTAGTTTTTCAGTTGTAATCTGGCTTGTAAACATTTCTCCTGTGCTATTGAGATTTTCTCTATCATTCTTCCTTATTCTTCTCTCTTATTCGATTATACCGCTTTCGCATTGTTTTGCGATTGATTTTATCAAATTCAGTTGATTGATTGCTGTGCTCCAAAATGATTCTTGAATCATTTGCATTCCTCGATATAATTTTCACATGGTATCAGAGTGATTTGTATTTGTCTTTTGTTGATTGTTGATGAAATTTGGTACTTTCATGGCTTCTGATATGCGCTCACCTAGTATATCGAGTAGTCCTAATCTTAACGCAATGTTAGATCCTACTGAGGATCCCCTATATATTCACCCAAGCGATAGCCCCTCGCTGGTGCTTGTGCAACCGTTACTAGATGGAAACAACTATCATAGATGGAGTAGAACCTTCAGAAGAGTGTTGGAGTCGAAGAACAAAAATGATTCATAACTGGTGATATTGTTAAGCCAGATGAAGGAAACAAAAGATATGCAACATGGAGTAAGGCAAATAACATGGTAGCATCGTGGATAGTTAATTCAGTGGTACCTTCAATAGGTCAGAGCATAATGTTGCTAGACAATGCAATCGATATCTGGAATGACCTTAAGCACAAGTATGAGAACTTTGATGCCTTCAGACTATCTGGCCTACAAGAACAGTTTTATGCAATTAGACAAGGTGGGTCTTATGTGACCGAATATTACACAAAGTTAAAGGTCCTGTCAGAAGAGTTGATGGTTCTCAGGTCAATTCCAAGCTGTATGTAATAGATGTAATTGTAATGTTTCTAGTTAGATTAATAAATTTGTATAGGATGGCTATGTCGTTAAATTCATCAAAAGACTTAATGAGGAATTTGAACCAGTAAAATCACAAGTTCTGTTGTTAGTACCTTTGCCTGATCTTAAGACCACCTTTGCCATGGCTATCAAATTGGAAAGAAAGCTGAACTATCCTAATACACACAGTCAGCTTGTTAATAACCCCACATTGGTGATGAATGTAAATGATGGGGGGTAGATATGGTTCTTCTGGGGGTAGATCTATGAATTCTACAGGTCCAGGGACAAATTGGAAGAGGTCCATGGGAGAGGTTACATAAAGGGAAATTCTAAGGCACCAGTGTGCACTTTCTATAACTTGGTTGAACACACGGTTGATAAGTGCTATAATAAGAACGGGTATCCACTTGGCTATAAGCAAAGGAGCCAGATCAATTCTCTGGTTAGTGAAGTGGTTGCTGGTCCAACTTCTCAGGTACCTCTTATGATTTCTCAGGAGCAATATGTGCAGCTGATACAATGATAAACCTAAAACAAGTTAGGTGGAACCATATAATAATGGAGAGAACCATGCAATGATGTCAGCTCAGTGCTCCACTACTCCTAGTAAGGGAAAAAGTAATGTATTGTATGATTGTTCAAATGCATGGGTTCTGGAATCTGGTGCCAATGACCATATCTGTCACTCCCTTTTCCTCTTTAATTCCTTCTGTCCAGTTAATTCCAAATCAGTGTAATTGCCAAACAGCGGGTTATGGTTAATCACATAGGGAATGTGAGACTTAGCCCCTTTCTTGAGTTGAAGAACGTTGTACATGTGCCTTCGTTTGCATTCAATTTACTGTCATTAAGTAAATTGACACAATCTGGTGAATTTGATGTGTTATTTCATTTGAATACATGTGTCATTTAGGAACATGTGAACAAGAAGATGATTGGTTTAGCTAGAGTCAATCAAAACCTATATCTTTTCTTTGGATCTCCTCTTTCAAAACCAGCACTTAACCTTTGTTATAATAATCATTCACATGCTTGTACTGCTTCCAGTGTCAACTCTTTACTTTGGCATTCAAGGCTTGGTCATTTTGCATCTTCTAGGTAGAAATACACAAAATAGACTCTCAAGTGATTCCATCTGAAGATGAGAAAACCTATACCATATGCCCCTTGGCAAAACAAAGGAGGTTGACCTTTCCAATCTCAAAATCTTTATCCCATGCCCCTTTTGATCTCATTCATATAGACATATGGGGCCCTTATAGGCACCTAACATTGTATAAAAAAAATACTTCCTTACTACAGTGGATGAATGTACTAGATATTGTTGGATCTATTTGTTGAAATCAAAGTCTGAATTTAGCAATATTGATCAAAGTTTTTATGCCTTTGTATCTGTTCAATTTAGCACACCTATAAAGATCATAAGGACTGATAATGGGCTTCAATTCAAGCTAGACTCCTTCTACACAGAAAGAGGCATAGAGATCAAACTAGTTGCGTATACACTCCCCAGCAGAATGGTGTAGTTGAAAGGAAGCACCACCATCTGTTATCTGTGGCTGAAGCCTTAAGGTTCCAATCAAATGCCCCTATTAAATATTGGGGCTTTTGTATTCATCACGCTGCTTATCTCATAAATATAACACCCTCTCCCTTACTTGATCATCACACTCCTTTCGAACTCTTATATCAGAAAGCTCCTTCGTATTCCCATCTTAGGGTATTTGGATGCCTGGCATATGCTTCCAACACCCTACCTTGCAAAGATAAATTCAGCCCCAGAGCAAAAAGATTTCTGTTCCTTGGCCTGTCCCACATTGCTAAAGGATATGTCCGTCTGGACTTAGAAAACTTCAACGCATTTGTTTCCAGAGATGTACAATTCTTTGAAAGTATGTTTCCTTTTAGTAATCCACCCTCTGCCTCTACTCCTAGACACCCCACTGCATCAAATCAACAAACCATATCCCCGTACATTTTAGAAATGATCCATTCACCTAATCACTTAGGTGGGGTGGCACCATATAACTCATATTCTGAACATTCTCATCCCTTACAAAATCTGGAACCTAGCTCACCTAAATAACATACTTCTTCACCACCTGTTTCTCATAAAAATGGGATGGTGTCACCACCATCAATCACAACATAACTCATTCACCTTCTTCAAACTCACCTAAAGCTTCATCATCAATGTCACCAACTGAAGTTCCCATTACGTCACTAAATATATATCTGACTTTCCCTAAACCTCAACGTCTTAGACAACTACCCTCATATTTGAAGCAATACTATTGCAATCAAGCATCAATGTCATCCAACCGAAACCAGATAGACAGGTTGCATCCTAACAACTCTAATCACAGTATTACCATTCTCTTTGACAAAAACATTAGCTTAGAGTCTTTGGCACCAAATTACAAAGCTAATGCATTGAACATTAGTATATATACAGAACCTAACTCTTATCCAGAAGCATGTAGTAACCTTGAGTGGTAGAAGGCAATGGAAATGGAGATAGCAGCATTAGAGGCAAATAACACCTGGAAGCTAATGCCATTGCCTAAGGATAAGAGGGATATTAGTTGCAAGTGGGTGTATAAAATCAGGCATAAAGCTGATGAAACAGTTGATAGATACAACGCAAGGCTAGTAGCAAAAGGGTATACACAGCAATATGGGATGGACTATCAGGATATGTTTTCACCAGTGGCTAAGATGGCCACTGCCAGAATGCTGCTGGCCATCTTGGCAAGGAATGGTTGGTATATGCACCAGTTGGATGTGAACAATGCATTCTTGCATGGGGACCTTCATAAAGAGATATACATGGCACCCCCACCAGGGTTAAAATTGCCTCATCCTCATCTAGTTTGTAAATTGCAAAATTCTTTATATGGACAAAAAAGGCAAGTAAAGAGAGGAATGCCAAACTAACTAAATTTTTGGTTGCACAAGGATTTATTCAGTCAAGAAATGACTACACATTGTTTACCAAGGTGATAGGGAAGTCTCTGCTTGTGTTGTTGGTCTATGTATACGACATCATTGCTGCTAGTGAGAGTATTGAGGAAATAGAAGGGATCAAAGTTGCATTGCATTCTGAGTTTCATATTATGAACTTGGAGACTTAAAATATTTTTTGGGGATAGAAGTTGCCAGATCAAGACAAGGACTATGCATAAACCAAAGGAAGTATACAATGCAGCTGTTAGAAGACATGGGATTTCTGGTGGGCTAAACCAGCTGTGAGCCCTATGGAGAGTCATGTGAAGTTGATGCATAATGACTCAGATCTCTTAAGTGATGTGACACATTACAGAAAGTTAATAGGGAAGTTAATATAATTAACGATTACCAGACCAGATATCTCTTTTACTGTTCAGCAACTGAGTCAGTTTTTAGATTGCCTCACGATAAATCATCTGAGAGCAGCACATAGGCTGCTGAGGTACCTGAAAGGCTCCATTGGGCAAGGACTCTTGTTTCCTAGCACAGGAGAAATGAGGCTGAAAGGATTTGTGGACTCTGATTGGACAGGTTGTCAAGAGACCAGGAGATCTATTACGGGATACTGTGTGTTCTTAGAAGGAGCTTTGGTGTCTTCGAGAGCCAAGAAGCAAACAACAGTCTCAAGGTCTTCAGTACATGCAGAATATAGGGTCATGGCGTTGGCTGTTTGTGAGGTGCAGTGGCTGTTATACTTGACAAATGATTTAGGATTGAGAAACCAGGAGCCAGTAGAGCTCTTCTGTGATAGTAAGTAAGAGTGCTTTGTACATTGTTGAGAATCCTGTGTTTCATGAAAGAACAAGGCACATTGAAATAGATTGCCATGTGGTGAGGGATAAAGTGTTAGAAGGTGTGGTGAAGATTATGCCTATACAAACTCAGCTGCAAATTGCAGTCATTTTTACAAAACCATTGGACAACAGAAGACTCACTGACCTATTACAGTTTATAGGAGTTTACAATCTATATACCACGACAAGCTTGTAAACATTTCTCCTGTGCTATTGAGATTTTCTCTATCATTCGTCCTAATTCTACTTATACCGCTTTCACATTTTTTTTTGTGATTGATTTTATCAAATGCAGTTGATTGATTGCTGTGCTCCAAAACGATTCTTAAATCATTTGCATTCCTCAATATAATTTTCACATAGAATACGCACTCATGTGTACAGAGTAATATATAAAATCTTAGGCCATATTTTACACATATTCAATGATACTATTGTTTAAAAATAGCTTACATTACTAAATAGTGCATGTAGATCGGCAAACCGTTCTACAAACAGTGCTATTGTATGAGATATATCCCTTTTATGTTTTGACACCGGGTAATACAAATTTGCATTTTACCAAAAAAAAATAAAAATGAAGAGATGGACTTCTGTGGCTGAAGCCTTAAGATGGTACCAGGCATACCAAATGGTCTAGTTATTGAAATGCACTGTATGCTTTCACTTCTATTCTGGATGATGTCTCTTCACAAGTTGCTTTTATGGTTCTGAACTTTGAATATACTGATACACAAAGTTGTGCTTCGGTTCATCAAATAATGTAAGGTTTGAGTCTTTTGTGAATAATTGTTATATGAATCATAATTAAATCCTAATTGATTATTTCTAAATAGTTATCTCAAAGAATTATGTCTTTTAAACGCACATTTGAAGGTGTGGCTAAGCATTTCCTGGAGGTGCTTTCTGAATTTGTACGAGATGGAACTGGGAATTTGACCATGGTGAAGAAAAAGGTTTGATCTTTTCTTTACTTTGTACCAAATTAGTTCACTGTTTATAACCAATGAAGCACTTATTCTTTTTCATTGCCATGTTTATTCATATCATTATTTATCCATCAACTTCATTATGCTTACTTAAGAAGATGATAAATATTAACTCATGTTCTACGTATTTACATATCATACAGTTTAAGAATCTTTTTACTCGTGTGCACCTGCTTAAAGTGATGACTCAACAGGCCAATGTAGTAGTATTGTACTCAGGCATTGGCAAACCAGGGTTTTATTGTTTCGTTATCTTTGTGTGCTTGATTAGCAGCGTCTCAACTGCTGTTATTGCTTCGTATCAGCGAGCCAAATGCTGCTATTGTTATGTAGCTCGATCAACTGCTTTAATCTAATGTGGTATTTACTGTTGAGCTACAATTAATCTTCCAGATGACATTTAAACCAAGTACTTGCCACACCAGATAGCTTCCACGCCTCAATTCAGCTGTTGAAGGTGTGATCATAGTTAATCACACCTCTGCTTACTTATGTCAAGCTGAAGCAGCGTTTGTTTTCCTCTCTTCTGTGCTGGCAGTTCAACATCTTCAACACTCTCCCTCAATTCTGACTTCTTATAAATGTTGCACACTCCCAAGGCTGAACCCAAGAATTGCATCCTATGTGAACCTAATGCCTTGGTGAACAAATCTGCCACTTGGTACTCAGTCTTAACAGGCATTGGTTTGACCATTCCTTGAAACTTATCCCTGACCATATGACAGTCCACTTCTATATGTTTAGTCCTTTCATGAAATATGTGATTTTTAACTATATAAATAGTATTCTTGTTGTTAGAAAACAGCTCCACAGGCTGACTGTGTTCTACTCTCAAATCTTTCAACAAATACAGTAGCCATTAGACTTCACAAGTTGCTGCTGCAAGTGATCTGTTCTCTGCTTCTAAGGAGGATCTAGATATTGTGGTTTGCTTCTTAGCTTTCTAAGATACCAAAGCATTCCCAAAAATCATACAATAACTTATGACAGACT
Source organism: Eustoma russellianum (assembly GCA_036186865.1). NCBI lineage: Eukaryota > Viridiplantae > Streptophyta > Magnoliopsida > Gentianales > Gentianaceae > Eustoma > Eustoma russellianum. Next base: position 27,523,273 of record AP025072.1, read on the forward strand.
TACTGGTCTCTGAACACCCACTCCAGTCTGAGTCTGCATAAGCTTTGAGTACTTTTGGGCCTGTACTAAGAAATAATAAGTCTTCACCAGGAGTAACCTATCTCAATAATCTGTGAACAACTTTTATATGTAACTCTGTAGGAGTGTCTAGAAACTGACTCAACTGTTGGACACTACATGCTATGTCAGGTCTAGTAATAGTGAGGTATAACAATTCGCAAATCATCCTTCTATAACAAGACATATCTGCTATCAATGCTGAATCATTGTGTTCTAATTTCAAATTTTCTTCCATGGGGGTTAATGCATGCTTGGAATCCAGAAAACCTGTTTCCTCTAACAATTCCATTGTATACTTTCTTTGACAGATCATAATCCCCCTGAGACATTGCCACCTCAAGTACTAGGAATTACCTAAATACTCCTAACACTTTTATCTAAAATGTAGAAAGCAAATGATCCTTAAGCTGTTGTATTTGAGTCAAAGAATCACTTGCAATTATGATATCATCAACATAAATGAGCAAAACCAAGAAAGATTCTGAGGTTCTCTTAGTGAACATAGTGTAATCATTTTTAGACTGCTGAAAACATTGAGATAGAAGGTAAAGAGTAAGCTTTTCTTTCCATTGTCTGCTAGCCTATTTGAGGCCATAAAGAGACTTTTGGAGCTTACAGACTGCATTAGAAATGTGTGATGGAAAACCTGGAGGCAAGTCTATATAAATTTCTTGATAAAGATCTCTATGAGGAAAAACTTTATTGATGTACAATTGATGAACATGCCAGTGGCTTAAAGAAGCTAAAGCAAGAAGAAGACGTACCGAAATCATCTTGGCCACAGGGAAAAAACTATCAGCATAATCTATACCTAATTGCTGAGTGTATCCTTTAGCCACCAACATAGCCTTGTATCTCTCTACTGAACTATGAGCCTTTCTTTTAATTTTATAAACCCGTTTACAACCAATGTATTGTTGTCCAGGTGGCAAGGAAACAATAGTCCAAGTATTGGTGGCCTCCAACGCAGCTAACTCCATTTCCATGGCATGTTGCCAGGATGCTAAAGAAGCTGCCTGTTAATATGTCATAGATTCCTGTTTAATGCTCATATTAAGAATGTAAGACTTGTATTTAGGGGCCAAAGTGTCAAGACAAACATAGGATTGGATGGAAAAGGCAAAGACTGTTTGAGCAAAAGTGCTTGTTTGAACTTTCTGAGGGATGAAGTGCTAGATTAAGCGCTTGAAGTCTAAAGACCAGTATGTTAATCCAGTCTTTGAGTCTTTTAACATGTAAGAATTGTGCAAATCATTAAAACCAAATCATACAACAACAAGATTTCTATGATGTCACCCAGAAAAATAGAAAGAGAAACAACTAACAAAAAAAACCCTCTTTATTCATACGTATCCGTATTAGTAACAACAGTGACTTTTCCCTTACAATTGTAACAAACAGTACAAAAAACACAAGTGTCGTTTAAACATCTGGGACCTCTTCCCTTTGAAGTTCCCAAAAGAAAAAAAGAGTACGAAGAACAAGATGCTGAAGTAGAAGATAACATCAAAACGTGGAAACACACATCAAATCGCCCATATTAGTTCACACACATAGGTTTCCCAGTTGCATTTGCATCCAGGACTGACACAATCATTTCTGTCAACGCATATCCCAGTGGGATCATCATCAGGGCAATCAGAGATGAACTCGCAAGCATTGTTGTTCAAGTTGCATTTGCACCCAGGACTAACACAATCATCTCTTTGAGTGCATTGCACAGCGGGATCATCCCTTGGGCAACCAGACAAGAGCACCCGCATAATCTTTCGACCGTTAAGTATCTGATTTTTATCCATAGGAGCATAAGGGCTGCCCTTATCTGATAATCAAGATTGAGAACCAGGGAGTTAAGCACTTATCTAGTGTTTGATTTCAGATCTCTGAATCTCATAAAAAAATCATAGTCCATCATTTATAGTGAAGTAAGCATTGATGCATATGATGCATGACCCTAAACAAAGGAACAAAAAGAAGATAGTTTTTCGAACCTTCTTTCTATAAGAGTACTAATCGGATTCCAAAAAGTAACAAAAACAAGAAGTGGCTGAAAATATTGAACTACTCCAAAAACCATATACCAAGTTCATGGTCTTATTATTTCATTCGAAATAATAAGAAAAAAAAGGTTGTTTCCAAAATGTTGAGTCATTTGTTGAAGAATCTGACGGTTGCGGTAGTACTGAGAGCACCCGTGTGCAGAAGTGATTGCGTGTGATGATGAAGTTTCTGTTGGCCAATCAGATGGTGAATCTGATAACTGAATGGGTTAATTTGCACGTGGTGATCCAGTTGCGTGCAGAAATAGAGTGACTGATGGGGTACAAGTGCGCTGCGAAGGAGAATGGTGGTTACAAGTGAGGAAGAAGGCAGGCTGGGGAAGGAAGAAAGAAAACTGCGCGGCAATTTTAAAATAAGGCGAAATTACCATTTTGTCCTCGTTTAAAATGAAGGCTGGATCAGTTAGTTAGGGGTAGTTCTGTAATCTTGCACCCTTTGTATTCGTTTAAGTAGGCAGAGAAGGAGTTCTGAAGAAGTGAATTGAGCAGAACAGAATTTTTCTTTGGAATTGATTTGATTTTGTATTCAACAAATTCTCTCCCTCTCGTCTTCTTAATTCTCTTCGTTCTCTTATTGTTCTCCTAACGTTTTCTGCTCATTCCTGTTGATTCTTGATCAATTGTGCTGTTGTTTGTGTTCAATCACTTAATGAGCATTCGAGTATAGCATTTTTCACATGGTATCAGAGCAATATACATGAATTTTGGTTCGTTCATGAGTAATAACGGTGAATCTTCTTCTTCTCCCTCAATTCACGCTCCTATGGCTACTGATCCTGGAGAGGATCCATATTATATACACCCTAGTGATAATCCTTCTATGATTCTGGTTCAACCGCTAATGGATGGAAACAATTATCACGGCTGGAGTAGATCAGCTAGGAGAGCGCTTGAATCTAAGAATAAAACTGGATTCGTGGATGGTAGCATTGTGAAGCCAGCCGAAGGAACAAGGAGGTATAACGCGTGGATCAAAGCCAATAACATGGTAGCTTCTTGGTTAGTGAATTCTCTCATTTCTAGTATTGCGCACAGTGTGATTTGGATTGATAATGCAGTAGATATATGGAATGATTTAAAATTCAGATATGGAAATGTGGACTCGTTTAGATTGTCTGATTTACAAGAGGAATTTTACAAGATTAGACAGGGACAGACCACAGTCACCGAGTATTACACGAAGTTGAAAAGCATTTGGGAAGAATTGTCAGTTTTGAAGTCTGTTCCTACGTGTACATGTAATAGGTGTATTTGCAACTTAAGTGGCTCAATAAGTAAATTCATTGAAGATGATTGCGTGATTAAGTTTCTTAAGGGATTAAATGATGATTATGAGGCAGTGAAATCACAAGTGCTGCTAACAAGTCCATTGCCTGATCTAAAGACGGCCTTTGCCATGGCCGTGAAGCTTGAAAGAAAATTGATGTATTCGAATGGACAAGAGCACTTTGTAAATAATCCCTCTGTTGTTATGAATGTCAATGAAGTGCCTAGGTCCAATATGCTGGTGAACAAACCGTATGGGAATTCGTTTGGACCTAGAATGGCAGGCAGAGGTTATAGACCGAAGTCTGGACAGAGTAATGCTAGGACCCCGTTTTGTACATTTTGTAACATGGCAGGTCACACGGTTGACAGATGCTACAAGAAACATGGCTATCCACCAGGATTTAAGCCAAAGTCACAGGTAAACATGATTGCTGGAGGTGAATACAGCAATGATGCTGGACAATCAGGGAACGAGGAGGAGACGATGCCCTATCAGTATTGTGATCATGCTAGTTCTGATGCTAGCCAGTCTGATACCTAGGTGACACCCAGTATTACTCATGAACAATATTTGCAACTCATTAATTTGTTGCAGCAGCATAATGACAAGACCGGGAGAAGTGTAGCTGATCAAGCTGGAGGGGGTCCTAGCACACATCATCACGCTGTAATGTCAGCTCAGGTAGCTGCTGACTCAGGTAAAATGTTAGGTAACAATGCTTATCAGTCTTCGAATATATGGATTTTAGATTCTGGAGCTAGTGATCATGTGTGTTCATCATCTTACCTCTTTGAATCCTTATGTGCTGTCAGTTCCATATCTATCCAATTGCCTGATAAGTCTTTGGCATTGGTCACTCATGTTGGCAAAGTAAGAGTGAATGATGAGTTGTTGTTGAATGATGTATTTTATGTGCCCTCATTTGCTTACAATCTGCTGTCATTAAGTAAGTTGACACGAAATGGTACTATTCAAGTCTTGTTTCTCTCGGATCTCTGTGTGATTCAGGACTCCAAGACCAAGAGGACGATTGGTTCAGCTAAGGTCTCTCACGGTCTGTACCATTTCCATGGAGTCCCAAAAGGTTCTGAGGTGTCCATCTCAAATGCAAACCAGTTTGCTAAGGCTTTCCATGCTCAGTTGTCAGAGGCCATGCTTTGGCATTCACGGCTTGGGCACATGTCAGTTGCAAGAATAAAGGAGATTCATAAAAGTCATCCACAAGTGGTTGCCTCTGATGATACAAAACGGTGTGCCATATGTCCCCTTGCCAAACAAAAGAGACCACCATTTCCCATTTCCCATTCTGTGTCTTCTGCTGCGTTTTCCCTTATTCATATTGATATATGGGGTCCGTATAAATATCAAACAATGTATAAACAAAAGTACTTTCTTACTATTGTGGATGATTTCTCCAGATTTTGTTGGATCTATTTGTTGAAGTCAAAGACAGAAGCTAGGCCTGCTATACAAAGTTTTTACCAGTATGTTAATGTTCAGTTTGATATGAGGATTAAAGTGGTTCGAACGGATAATGGGCAGGAGTTCAATATGCCTGAGTTCTATGCGTCCCGTGGCATTGTACATCAAACGAGCTGCACGTATACCCCTCAACAGAATGGTGTTGTAGAAAGGAAGCACCAGCACATTCTGTCAGTAGCCAGGGCATTAAGATTTCAATCCAATCTCCCATCACCGTATTGGGGCTTTTGCGTGCAACATTCAGTCTTTCTTATTAATATTACACCCTCTCCAGTCCTCCACCATAAGACTCCATTTGAACTCTTGTACAATGCCAATCCTACCTATTCGGATCTAAGAGTCTTCGGCTGCTTGGCATATGCAGTAAACAACCAACCCCATAAGGACAAATTTGCTCCAAGGGCCAGAAGGAGTCTGTTCTTGGGAATGTCCTACTCAACTAAGGGATATGTGCTCCAGGATCTTCATACTAAGGATGTGTTCATATCCAGGGACGTAGTGTTTCATGAAAATGTTTACCCTTTTTCAAAACAGCCGGCCACACCTTCTCCATGCCAAGACATTACTTCCTCACCTGACCCAAGGCCATATAACATTTCCCCATCCTGTTCTTATGACTATCATGACCTGACTACACCTTCATATCACTCGTCTGAATTGACCATACATCCATTAAGCCCTCAGCCTAGCACATGTCAGCCGATTCTGTCCAGTCCACATATCAGTCCTTCAATCACCCCAGCCAAGACCTCATCATCTGATCACCAGCCTGTCGAGCTTTCACCCAATGATCCATTACCTCCAATGATGCCTGGTCATTTGATAGTGGATTTACCGCTTCCTACTGATGCTACTGAGTCACCAATATGTACAAACGCTAATGATGTCTCTACGCGTCCAAAACGATCCACGCAACCACCTCTGTACTTGAAAGACTATTGTTGTAATTCGACATCAATACAGTCACGTCACACCAGTCCTCACTCCATTCATAATGTCTTGACATATGCATCATTAGCTCCAAAATTTAAGGCATATACAATGAATATTGATAAGTATGTGGAGCCTAACACTTATTTGCAGGCAGCTAGTTCATCTGAATGGCAGGAGGCAATGGCGAAGGAGTTGGCGGCATTAGAGGCAAACCATACCTGGGATCTGGTGCCTCTGCCCTCAGGAAAGAAAACAATTGGTTGTAGGTGGGTGTACAAGATTAAGTACAAGCCAGATGGTATGGTTGAGAGGTATAAAGCGAGGCTCGTTGCCAAGGGGTATACACAACAATACGGTATTGACTACCAGGATACTTTCTCCCCAGTGGCAAAAATGACTACGGTGAGAGTTCTTCTGGCATTGGCAGCCAAGAACAACTGGGCCATTCATCAAATGGACGTAAATAATGCCTTTCTCCACGGTGACCTCCATGAGGAGATCTACATGACACCTCTACCTGGGCTAGCCATGTCACAGCCAGGTCTCGTTTGCAGATTACATAAGTCTCTCTATGGCTTGAAGCAAGCCAGTAGAGAGTGGAATGCTACTCTTACCAGCTTTCTCCTGAGCAAAGGATTCCAGCAGTCCAAAAGTGATTATACACTGTTCACTAAACGTGTAGGTTCTGATCTGCTTGCTCTATTGGTATACGTTGATGATATCATTGCCACTTGTGCCAATGAGGGGGCCATTTCTAGCATAAAGAAAGCACTACATTCAGAGTTTCAAATTAAGGACTTAGGGAATCTTAAGTTCTTTCTGGGTATTGAGGTGGCCAGAGCCTCGTCAGGCATTTACATAAGTCAAAGGAAGTATTGCTTAGAACTTCTTGAGGAGACAGGGTTCTTGGAGTCCAAGCCGTCCAAGAGTCCCATGGAGACACACTCTGCTCTAGTGCATAACGATTCTCCCTTGCTGCCTGATGCATCACCTTATAGGAGACTGGTAGGCAAACTCATATACTTGACTATTACAAGACCGGACATTGCATTTGTTGTTCAGCAGCTGAGTCAATTCTTGGACTGCCCAACTGAGAACCATATAAAGGCAGCGCATAGAGTGCTGAGATACATAAAAGGCAGTGTTGGACAAGGCTTGATGTTCTCAAACGCTGGAGACTTGAAGTTGAAGGGGTTTGTTGATGCAGATTGGGGGGGCTGCAATGAAACAAGAAGATCAGTGACTGGTTACTGTGTCTTTCTTGGGGAGTCACTTGTTTCGTGGAGGGCCAAGAAGCAAAGTACGGTATCTAGATCCTCAGCTGAAGCTGAGTACAGGGCAATGGCTATGGTGACATGTGAGTTGCAATGGTTGATTTATTTGCTAAAGGACTTTGGCTATTCTGATCAGAATCCAGTTGAATTGTTTTGTGATTGCAAGAGTGCAATCTACATAGCGGAGAATCCAGTGTTCCATGAACAGACAAAACACATTGAAATTGACTGCCATGTGGTTAGGGACAAAGTACAGAGTGGAGTGCTTAAGTTGATGCCCGTCAGAACTGAGTTACAATTAGCGGATATTTTCACTAAGGCTGTGGATGCTAGGAGGTTGAATGAGATGGCCATAATGTTAGGAATCAGAAACATCTATACCAAGCCAAGCTTGAGGGGGAGTGTTGAAGAATCTGACGGTTGCGGTAGTACTGAGAGCACCCGTGTGCAGAAGTGATTGCGTGTGATGATGAAGTTTCTGTTGGCCAATCAGATGGTGAATCTGATGACTGAATGGGTTAATTTGCACGTGGTGATCCAGTTGCGTGCAGAAATAGAGTGACTGATGGGGTACAAGTGCGCTGCGAAGGAGAATGGTGGTTACAAGTGAGGAAGAAGGCAGGCTGGGGAAGGAAGAAAGAAAACTGCGCGGCAATTTTAAAATAAGGCGAAATTACCATTTTGTCCTCGTTTAAAATGAAGGCTGGATCAGTTAGTTAGGGGTAGTTCTGTAATCTTGCACCCTTTGTATTCGTTTAAGTAGGCAGAGAAGGAGTTCTGAAGAAGTGAATTGAGCAGAACAGAATTTTTCTTTGGAATTGATTTGATTTTGTATTCAACAAATTCTCTCCCTCTCGTCTTCTTAATTCTCTTCGTTCTCTTATTGTTCTCCTAACGTTTTCTGCTCATTCCTGTTGATTCTTGATCAATTGTGCTGTTGTTTGTGTTCAATCACTTAATGAGCATTCGAGTATAGCATTTTTCACATCATTCAACACCAACAACAACATTATCTCATTGCCTTAGAGGCTCCCGCCTATAGCGAGGTATGAGAGGGTAGGATGTACGCAACCATACTTGTGTGTTAGAAACACATAAAGGTTGTTTCCCGATGACTCATAATGAAAATTGCGTGTCGATCAACTGCTACTTTACAATATAAGAAGCGCAGTCAATTTAGTGAATTATTTTGCTTTATTCCATCACAATCCCAAGTCAAATAAGAGTATGTCCTTGACTCCATTGAAAATGGAATCATCAAAATGTTGAGTCATTCCCCACCCCCAAAAAAAAAGTTCCAAAAGGTTCTACATAAATAACTATGGTTACCGAAACCCATTGGATACAGTAAGAAGCAAGGAGGATTTAACGATGTTTCTCTATAAATCGATAAATATTCCAGAAAGACCAAACTGACAATTAAGGTACCTATATTTACGTTGTTGGCCTCAAGGTGTGTCGCGATACCGTTAATAGGTTCACCGGCAGAAGTTTCTTCACCTATCTCCAGTCCATTAAAAGCACATGCTGCATTCACAGAAGTAACATTAAACCGAGAGAAAATAAAATGGAATGTAGTTAAAAGATATAAACACATGGAAGATCGGGCTATTGATCTTATTGAGTCTTGGGTGTCTCATGATAAGATTTGCCCTGGCCTTGCTTATCAGTTCTTTCGGATCAAAAAACCAAGGGTCCCTTGGTTCTCGATGGTTTGGAGCTCATGTATTACTCCTAAACATGGATTCATTTTGTGGCTTGCTGCTAATGGTCGTTTAAGCACTAAGGACAACATGCCTTTTTTGAGGGATGAAGGTTGCCTTTTCTGTAGCTCCAAGGAATCCATTAGACATCTTTTTTTCAAATGTGATGGGATCAAAAACATTTGGCTCACGGTGAAAAACTGGCTGCAAATGCCAGGCACTTTAATGTGTCTGCCTCGTATCTTTGCCTGGGTCAGAAGGCATTAAGGAGGAAGAATAATTGGAGCAATGCTTGTAAAATTGCCTTTGCTGCAGCTGTATACTACATTTGGCATGGCCGTAACAAAAAACTTTTTGAAGGGAAGGCTCTTGGAGAAGGGGATGTGATTCATAGAGTACAAACACATGTATATAGAGTCTTGATTTCATAGTTTGGTCAAGTATGTGCTGGAGTCACTGCTGTTGCAGTTCTTGTTTTGACTTGTTGTGATTGTATGGGTTGCATCCCTTGATGCGTTGCTTGGTTAATATATTTTGCATTTTAACCCAAAAAAAAAAAAACACATGGAAGATAACAAATAGATTGGTAACATTCCATGCAAAAGTATGCATGGTTTAACTACACAGACTTCTTTTAATGCAGCCCAGAAAGTAATGACGAAAGAGTATGCAAAATACTATGCTGCAATTTGAAGTCAAGAAGGAAAATATAACCACTGCAGATGACGCAAAAGGCAAAAAAGAAGGTGATGATGGCCATTTCTTTTCAAAAGAACCAGAAAGCTTTTAATCTTGAAGTGACTTTCTGTTGAAAAATGCACGCTGTTTATAGGATAAGAAGATTAAGGTTAGGAGGCCAAAGCCGGTTAAAATCTACCATGTTCCAATTGTTAATTGTCTAGGTAAATTCTTGTATTTTAATCACTTCAAAATTAGGCGGCCAAATCCGGTTAAAATATACCATGTTCCATTTGTTAAAGTCTACCATTCCAAAATGTTGTTGTCAATGCACATTGATTCAGGGGAAAATAACTGTGTTTATATATAACCGTGTAGGCTAATTCTTGTCCTTTAATCAGTATAAAAAGGGTTTCCGGTGTACTAGTCTTCCGTGTTTGCGCAAAGTATGTGGAGGGATTGGATCGTTTCGCAATCTGATGTACGTAGCCTTATCCTAATTTATTCACTATACAATTAGTAAATGAATTGGTATGCATATGATAGGCTTAGACTGAATACTTCAACTGCCGGAAGATAATGTTCTCAAAAGAGGTCTTTTTAAGTGTACCAAGTTGGTGAATATGATAATATTTAGTGGAATGATATTCTTTCTTTTGTTTTTCTTTTTGTTATAATTGTGTGAAGTCGCTTGGTTTGTAAGCTTTTCACGGGGAGTCCATTTTGAATCATTCAAAGGTCATGGAAGAATCCAATTCCTCAAGGGATAGTGATACCAACAACAACAATAAAGATGAATCTTAAACTGTGATTTTCAATCTATTAAATGTTTACTTGCATAATTTAAACGTAGAAACGGCTTCATGAACAATAACAACAGGGACTTGATTGCACGGGGAGTCCATTTTGAATCATTCAACCTGCGATATCTCTACACATACAGTATTTTAAGCGAACTAGCCTGGTCCCATGGCTAGTTCATCGGGTTGGCCGGTTCAACCGCCAAGTCGGGCCAGATTTAATAACTATGATTGCGACAATTAGTTAAATTTTTTTTTTTTTTTTTTTTTGCAAACCAATGACAATTAAAACCTAAGAGGGACTTGATTGCCTGCTTCACTTTTGTTCTAGTTGCTTGTCTGCAATGAGGAGATTTATCCAAATGGTTATGGCTATTGCCTTAAGACCCGGGGAATCATGGATTTTGTTAATGGCCGAGTCCATATATGAGAAACAAAAGTATAGTGGGAAGAATAAAGTAACTTATGGTGAAACAATGATACTTTTTTACTCGGTAAAAGTTAATCAAAATATGATAAAATAGGGCGTATGTAAATGTATGTCTGTGTGACCTTAGCACATAGAAGTTCATCCTCTCATATGGTAGGGCGTGATTTGTACTCATTATTTTATCATTTGATTCAATATTCGGGTGGTGATCATCATTTACCTGTTGGCTTTCATAATTAGACCATCTTTATAACTTTTTCAGATAATAATTTTGATGTTCTCGAGATCATCTAATGCATCTGAAAATCATTCAACAGTTTTTTTAGGGTATTCTCTGATAGAGTGTTAACGAACCAAGCCGAACCAGATAGTAGGTTTTTGAATTCAGATCATTTAGCTAAACAAATTGTTCGACTCGGTTCATTTAGCTAAATGAGCTTTAAAATGGTTCGAGTTCGGTTCGATAACACTATAACTATTTAAACGAGCCGAACAGGTCATGAACAGTTTGGCTCGTTTGACTAAACGAACCCAAATAGCTGTCTGAATTTGGCTCGTTTAATTAAAATTAACGAACAGACTCAAACCAAATACGAATCGAACTCGAACAGTTCGCGAACGGTTCGGTTGGATTAACGCCCCTACTCTCTCCCAAAAAGGCTTCCCTTTCGTTAATACTATGTTAAACCCTCTCTCTTTCTTGCGTTTTTATTTATTTTCTCTTTTGGGCGCTTAACTCAAATCCCCCTTTTATATAACCATATGTTTCAGCTCATTCAGCCGTTTCTACGTTTAAATTATGCAAACAAACATTTCATAGATTGAAAATCACAGTTTAAGATTCATCTTTATTGTTGTTGTTGGTATCACTATCGCGTGAGGAATTGGATTCTTCCGTATTAGGTCCGTAACAATCACTCTGGAGAGGGTGAATATAATGTTGATCTATTTTTCGGGCTTTTCCCTTTATTTTGCTCAAGCCAACTCAAATTTTCTCCAAAATAAGAAAGAATGAGATGAGAAACAATGGATAAAGACACACGATATAGAGTGGTTCAGATCTATTCGATTATACTTAACCACCACTTTGTTTTCAAAGTACATTTTACTTAACAACCACTTTGTTTTCAAAGAGCATTTTCAACAACTTTTCTTATTACCTTCAATAAGGAACAAGAACAAAACTTACAGTAACAACTAGTGGAAGCAACGACTACAACATGAGCGACTTATTGCACAAACAACTTGTGCAACATCAACAGTAATAGCTACAAATAATAAACACATCTTGTTTTTTCATAACTTTCAAAAGTTCTACATAATAATTTTCACAACGTGGGTTTTAGAGAAGTAGTGAAATTATACTTTTGAATAAGTCTAGAGCACAAACAAGAGATCAAATATGTTTACCTTCTCTTCTGCTAGACTATCACTCTCAGAATACAACAATGAAAACAAAGTGACAAGAGCTTAATAAGCTTTAAGCACTTTTGCACTTTGAAAGCTTTTTACAAAAATGGGGGTTAAAGCTTGAAGAGGATGAAAGTGTGCAAATGCCTAATCTAAGCTTCTTAACTATATAAAGAGTGCGAGCCACGTTTTTCCAGCCTCCATAAAGTCTTCAACTCCATCAATTGTCTTGAAGATGTTCAAATAGTCTTAAACCATCATGTAGTTGATTTTGATACTTCATAGCCATCCTAGAGAATCTTAGATATTCTTACAATAGTCAAGAAAGCATTATAGATGTTGGCAGAAAGTCCACAATAAATTTAGATAAGATTGGAAAGAGAAAACACTTTAAATTTTCTTTGGATTTTGTTGCAACGAGTATAAAAGTTTGAATTCTAGGCTACATCGATCGATCTATTTCTCATTTTTTAGAGACTGATATCAAATCAATTGATCGATTTCTTCAGACTGATAGATTGATGTCTTACAATGTGGTTTCAACTTTGCATGGTTGTCGACAAAATCTACTTGTAGTTTACCATTAGATTTTGATTGTGATTATTTGTTTTGATCGAGATAGTTACAATTATTTATTGTATTTCAGCTGTTTCAGTATTAATAAGAATATGTAATCATTGCTAAGATGTTCAAATAGTCTTTAACCACCCTGTAGTTGATTTTAATGCTCCATAGCCATCCTAGAGAATCTTAGATATGTTTACCATAGTCAAGAAAGCATTATAAATGTAGGGGAAAGTCCGAATTTGTGTAAGATTAGAGAGCAAAAACACTTTGAATTTTCTTTGGATTTTGTTACAACGACTATAAAAATTTGAATTCTGGACTACATCAATCGATCTATATCTCATTTTTTAGAGGCTGATGTCACATCGATCGATCAATGTCTTCAGACGGATAGATCCATATCTTATAGTGCGGTTATAACTTTGCAGCTTACATACATCGATCGATCGATGTCTCTTATTTGAGAGACTGCTATATACATCGATCAATTCATGTGCTTCAACCTCAAAGATCGATGTTGGACAGTGTGGTTTCAATTTCGCACTTTGCATACGTCGATCAATTGACGTGTCTTGTTTAAGAGACCGATGTATACATTGATCGATCGATGTGATTCAACCTAAGAGATCAATGTTGGACAGTACACTTTCAAAGTTTCACATGCTTACATAGATCGATTGAAGTCATTTCTGAGAGGTCTATGTACACATAGATCAGTCTATGTAGAGATCTATGTGTACATGGATCTCTATTTTAGAGATCTATGTAAAGATCAATGTTACTTCTTCATAATCTCAATCCGTAGTCACTTCCCAAGTGTAAAATGACTTTTTAATCTTTTCAAACATCTTTTAATTATCATCCAAACCATTTACTTTCCTTTTTTGATGATTTAAAAACCATACGCTTTTAAACGATATTTTCTTTGAAAAACGGCGTTTATACCTCACAAGGCTTTCAAAGTTAACAATATATCTCTCCCTTAGTCAATGCATATATGCTCTCCTCAATACATGAACATGCCAAACCAATATCTTTTTAGTTCATATTATAAGTTTCAAACTCTCGCTCAACATATACATTCTTCACACATTACATCTTACTCAAACATCACATTAGCAACACATACTACATCACATATTCTCCTCATTAAATGCATATCACAATCTCCTAAATATACCAACACTCATACAAGTATGCCCTTGCAAAATCATATCCAAAATCAAAAACACCATATACATAGTCATCCTACCAATGTAGCCATATCCACATTCATATGGTTATTCATATCCAAATATCTGAACCATATATCATTTACATATCCACATAGCATTCACATATCCATATTCTTCCCTTTTTGTAATCATCAAACTCATTTAGCATGACTCTATTCATTTCTTATAGAGTTGTATTTTTTCTTTCTGCAACACCATTTTGTTCTGGAGTTCTAGGAGATGAGAAGTTGTGTCCATACTCTTTGGATACACAAAATTCTTGGAACTCACCATCAAACTTCTCACCTCTACACTCCTAATTTCTTAGTAAAAACTAGTATAGCCTTAGTAAACCTAGAAAAGCCATATGCCACCACAACGATGTAATATTTTTTACTTAGGCTTGCAATTTAATGTCCCCATACAAATCCACATGAAGTAAGTGTAGAGGTTAGTAGTGGAGATTTCATTTTTGAGTTTAAACTTGTTTTAACAAGTTTTGCCTTTTGATAAGTGTCACACAAGTCATGGTTTTTTGAAATTCAATTACGGAAGTCCTTAGTCTTTTTCATCTTACCAAGGATGAGTTCGATCCATTAGGTTCTTCGATTTGTTCAGAAAAGAAACAAGAGACAAGAAAACATCTTTTATTACGATTAAAAGGAACAATCTCAAATATACCAAGATCAAATTTTAATTTTCCAAATCTCCTTGAATTAAAACTAATATGTCCAAGGTCGTCTACGCCATAGTTGAGTTAAATCATTTTTAGCAACTAAACATGAAACCTTTTGAGAACAAAAGCATGTGTGCCAAGTTGTAAACATTATTTTCCCTCAAAGCTTCAAAAACAAATTCACCATTCTTTTTCATAATACATTTTCTTTTCACAATTCAACTTGTAAATTAGCATCACATAGTTGGCAACTTATCAAATTATACTTAAGCGCTTCTATGTATAGCACATTACTAATAGTAAAAGAAGAGTTACCAATTTTTCCATGTCCAATGATTTTGGCTCTTCTATTTTCAAAGTGTACTGTTCCACCATCTTGCATTTTGAGCTTGGCAAGCAAAGTATCTCCAGTCATATGTGTGGAACATCCATTGTCCATAAGCCATTTTATTGCCTCTTCTTTATCTACTCCATTTACCTTTAGTACATACAATACCAAATGGTTTATACGTTGGTACTACATGATGATTGAGTCTTTTGAAGTTAGTTCTTTGACCTTTAGGCTTCTAATCATACATACCACCATATTTGTCTCTATACAAACCTATTAAATGACCTTTCTTACTGCATTAAAAACAAATAGGTGTGTTTCTTGGTTGTCTGTTTTTAGGCTTATGAGTTAATGAAACATTTTGAACTTTTCAAATCTTGAGTTCTCCATTATGATTTTCTTTGATGATTATGGACTAGGCTTTACATTTAAAACATTCTTTATAGTTTCTATTTGGAATGAGGGGACTCAAATCTTAAACCAGTTTTATTATTTCTAACTCTTTGGTTTCTAAGCAATTTGTTAAAATTGTCTTTGCCATTAGTTAATCTTGGTAGATCTAATCTTAGCTTTATCACATTGCATCCTAGTTTCTATAGTTTTTAGTGATACTGTCTTATGCATAGTAAGTATGATATCATGCTCTTGATAAATCAAAATATTCTTTTCATGCAAGCTCTTGTTTTCTAACATGCATTTCTTGAGCTCTTTCTTCAATGCCTTATATTTTAAATTAATTTTTTCAAAATCATCTTGTAAGTCTACTATTTCATCTTGTAAATCAACATTGGAACATTCAGAATGTACCTCAATATCACCTTTGATTGCCATAAGACAAGTACGTTGCTCTTCTTAATCACCAATTAGAGCAACGAGTACAACGTCCTTGCCTTCATTATCTTCTTCTTCCAATTCAGAAAGAAGGTCATCTCATTTGGTTACTTTCCCGTTTAAGGCTTTTTCTTTTGAGGGAAACCTTTCTTATCTTGCTTTTATAGCTCTTTGACATAGCAATCTAAAATGAAGTGGCTCGGTCGACTGCACCTATAGCAGTCTTAACTTTGTCTTTGTGCAACCTTTTCAAAAACCTCCTTGCGTGAGATTTATTTCTTGTTGCTACCCTTCTAAAATTTCGAATTAGAAGTGCAACCTCTTCATCCGAATCGCAGGACTCTACCACCAATCCTTTGTGTGATATATGTGGAGGCTTGGTAAGATCCGTTCAATTTTGTTCATCGATTAGGATTTCATGAGTCAAGAGATTTCCGGATAGTTCATTAAGAGTAAGAGTCTTGAGATTCTTTGGCTCGATGATGGCAGTCACTTTGGATGTCTATTCTCTTGGCCAAGAGTTGAAAATTTTTGAGACAAGATTTTTATTTGATATTTTCTTGTCAATCATAAAAAATTATTCACGATTCGGATGAATCGGCAAATGATTTCCTCAATCTTTTCGACACTCTTCATAATGAACGTTTCATACTCTTGATAAGCATGAGCCTTTTGGCCTTTTGACTGTGTCTCCTTCAACACATCCACTGTTATACCCGGTAGAAGTAACAAAAATAATAAGTAAAATGATAATAACAAAAAAAAAATCTTCAAAAACCCCCCCACCCATTAATGACCCCCTTATCCAAATAGTCAAGGGGGATGCAACTATTTTCCTCCCTCTCTTAAATATATTAGGCCAAAAGGCCAAATGTCCAAGCATAAAAAAAAAGAAGAAGGTGCCATGAGTGTGAGTGGAAAAAAAGAAAAAAAAGAAAAGAGTGCTAATGCTAGAAAGGAAAGGAAGAAGGTGGGAAGGAAGTTTACACCACCCATACACCACCACATCAACACCATTTATTTTAGTCTATAATTAAGAGGTAGGTGGCTCTCTCTTTTTGAATTTATTTCATATATGAATTAATTTCTATGTGTTTTATTTATTGTTTATTTGGCATGCTTGTATTCAAGTTGATATGTTATTTTTGGTTGTATCTCCATTGTTGCATAAAGATGTTATATATATGTCTTATTCATTATTTTCTGTTGTTGATTAGGTTAGAGTATACTCTTAAAAGAATTTAATTGGAATTTTAATTAGAATTAGAAGTGAAATGGAAGATATATTGTTTTAGGAAATTTGTAGTAAATTGGGCTTTAATCTAAAGAAAATGAAAAAAAAAGGGCTGGCCTGGACCTGGATGGCATGCCAAAATGAATAGGGGGGAAGAAAAGCCTGGTTTCGGTAATGGGCTGGGGGAGTTTTAGCCCAAGCAGAAGGAAATGAAAAAAAAATAATAACAAAAAGGAGAATTTTGGGCCATCCTAGTTGTTGGCAAGAAAGGGGCCGAAAAGAAAAGGAAAAGGAAAGGGGGCTGGGGCTGGGGGCTGGGGCGGGCTGGCAGGGGCAGGCTGGCGGGTTGGGCAGGGTGCAGGGGCGGGCTGGGCTGCTGGGGGGTTAGGGTTTGGGGATTTCATTTGGTTTGGGTTTTAAGTAAGCAAAATATAAAGTAGATAAACTAATGATATCCATTTAATTATATTCTGAAATCTAAAAGAAAATAAAATAAAATTAGTTTTCACCGTGTATTATTAGTACATAAATATTAGTAATATATATATATATTTGGGGGTAAATTGAAAAGATAGCTAAATAAATAAATTTATAAAAAGAAGGTAATAAATAGGAAGGAGTATTTATAGAGGAAATTGTGATGAAACGTAAAAGAAGAAAATGAAATGAAACGAGGAAGAGGTAAAGAGGAAAACGTAAAATGTGTGATATGACATATGCATTTGCATTCATGGCACGAGCATTTCATTGGCCTATGAGGCGTGTTGCCCTACGAGGCGTGTGGCCCGACGGGGCGTGTGGCCTGACGAGGCGTGGGTAGGATCACCTCGAAGTTCATGCATTGCACGGTAGAGAGACAGGCATTTGTTTGTTGAGATGACGTTGCGTGTGACACAAGCATGCATCATGACATCGCATAATTGTTGTGTTGTGCTTTTATTTATTTACTCAGTTATGCATGTACATACATGTGCTACGTGCTATTTGTTGCCATATATGAAATTGTTCGGAAGGAGGTGGGAACCTACTGGGTGATATTTCTATATCACTCACCCCTTTATTTTTCCCCAGGTGAGCAGGAGTACGACTACATATACATAAAAGACGGAGCTGAGTTCGGGCAGTGGGGTAGTTAGAACAAGAAGATGTCTACTTTGGCAGTTTATTTTCTTTAAGTTGAAATGTAATAATGAACTTAGACATGGTACTTACTGGTGTGGGTTTGAAATGTTGAAATAAAATGAATGTTTATTTTATTTATTTCGTTTCCGCTGCGAAATTTTCTACGTCACTGCTGATGTGTAAGAGAATTGAACAACGCTTCGTAGTTCTCGTAGTGGACTACGGTGGGTGCACCGTTTCCGATACTAACGCACGTGAGCGGGGTGCTATAGGTGGTATCAGAGCCGAGGCTCCAGATCCGCCTCGGAAACGTAGGATTAACTAGATCACTTAGACGTAAGTGATGATTTTAGACTTAAGTCATGATCGGGATAAGGGGTGTGAGGACCGTTAGGTAAATCATTAATGTTTTTCTTCCAGAATATGTAAATTACCACAACACCCTTGTGATGAAACTGACTGAACTGTGAATTGCAAAGAGAAATGGATCCTAGTGGAAATATCGGATCGGGTCAGGCTCAGAATCAGAATAATAACATCGCTGAAGCTTTGGTCACTCTGACTAACATTGTTGCTCATCAGCAGCAACAATTGAATCAGCGAGTTCCTCCACCAGCACCACAGCCTGGGCTGAGGTTCTTTTATAAGGAGATGCAGAATGCTAGGGCTCCTACTTTTAGGGGTACATCCAAACCGGAGGATGCTGAGATATGGCTGAAGGAGATGTCAGATCACCTTCGACTTTTGCAGGTGCCTGATGATCTCAGGGTGGAAGTGGTTGTACCTTTTCTGATTGGAGATGCTGAAGTATAGTGGCGTAGTGTTGAAATACGGTTAACTGCACCAATTACTTGGGTGCAATTCTGTGAAGAATTCAGAAGATATTATGTTCCTGACAGCGTGGTTCTACAGCGGATGGCAGAGTTTCAGTCTCTGACTCAGGGGAGTATGTCAGTGGCAGAATACGATGAGAAGTTTCATGCTCTGGGGCAGTACGTGCCATCCACTATGACTGATCAGAGACTGAAGATGTTAAAGTTCAGAACTGGTTTGCGATCTGAGATTCAGACTGGGCTTGTGAATGCAAGGGCCCGGACATTTGATGAGCTGCTCGAAGCATGCCGCGAGGTGGAAAGAGACTTTAGAAGAGTGAGTGCTGAGGATCGTGGCAAGAGGCCACGAGATGACTTTGGATCGGAAAAATCTGGACGCTGGGTAAAGGTACCCCGACGACAGCCGACGGAGGTACAGTTTAGGCCACCGCAGCAGCAGCCGCAGAGAAACTTTGGTCTGCCTCAGGGGAATGCTGGACCACCAGTGCCGTGTGCTTATTGTGGCCGAAACCATCCGGACGAATGCTGGAGGAAGAAGAATGTGTGTTACAAGTGTGGTAAGACTGGACACTATGCCAGGGAGTGTTCTGAGTGGAAGGTGGTGTCACAGCAGCCGCAGGGTGGTCAGCCGAAGGGAATGCCAAAAACGAACGCCAGAGTACATGTCATGACTGATCCTGAGGTGGAGGCGACAAACGAAGTTGTAACAGGTACCATTTAAATAATTTAGTTATTTAATTGTTATACATGTTCCATTATGTGATAAATATTGCGTATTTAGTTAACTCTTAAATTGCAATAGGATCAATATTGGTTAATGAAGTTCCGGCTAACGTACTTTTCGATAGTGGCGCGAGTCACTCGTTTGTCTCGAAGAGATTCGTGAAGTACTTGAACAAGTGTCCGGAATGGATAGAAATTCCGTATCGAGTGCAAGCTGCTGGTGATACAGTGATAATTTCACATCATCATTATACGGGTTGTGAATTGAAAATTGAGGAACGGATGTTTACTGCGACACTTATTCCGATTCAGCTAAGCGATTTCGATGTCGTTCTTGGGATGGACTGGCTGGCGGAGCATCGTGCGAACATAAATTGCCGGCAGAAGCAAGTCAGTATTAGAGGCCCCGATGCAAAAGAGATGGTGTTTCAAGGGAACTTTAAGTTGAGGAAGGTTGCGAAGAAAATCTATCTGACCGCAGTGCAGGCACATCGGATGCTGCAGAAAGGCGCAGAAGGTTTTTTGGTATATGCAATGGACTCAAAGCAAGAGGTGCCGACAATTGATCAAATTCTGGTAGTGAAAGAATTCAAAGATGTGTTTCCAGATGAGTTACCGGGTTTGCCGCCAAGTCGTGAAGTTGAGTTTGAGATAAATCTCATTCCAGGAGCTGAGCCGATATCAAAAACACCTTACCGTATGGTGTTGGACCGTGCACCTGCAATAAACACCACTAGAGGGGGGTGAATAGTAGTTAGCGGAAATTACACTACAACCCTTTGTTAAAATCCCCTTTGAAAACAGAATCTGAAACCACCTCAGATTCAGAACCCATTTTTCAAAAATTCACAAATAATTGTTCACAACTCCAAAAATTATGAAAATTTTCAGAATTTAACTTCAATTAGTTAAAAAGACTCTATCCAAAAATTAGACAAAAATAAGATTGTTTGACCCTTCAAATAAATAAAAAGATTCAGATGGTCAATCTGAACAGAATTGGACAGAATGTTGCTGATTTTGCAAAACGTGTTTCTCTTTGAATACTCAACCAAAAAGGTTGATCTTTATATCAAAACACTCCTTAGGATGTGTAGATAAAGTTTCCAAAAGGCCCTGACCTTAACCAACTCTTGAAAAATACAGAATTTAAGTTTTCTCAAAACTGGTCAGATTGCATCCAGATTGGAGCAGTTATCTTGCAAAGACTGAAAGACTAACTTTCCCTTGCTCAAATCAAGTGATTCTTGTTGCAAATGAAAGCTAACAGTCTTAAGTATAACTCCACCAAAAATCACGAATTTTGAAAGTGTTTAGATATTTTTTCAAATTGTGAGAAGTTGTGTGAAAACTGCAGTCAAAAACGGGCAGAAAACAAAAATAAAGAAACAAGAGAAGAACACCGAGAATTTATCCTGGTTCGGTCAATGTGACCTACTCCAGTCCCAAGGAACACCTTTCCTTGGATTTCACTATGGTATGAACCAAATTACAGCAAGAACCAAGCTTGATCCTTGGGTTAAACACCAACCCTATTCAAGACTTGGATGAACACCTTTATGCAACTCTTGGTTGCAACACCTCTATCACCTATTGATGTAGCCTTATAGATTTGGCTAATCAATCTTACAAATAAAACACAAGAAGGTGTGTATAGTGTAGCTGGACAACAACTAGAAATGGAACACCTTAGCTACACAAAGTATGAACGAAAATATGAGAAGAGAATAGCAAGACAACAATCTTCAATTTTTGCTTTCAAGTGTGTGTCTTCTCTTCTTCACCTTGCCTCCTATTTATAGTGTGAATGGATGGCATATTCCCTCCAACTTTTAGACCATGCGATGGCTGAGAATTTTGAAATAAAGCACCTCCATAATCATCTCCAACAACCTTGTCTCCATTACATTCAAATTTGAAATTTCAAGTTGGCAACTTTTGCCAACTAGCTTGCTTTTGGTTTGTCTTCTTGTCTCCAACTCATAAAATGAGTACACCACCTTCTACACCTGTTTATGGACGTTTTGGATGTTGTATGTATGTATACCAACTCAAATTTTGTGAATAAAAAATAATGAATATGTGTTGACAACATTATGTCAACATATAACACCAAAATTCATACTTTCTTCTCCTTTACATATTGTGATGAATCTTGCACCAAGGACACCTTGTAATCTCTGAAAGATGATGATTAAGAACCTCTAATAACATATATATAAGAGTCTTCAAGAGAAAATAGAACGTGACATCGAATACCGTCACATATCCCGCCACCGTCGATAAAATCATCAAATGAGAGAATAAAATAGAAAACCACCAAATAATCTTCAAGAATATATTAAATGAGCTCCAGAATGAATATAATAAGATACTCAAGAGATTCCTTGAGTAAAAATACCGAGACTGTCTTCGGGGGTAAAATGACCAAAATGCCCCTAGTGAGATAAAACTCCAGAAATGACCCTGATGGTCAGAAATAATCACAATACCACCTTTGTCATGATAACCAAGATAATAATATGCACTTGAAATATTTTTCACCATATGATGTTCCTACAAACTTAAAATACCAATTTTGCCCTTTTTGGTAAGTTGTAGAAACTTCCAAGGCACGTTAGTCTCAAGACAATAATAATCACCAAAAACACGTAATAAGAACATAATGAGCATGTATAAATCATGTACAAATGAAAACAACCATTTTTTCACATTTTAGAAAATTATTTCTAAAAACTCTAGACATCGATCGATCGAAGTGCCTCAGCTTCATAGATCGATGTCTCACATAAAGGTTCAGGTTTTGTCTCTGACCTACATTGATCGATCGAAGTGAGAGTTCGATGTACATCGATCGATCGATGTGTCTCAAGTTTAGAGATGGATGTCTTACATAAAGGTCTTAAACTTTTCTGCCTTACATAAATCGATCGATGTGAGAGATCTATGTACATAGATCGATCGATGTGCAACAACCTGAGAGATCGATGTCAACTTGTTCAACTTATTCAACTTTTAATCACATATAACACCATGTGTGACATTTTTAAGTATTCATCACTTAAAATCATGACTTTGAAAATTATCCAAACATATTTCTCAACATTCTCCCCCTTTTGGATGATTTTCAAAATAACCTAACATGATTTTAATGTCACAACTTATAACCAAAAGTTTAACCAAATGTTTTCAACTATGTTTTCAACTTTTAAATAGTATGCCGCTCCCCCGCAACTCATACTCTCCCCCTTAACCTATGCTCCAAACCTTAACCTATGCTCCAAAATTTATACCAATAAAAACTTAGCATATGATTCATCATGACTTACCAACTAAAACATGACTTACCAACTAAAATCATGTTCTTATTGTTATTCTATCTCCCCCTTTATTTTGCAAATCATGCAAAAGATAGAACTATACAATGGTATCGTAAGTCATCATTCCTAATTTGGCTCGTAAGTTTTCAAAAGTGGCTTGATTAAGAGGTTTGGTGAAGATGTCAGCGATTTGATGATCAGTTCTTATGTGGTTTATCACTATATCCTCATTTTGAACATGATCACGAAGAAAGTGATATCTCACCTCAATGTGTTTAGCCTTAGAATGAAGCACCGGATTCCGTGAAAGATTGATTGCACTTGTGCTATCACAGAAAATTGGAATCTTATTCATTTTAATGCCAAAATCACTAAGTTGCTGTTTAAGCCAAAGTATTTGGGTAGTACATAAACTCAAAGCGATATACTCGGCTTCAGTGGTAGAAAGAGCTACACTAGCTTGCTTTTTAGAAAACCAAGAGATCAAATTGGTTCCTATGAATTGACATGTACCGCTAGTGGATTTTCTATCTAACCTGCAACCACCATAATCAGCATCACTATATGCGTGTAATTCCAACTTAGCGTTTCTATCATACCACAGTCCTAAGTGAGGTGTATGCTTAAGATATCTAAAGATCTTTTTCACTGCATTGTAATGTGATACCTTAGGACAAGATTGAAACCTAGCACACATACACACACTAAACATAATATCAGGTCTTGATGCAGTTAAGTATAACAATGAGCCAATCATAGACCTATAAAGTGTGTCATCAAAAGGTTTACCATTTTCATCCTTATCAAGTTTGGTACTAACACTCATAGGCGTAGTTGTAGGTTTCAACTCTTCAAAGCCAAACTTCTTAATCATATCATTGACATACTTAAGTTGGCTAATGTGAATTCCTTGAGGGGTTTGTTTGATTTGAAGTCCTAAGAAATAATTCAACTCTCCTACCATTGACATTTCAAACTCTGACTTCATACATTCTTCGAAGTCTTTTACCAAAGTAGGGTTGGTTGAACCAAAGATTATATCATCTACGTATATTTGAACTATTAACAAATCATTACATTTTCTTATTAGGAATAATGTGTTGTCGATGGTCCCCCTTTGATAATTATTTGCAATAAGAAAGTTTGCAAATCTATCATACCAAGCTCTTGGAGCTTGTTTTAAACCATATAGAGCTTTCTTAAGCTTATAAACATGGTTCGGATTCTTCGGATCTTCGAATCCAGGAGGTTGTTTTACAAACACTTCTTCTTGGATGTATCAATTCAAGAACGCACTCTTGACATCCATTTGGAAGAGCTTAATTTTGCTTATACTTGCAATCGCAAGTAACAATCTAATTGCTTCTAGTCGTGCAACGGGTGCAAATGTTTCTTCATAATCTATTCCTTCTTGTTGATTATAACCTTGTGCGACTAGTCTAGCCTTATTCCTTGTAACATTTCCTTGTTCATCCATTTTATTCCTAAAAACCCATTTAGTTCCTATGATAGACTTGTCTTCAGGTTTAGGTACTAAGTCCCACACGTTGTTCCTTGTGAATTGATTTAATTCCTCATGCATAGCATCTATCCATGATATGTCACCTAAGGCTTCCTTTACGTTCTTAGGTTCTAATTGTGAGATTAAGCTATGTCCTTCAAGTTGACTTATATTTCTACGTGTTCTAACCCCAACACTTGGATCACCAATGATTAGCTCTTTAGGGTGTTTATGTTTATCTTCTATAAGCCACCAATTCCTAAGTTGACTAGGATCACCTTCTTCTAGTTCAAATGTTTCATTCGTGTGAACATTTTCATATACAATTGGGACATCCTGTAAGTTAGATAGATTATCTTCCAATTGTAAAATTTCTTGATTTATTTCACCTAAAGGTTCATGCACATCTTGTTCAGGGGAAGTTGGTTCTAGATGATCATGAACAGGCTCAAGTAATATATCATCATCATCAAACATATTTTCAACATTATTTTCTTGTTTATGTTGATGTTTATCACTAACTTCAAAGAATGCATTTTCATTGAATTTCACATGTATGGATTCAATTATTTTTCTAGATGCAGGATTATAACACCTATATGCTCTTGAGTTAGTTGAATACCCAACAAATATGCATTCAATAGACTTTTGTTCAAATTTATCTAGATTATCCTTAGTGTTCAGTACAAAACATTTACATCCAAATACTTTAAGATAATCTATCTTAGGTTGTCTATTGTTTAGCAATTCATAAGGCGTTTTATTTAATTTCTTTCTAATAGTGAGCCTATTTATAATATAGCATGCACAATTAACAGCTTCAGCCCATAAATATTTAGGTAATTTATTTTCACACAGCATTGTCCTAGCAACTTCTTGAATTGTTCTATTTTTACGTTCAACAACTCCATTGAGTTGTGGTGTTCTAGGTGGTGAGAATTCATGTTTTATTCCATATAGTTCGCAAAATTTTATTACGTCTTTGTTTTTAAATTCACCACCTCTATCGCTTCTAATTCTTTTAACATTTTCTTCATAAATGTTTTCAAGTTGCTTAATAAGAGTTTTGATTGCTAATGGAGCATCGTCTTTGTGTGTTAAGAACAATGTCCATGTGTAGCGTGAGTAATCATCTACTATGACACACACATAGTAGTGTCCACCTAGACTTCTTGTCCTACTTGGACCAAATAAGTCTAAGTGAAGCAATTCTAGTACATGACTAGTACTCACTTCATGTTTTGGTTTTAAGGTTTCTTTAATGTGTTTTCCCTTAATACATGTTTCACACATTTGAAAACTATCTAAGTCTAACTTAGGCATTCCTCTAATTAAATTCTTCTTAGACAATTTCTTAATAGTTGAAATTCCTATATGGCCTAATCTTCTATGCCATAAATTTACATCTAAGTCATGTGATATTAGACACTTAACCTTAGCATCTAACATGTTATCTAAGGTAAGAGTATAAATATTTCCATCTCTATTTCCTTTTAAAACCGTTTTTCTTTTTTCATTTATTATATCACAAGTATTGGGAAGAAAGGAGACATTATAACCACAATCTATAAGTTGAGAAATACTAAGTAAATTATAAGATAGATTGCTTACTAATAACACATTTCGTATTTGAAATGTGTTAGGGTCCCCAATTGTTCCTTTTCCAACAACTTGTCCTTTGTTGTTGTTACCGAATGTTACTTTTCCTCCCTCCTTGATGTGTTCCAATTCGATGAATAGTTTGGGGTTCCCTGTCATATGTCTCGAACATCCACTATCTAAAAACCATTTGGTTTTTAGATTCTTTGACTTTGCCTCCTTCTTGCATTCCTTGCGTTTATCCTACAATGGAGACAAAGTTTTAGGTACCCTTTATTTGGGTCCTTGAATGTTAGGGGCACTATTCTTGTTTAGATATCCCTTAGGTATCCAAACTTGAATATACCTTCTAGGCACATTTTTAGCATTGTTATAATTTGGAAAATAAGAAGAATTAGCATATACATGATTATTCCACATAAGTAAAGATTCATTGTTATACATGTTGTGCCATGGTTGATAATCATTATAGGATGGCCGAGATTTATGATGGGTATAAGGCATATGAATTTGTTTCTTATATGGCACTATATAAGTGTGTTTGTAGGCATTTCTATAAGACTTATAAGAGTGTTGCCTATACTTAGGTTCATAATAAGTTGTATGCATTTTATTCGGTCTGGTTGCATTTATATACATGTAGGCATAATTTATATGTTGTCTAGATGCAAAGTTTGGCCTAGATGTATGTTTATGCGTGTGTACTTTTATGGGTGTATGTTGCATTTTTGCCTTGATATAAGTAGACGAAGGTGTAGAAGCAGGCAAAGTTGATTTTGTTGTATTATATGGTAACTTTGTACTAGATGAAACAAACTTAGTCTTTTTATTTACTTTTTCATTTTCTTCTTTATAGCCTAATCCGGTTTTATCATTACCATACTTTTGCGATGAGATAAGTGTATCTAACATATTTGCACCCGATTTAAATTGCTCTAACATTTTTTCTAAGTTAAGTTTAGACGACTTAAGTTGTGTTATTTCATGTTCACAACTTTCTATCTTAGATTTTAACATCTTATTTTCCATTTTTATCTTATGTTCATCTTTCCTATATGATTCAATTTTATTCTCTAAAGAATCAAGAGTATTAGTAGACTCTTGTTTAAGAGATTCTAGTTGATAGGAAAATTCCAAGTTGGACGTCTTCAGCTTGTCATTTTCTTCAACTAGTTTCTTCTTTTCTTTAGAGAGCTTCTTACAGTGAGCATGCATTCTTAAGAATTCTTCATACATTTCATCAAGTGTCATGTCACTATCAGAATCACTATCAGAAGAAGAACATACCTCGTTGGATACGAAGCAGACTTGAGCTTCCTCAGTTTCGGATTCTGAGTCGGATGAGTCGCTCCATGTGCTCACCTTCATTGCTCGTTTCCCTTTTCTTGCCTTAGACTCCTTTGTCTTTGTCGTTTGAGCCTCCTTGTCCTTGTATTGTTTATTATTGTTGTTGTTATTATTATTTTTCTTCGTGGGACAGTCGTATGAAATATGTCCTTTTTGAACGGATTCATAACACTTTAATTCTTTATTATTCCATTTGTTTATGTTATTCTTCCTAGGTTGAGAAGAAGAAAAAGAAGAATTACGTTGTCTATTCATATTTGGACGTTTGAAAAATTTTCTTAGTTTTCTAGCTATCAATATCAACTCATCGTCTAATTCAGTATCACTATTACTATCATCGTTACGTGTTTCGGTTGTTTTGAAAGCTATTGACTTACCGGATGACTTAGACGATTCAGACTTTCGTTGGTTTAATTTAACCTCGTAAACTTTAAGAGACCCGATCAATTCATCCATCTTAGTGATTGACTTTGTCTCCTCGATTGCAGTCACCTTTGGATCCCATTCAGCAGGGAGGCTTCGTAACACATTTTGAACCTTTTCACTGTTCGAAAATGACTTTCCTAAAGCTTCAAGGGCATTGAAAATATTAGTAATCCTCAAATCCATAGATGTTATGGATTCGTTTGGCAACATTTTGAAAGTCTCTAATTCAGTCATAAGCATGTTTATTTTTGACTCTTTAACACCACTAGTACCTTCATGCTTTAATACAAGTGATTTCCACATGTTGTGTGCGCTTGTGCAATTTGACACATATCCAACTTCAGAAGTTGTAAGTCCATTCAAAAGTAATTGCATAGCTTTAGCATTCATGGACATTTTCTTTTTATCATCTGATGACCATTCACTTTTACATTTTTCAACCTCTTGAGTTACTTCACTAACTTGTGTAACTTTCGTTGGAACGTACGGCCCATCTTCAACTATAGACCATAAATCGATGTCTATAGCCATTAAGAATAGCCTCATTCTTAGTTTCCAATGAACAAAATTATTGTCATCAAAAAGAGGAGGGCGTTGTGTAGACATACCTTCCAACTCACCATTGTGAGAAACAATAGCCATAGTATGTACCTTAGATTTGAGACAAGCAGTATATAATGAATCGTTGTTTCTTGGCCTTGTATGGTGTTGAATCTTGCTTCTTTTTAGTGGTGTTGGTCTGGCTCTGATACCAAATGTTGGACCGTACACCTGCAATAAACACCACTAGAGGGGGGGTGAATAGTGGTTAGCGGAAATTACACTACAACCCTTTGTTAAAATCCCCTTTGAAAACAGAATCTGAAACCACCTCAGATTCAGAACCCGTTTTTCAAAAATTCACAAATAATTGTTCACAACTCCAACAATTATGAAAATTTTCAGAATTTACCTTCAATGAGTTAACAAGACTCTATCCAAAAATTAGACAAAAATAAGATTGTTTGACCCTTCAAATAAATAAAAAGATTCAGATGGTCAATCTGAACAGAATTGGACAGAATGTTGCTGATTTTGCAAAACGTGTTTCTCTTTGAATACTCAACCAAAAAGGTTGATCTTTATATCAGAACACTCCTTAGGATGTGTAGATGAAGTTTCCAAAAGGCCCTGACCTTAACCAACTCTTGCAAAATACAGAATTTGAGTTTTCTCAAAACTGGTCAGATTGCATCCAGATTGGAGCAGTTATCTTGCAAAGACTGAAAGACTAACTTTCCCTTGCTCAAATCAAGTGATTCTTGTTGTAAATGAAAGCTAACAGTCTGAAGTATAACTCCACCAAAAATCACGAATTTTGAAAGTGTTTAGATATTTTTTTCAAATTGTGAGATTTTGTGTGAAAACTGCAGTCAAAAACAAGCAGAAAACAGAAATAAAGAAACAAGAGAAGAACACCGAGAATTTATCCTGGTTCGGTCAATGTGACCTACTCCAGTCCCAAGGAACACCTTTCCTTGGATTTCACTATGGTATGAACCAAATTACAGCAAGAACCAAGCTTGATCCTTGGGTTAAACACCAACCCTATTCAAGACTTGGATGAACACCTTTATGCAACTCTTGGTTGCAACACCTCTATCACCTATTGATGTAGCCTTATAGATTTGGCTAATCAATCTTACAAATAAAACACAAGAAGGTGTGTATAGTGTAGCTGGACAACAACTAGAAATGGAACACCTTAGCTACACAAAGTATGAACGAAAATATGAGAAGAGAATAGCAAGACAACAATCTTCAATTTTTGCTTTCAAGTGTGTGTCTTCTCTTCTTCACCTTGCCTCCTATTTATAGTGTGAATGGATGGCATATTCTCTCCAACTTTTAGACCATGCGATGGCTGAGAATTTTGAAATAAAGCACCTCCATAATCATCTCCAACAACCTTGTCTCCATTACATTCAAATTTGAAATTTCAAGTTGACAACTTTTGCCAACTAGCTTGCTTTTGGTTTGTCTTCTTGTCTCCAACTCATAAAATGAGTACACCACCTTCTACACCTGTTTATGGACGTTTTGGATGTTGTATGTATGTATACCAACTCAAATTTTGTGAATAAAAAATAATGAATAAGTGTTGACAACATTATGTCAACATATAACACCAAAATTCATACTTTCTTCTCCTTTACATATTGTGATGAATCTTGCACCAAGGACACCTTGTAATCTCTGAAAGATGATGATTAAGAACCTCCAATAACATATATATAAGAGTCTTCAAGAGAAAATAGAACGTGACATCGAATACCGTCACATATCCCGCCACCGTCGATAAAATCATCAAATGAGAGAATAAAATAGAAAACCACCAAATAATCTTCAAGAATATATTAAATGAACTCCAGAATGAATATAATAAGATACTCAAGAGATTCCTTGAGTAAAAATACCGAGACTGTCTTCGGGGGTAAAATGAGCAAAATGCCCCTAGTGAGATAAAACTCCAGAAATGACCCTGATGGTCAGAAATAATCACAATACCACCTTTGTCATGATAACCAAGATAATAATATGCACTTGAAATATTTTTCACCATATGATGTTCCTACAAACTTAAAATACCAATTTTGCCCTTTTTGGTAAGTTGTAGAAACTTCCAAGGCACGTTAGTCTCAATACAATAATAATCACCAAAAACACGTAATAAGAACATAATGAGCATGTATAAATAATGTACAAATGAAAACAACCATTTTATCACATTTTAGAAAATTATTTCTAAAAACTCTAGACATCGATCGATCGAAGTGCCTCAGCTTCATAGATCGATGTCTCACATAAAGGTTCAGGTTTTGTCTCTGACCTACATTGATCGATCAAAGTGAGAGTTCGATGTACATCGATCGATCGATGTGTCTCAAGTTTAGAGATGGATGTCTTACAGAAAGGTCTTAAACTTTTCTGCCTTACATAAATCGATCGATGTGAGAGATCTATGTACATAGATCGATCGATGTGAAACAACCTGAGAGATCGATGTCAACTTGTTCAACTTATTCAACTTTTAATCACATATAACACCATGTGTGACATTTTTAAGTATTCATCACTTAAAATCATGACTTTGAAAATTATCCAAACATATTTCTCAACATATGGCTCCGGCGGAGTTGAAGGAATTGAAAGATCAGTTGCAAGAGCTTCTTGATCGAAAGTTTATCTGTCCAAGTGTCTCACCATGGGGAGCTCCGGTGTTATTTGTCAAGGAAAAGGACGGAAGCTTAAGACTGTGCATTGACTATCGTGAGATCAATAAGATCACGATAAAGAATAAGTACCCGCTACCCCGCATTGATGATTTGTTTGATCAGCTGAAAGGCGCACGAGTATTTTCTAAGATTGATCTACGGTCCGGATACCATCAGCTGAGAGTTAAGGCAGAAGATGTAGAGAAGACGGCGTTCCGTACCCGATACGGTCATTATGAATTCTTGGTGATGCCGTTTGGTTTGACTAATGCTCCGGCTGCATTTATGGACCTGATGAATACTGTATTCAGAGAACAGCTGGACAAGTTTGTGGTTGTCTTTATTGATGACATTTTGGTGTACTCTCCGAGCGAGGAGAAATATGTTGAACACCTGAGAGAAGTACTGGAGACTTTGAGACAGAAGAAATTGTACGCTAAATTCAGCAAATGCGAATTCTGGCTGAAGAGCGTGACATTTTTGGGACATGTAGTATCAGAGGAAGGAATATCGGTGGATCCAAAGAAAATAGAGGCAATCACTGAATGGCCACGACCAACCAATGTGACTGAAGTCAGAAGCTTCTTGGGGTTGGCTGGCTATTACCGAAAGTTCGTAGAAGGGTTTTCAAGAATAGCAGTTCCGCTAAGTCGATTAACACAGAAAAAGACGAAATTTGAATGGACTGCTGAGTGCGAAAGAAGTTTTAATGAGTTGAAGAAGAAACTGACCACAGCACCTGTATTGGCGCAACCCTCTGGTTCGGATGGGTTCGTCATATACAGTGACGCGTCCAGGAATGGACTGGGTATGTATATGATTTCAAATTTGAATATTATATACATGTCAAGTTATGGTCTAATTTTTTTATTTCAGGTTATGTACTTATGCAAGAAGGCAAGGTTATCGCATATGCCTCTCGACAACTAAAGGCATATGAGCGGAATTACCCAACTCATGATCTTGAGTTGGCAGCAGTAGTGTTTGCACTCAAAATATGGAGACATTATCTTTACGGAGCAAAGTGCGAGGTTTTCACGGATCACAAAAGTCTAAAATATCTGTTCACACAGAAGGAGTTGAACATGAGGCAGCGGCGATGGTTGGAATTGTTGAAAGACTACGATTTGACCATCAGTTACCATCCGGATAAAGCAAATGTAGTAGCTGACGCGTTGAGTCGTAAATCTAGTCATGCAGGCCAGACACCACTAGATAGAGAGATGGCTGAGTTCGATCTTAATATTGTTGATTCGACAGCAAGTGTTCTGGCTGCACTTACTATTACTCCTACACTGGTGGAGCAGATTAAGGAGGCGCAGCAAGAAGATGCTGATCTGAAAATGGTCCGTGATCGCATGTTGACTAGTTAGGTGGATGGATTTCAGGCACACGATGATGGTAGTTTGTGGTTTCAAGGAAGATTGTGTGTACCGAATAAAGAAGAACTGTTGAAGGAATTGTTGAAGGAAGCTCATAATTCCAAGTTATCTATCCATCCGGGAGCGACAAAGATGTACAACGATCTTAAGAAACATTACTGGTGGAGTGAGATGAAGCGTCACATTTCGGAATTTATCGAGAGATGTCTGGTTTGCCAACAGGTGAAGGCCGAACACCAAAGACCTGGAGGGTTAATGATGCCATTAGAGATACCTGAGTGGAAATGGGAGCATATTACGATGGACTTTGTTGTCGGACTCCCGAGAACCCGTAATGGTAATGATGTGATTTGGGTGATCGTAGATCGGTTGACGAAGTCGGCTCATTTTCTACCTGTGCCGAATAATGCTACTCTAGAAAGACTTGTGACTCTATATATCGACAACATTATCAGCTTGCATGGAGTGCGAGTAAGTATCGTATCGGACCGGGATTCGAGATTTACATCTAGATTCTGGACGGCATGTCAGAAAAGATTGGGCACTGAGTTGCGTTTGAGTACGGCATTTCATCCGTAGACTGACGGCCAGTCCGAGCGGACGATTCAGACATTAGAAGATATGTTGCGAGCTTGTGGCCTAGATTTCAAAGGTAACTGGGACAGTATGGTAAAACTGATCGAATTCTCTTATAACAATAGCCATCACAGCGCTATTGGTATGGCACCATTTGAGGCGTTATATGGTCGCAAGTGCCGGTCACCGGTGTACTGGGATGAAGTCGGTGAGCGAGCTATCGCTGGTCCTGAATTGGTTGAACAGACGAGAGAGAAGATCAAAATTATTCGTGATCGGCTCAAAATAGCTCAAGATCAGAACAAAAGTTGGGCTGATTCGAAGAGGCGACCACTGGAGTTTTCGGTTAGAGACAAAGTATACCTAAAGGTGTCGCCGATGAAAGGTGTAAGTCGGTTCAGGGTGAAGGGAAAATTGAGTCCTCGTTACATTGGTCCCTACGAGGTACTCGAAAGAGTTGGAACACTGGCTTACAAGCTGGCTTTACCACCGGTTTTAGCTCAAGTCCATAATGTGTTTCACGTGTCGCAATTAAGAAGGTATGTTCCGGATCCGAGTCACATACTGGACGAAAGACCGTTGAAGGTTAGGCCTGACCTGTCTTACGAAGAGATTCCAGTGAAGATCGTAGACCGCAAAGATCAAGAGTTGAGACGAAAAATCATACCATATGTCAAAGTTCAATGGAGCAACCATACCGAAAGAGAAGCGACGTGGGAACTCAAAGAGCAAATTCGCGAGAAGTATCCGCACCTATTCGCTTAAGCTACGCAAGTTTCGAGGTCGAAACTTATTGTAAGGGGGGTAGACTGTTATACCCGGTAGAAGTAACAAAAATAATAAGTAAAATGATAATAACAAAAAAAAACTCTTCAAAAACCCCCCCACCCATTAATGATCCCCTTATCCAAATAGTCAAGGGGGGATGCAACTATTTTCCTCCCTCTCTTAAATATATTAGGCCAAAAGGCCAAATGGCCAAGCATAAAAAAAAGAAGAAGGTGCTGTGAGTGTGAGTGGAAAAAAAGAAAAAAAGAAAAGAGTGCTAAGGCTAGAAAGGAAAGGAAGAAGGTGGGAAGGAAGTCTACACCACCCATACACCACCACATCAACACCACTTATTTTAGTCTACAATTAAGAGGTAAGTGGCTCTCTCTTTTTGAATATATTTCATATATGAATTAATTGCTATGTGTTTTATTTATTGTTTATTTGGCATGCTTGTATTCAAGTTGATATGTTATTTTTGGTTGTATCTCCATTGTTGCATAAAGATGTTATATATATATGTCTTATTCATTATTTTCTGTTGTTGATTAGGTTAGAGTATACTCTTAAAAGAATTTAATTGGAATTTTAATTAGAATTAGAAGTGAAATGGAAGATATATTGTTTTAGGAATTTTGTAGTAAATTGGGCTTTAATCTAAAGAAAATGAAAAAAAAGGGCTGGCCTGGAACTGGATGGCAGGCCAAAATGAATAGGGGGGAAGAAAAGCCTGGTTTCGGTAATGGGCTGGGGGAGTTTTAGCCCAAGCAGAAGGAAATGAAAAAAAAATAATAACAAAAAGGAGAATTTTGGGCCATCCTAGTTGTTGGCAAGAGAGGGGCCGAAAAGAAAAGGGAAAGGAAAGGGGGCTGGGGGCAGGGGCGGGCTGGCGGGTTGGGCAGGGTGCAGGGGCGGGCTGGGCTGCTGGGGGGTTGGGGTTTGGGGATTTCATTTGGTTTGGGTTTTAAGTAAGCAAAATATAAAGTAGATAAACTAATGATATCCATTTAATTATATTCTGAAATCTAAAAGAAAATAAAATAAAATTAGTTTTCACCGTGTATTATTAGTACATAAATATTAGTAATATATATATTTGGGGGTAAGTTGAAAAGATAGCTAAATAAATAAATTTATAAAAAGAAGGTAATAAATAGGAAGGAGTATTTATAGAGGAAATTGTGATGAAACGTAAAAGAAGAAAATGAAATGAAACGAGGAAGAGGTAAAGAGGAAAACGTAAAATGTGTGATACGACATATGCATTTGCATTCATGGCACGAGCATTTCATTGGCCTATGAGCCGTGTTGCCCTACGAGTCGTGGCCCTACGAGGCGTGTGGCCTTACGAGGCGTGTTGCCCTACGAGGCGTGTTGCCCTACGAGGTGTGTGGCCCTATGAGGCGTGTGGCCCGACGGGGCGTGTGGCCTGACGAGGCGTGGGTAGGATCACCTCGAGGTTCATGCATTGCACGGTAGAGAGACAGACATTTGTTTGTTGAGATGACGTTGCGTGTGACACAAGCATGCATCATGACATCGCATAATTGTTGTGTTGTGCTTTTATTTATTTACTTAGTTATGCATGTACATACATGTGCTACGTGCTATTTGTTGCCATATATGAAATTGTTCGGAAGGAGGTGGGAACCTACTGGGTGATATTTCTATATCACTCACCCCTTTATTTTTCCCCAGGTGAGCAGGAGTACGACTACATATACATAAAAGACGGAGCTGAGTTCGGGCAGTGGGGTAGTTAGAACAAGAAGATGTCTACTTTGGCAGTTTATTTTCTTTAAGTTGAAATGTAATAATGAACTTAGACATGGTACTTACTGGTGTGGGTTTGAAATGTTGAAATAAAATGAATGTTTATTTTATTTATTTCGTTTCCGCTGCGAAATTTTCTACGTCACTGCTGATGTGTAAGAGAATTGAACAACGATTCGTAGTTCTCGTAGTGGACTACGGTGGGTGCACCGTTTCCGATACTAACGCACGGAAGCGGGGCGCTACATCCACTAATAATTCCAACAACCTTTTGTGTCGTCGAATTATCTTTCCCAAGCCATTTCATTTCTTTGTGCGCAAGTTTCAACCTGTTCCACAAAGCTGTAATGGTTAGGCAACACTCACATTCAACATACACAACCAGAAAAGAACATTCATCAAAAGTCTTGTGTTGCTTCTTTCTTGGGTACATATCCACAAAGGGTCGGGTCATAAATGATGTCATCGAAACACAAATCAAATCATTTAAAAGAGACGATCAAAACTAATATAAGACAAATCTATTGTAAAAGTATATATATAAGACAAGTCTATTATAAAAGTATATATATAAGTCGTACCGAATTAATGATATAACAATTAATACCATTATTTTATAACACAGACCAAAGCTTTTGAAAATTCAAAGACCACGACAAGTTTTCATATTTTTATATGATTTATAACTTTTTTAGTCTCGACTTTACAAATAATATCTTTCTTAATGTACGTAAACAAGCAATCAGTCATCCAAGTATCTCTCTTTTTATTTCGTATTCGATTCTTCACTATATTCATAGCTAAGAAAGTCATTTCCATAGTAGTGGTAACTGACAAAATCAAAGTCAATTTTAATAGAACAGATAGAAAATATCACTTTTAATCTACTCCAACTTTTAAGACAAATCAGTTATTTTTCTATAACTATATTTTCTAACACACCAATATTTTTTCTGATAATTATGCAGTTAATTCTCTAAAAGATGTTGGAAATCATTCATCAAACCTCAAGGCAGCCAA
Organism: Eustoma russellianum; assembly: GCA_036186865.1. NCBI lineage: Eukaryota > Viridiplantae > Streptophyta > Magnoliopsida > Gentianales > Gentianaceae > Eustoma > Eustoma russellianum. The sequence goes on from AP025072.1 coordinate 27,559,870, forward strand.
TAAGTGAAAAAAATATTGAGGAATTTTTTTGATTTTAAACAAGAAAATCTAGTTTCCATTTTAGTCAAAAAAAAAAAAGATATACAAGGTTGTATGGGTCAATTTCAGAATTAATTTGCGAAGTTACAGGAGTCAAAAGCTTCCCTTCTCTTCTAATCTTCTCCCTTTTTTCTGGAAGGCGTGGTGGAGGGTCCGATATTTTACTTAGTAAATGTGTTTTCGGTGCATTAGGCTATAACGTTTGAACAGGGTTTAAGAAGGAGTCAGATGACTTCACGATCTAATATATGCAGCCTTACCTTACATTTTTTGTGTGTAAAAAGCTGTTTCTGCATCTTCAACCCGTGACTTCAAATGTTGTTCCAAAGTCCACCCTCAATATTCTACTTAGTGCATCACTTCCAAATTAAACAAAAATCACGTTTACAAATCTACAAAGGATACTATTGGGAGCCCTGTACAAGAGATATTACGGTACTATATCTTGTTCCATCTTTTCCAGGAAACTTCTTACAGAAAATTTGGTCAAACGGCAGCAGATTCATAAAAATTAAAGAGTATGTGAATGCTGCATATTTTTATTGGTTCATCCTACTATGTTTGTCTTTCATTATTGTCTCAGTTGTTAAGAAAATCAAAAGATGTCCTTGTTTTACATAATAGCCCTAACCGTTTGGATTAATCTCCTCATTGTTAGCAAGTTACCACAAAATATAAACATGCGATACGCTCAAGGTTTTGTAATTTATTTGCAGTTTTGTTTTAAACTAATAGTCACAATCATGGTACGTCCATGTGTACGTATTTATACTGAAATAATTGTCAAAATCAAGGATACGTCTTTGTAATTGTGTATTTCATTGGTAGACATTTTCAAAACTGGACATACCAAAAAAAAAAAACATATAGCGACAGACACAAATCGTCGCTATTTCGTCGCTACAGGCATATAGCGACGAAATAGCGACGAAAACAGTAGGTCGTAATACGGCTTGTCGCAAAGTGAATTTCGTCGGTGAAGCGTCGCTATATTGGGACGCAAAAATTTCGTCGGTGTTTCGTCGCACAGTTGCGACGAAAATCTGTCAGGTCTGCGGCCTGTTATCGCCGTCGTTTTTTCGTCGGTGTATTTTTTTCGCCGCTATTTTATAATTTTTTATTTTTTATTTCCGTTCTGCGACATTTTATTTCGTCGCAAAGTTTCGTCGGTATATTTTTTCGTCGCTATTTTTAAATTTTTGATTTTTTTATTTCCGGTCTGCGACATTTCGGTTTCGTCGCAGGTTCGTCGCTATTTTTTAATTTAATAATTAATATTAATTTAATATTAAATATTAAATATTTTTAATTTATAAATAATACAATATATTATTAATTAAATAGTTTTTATTATTATTTAATTTTTATAATATATTTTATTTTGTATATTAAATCATTTGTACGAATATTATACAGAAATACAGTACTTGCGTATTGAAGTTCGTATAATTAAACAACACAAACGAAATAGAATCCGTATAAATGTCATATAAAATATAAGAGTACAAAGAATATGTCAATACAATAAATGAAATAGACTGTACGAAAAATCAAAAAATGAAATACTATGCAGAGGAAGATGGAGGGGGATCATGCGGAGAAGAGTGACCATCAGGAGGGGGATGCTGAGGCTGCGAGGAGCTGGAAATGATAGAGATGATGAGATGCGATAGCTGTGAGATTTGCTGGTTCGTCTGCTGCTGCTCATGCTCAACCGCCTGCTGAAGCGCCTGCTGAAGCGACTGCTGCAGCTCCTGCTGGGTCTGAGTCAGCTGCGACCGCAGTGCCTGTACACTCTCCTCATGCTGTGCCCTGATGGTCTCCACCTCATGCTGTAGCGCCGCATGCTCTGATTCCAGGCGCGAAAGATTCTCTGGGGCCGTAGAAGGCGCGGAGGTGCTGGCCTCAGAGGAAGCACCTGGATGCAGAACTTCGGGAAAGAATCGCGGCGCTGCTGATTCAACCCCGTACACCTCCCTCTTCTTCTTATTCTGAGGGCCGACGGTCAAAACCGCATCCCAATAAGCGCGGTTTTTGTCGGCCTCTTCTTCCCTATGTGCGAGTAATCTGTTGTACTCGTCCTGAAATGAGAATAAGAATTGTTAGGGTTTAGTGTTTAGCAATAAAACAAACTAAGGAAAAAACAAATGATATCGTAGTCTACTTACACTGATGTCGTGGGCCTTCGCCGTGATCCAGTCCTCCGTCCCGTCAGAGGCTTTCTTCCGATGCGTCTTGTAGAAGAGATCGTAGGAGGCTGGCCACTCCCCCGTCTCCTCCTGCTGAAAGAATGAAATAAAATATGTTAGTGAAATCCAGAATTTTAAAAATTTCGGCATGACCTATTCGTTTATCGGAGGTATCCCGGCCTTAAAGGCCTCTCCCAAGTCAAAGCAAAAATAAAAAGAAAAAGGCAAATGAACACATATACTACTTAAATTAACCATATACGAATACCAAAAAAACAACAGCGCAACAAAAGAAATCAATGAATATAAATAATCCACTTAAGCCGGTTCGCCGCGTTCCGGGCGCTGCGGGCTTGGGTAGCAGGGTCCATCCACCCTTCTATCCACCCCGCCCAGGTGGCCTCGGATACGTAGGCAGGCCTAGCAGAATTGGGGTCACGCTCCCACTTGGTCTTGTTCGAGTTGACGAAGTCCCTGTAGCGTTTGACGACCCTCTGCCGCCAGGCTTGCTCCACGTCGTGGGCGATGTCAGCTGGCCAGCTGTACGCCTTCTGCAATTATTATACGGAGGAAAAGTAAAAATGTGGTTAGAAAAGTAATGATCGATTACGTATCAAAAAGTGAAATTCATCAAATTTGAATACCTGAAACTCATCCCAGTAGAACCTACGTATCTGCGGGATGACACGGGACCAGGCATATCCAGCTGGGTCCTGCCTCAGGTGGAAGGACCGAGTGATGCAACCGGAAATCTGGTCCAAGTCCGGTGCAAACCTGAAAGAGGTGAAGTTGTTAGGAAAAAATAACGCGTGAAATATATTTGAAAACGTGTTAAAAAAATAAATCATTACTTACGTATGGGTATCATGTGACCAAGGGAGGGCACGACGCCCTGGTATGACACCCTCGTCCGATGCCGCATCAGACGCCGGATGAGGTGCTGAACCGGTGGGTGTGGGTGGCGGCGTAGATCGGGGGGGTGCGGACCTCTCGGCAGACCCTAAAAGGTCTGCGTCCGCAGCAAGAGCTGCGGTCGAAACCGACCCAAGCTGCTCATGCTGAGAGAGGAAGATATTAAACTCTCCTGAGATGTCATGTGTAGATGGTGGGTAGGTGGATCGAGTCGGTAAACCCTCACTAGCCATCAGATCTACAAGGGTGAAAAATTTAAAAGGCACATTCAACGAGTTTAGGGTTGGTTGGCCAGACAAATAAGATGTCCAAAAAATGACAAGTGTTTACATACATTTAATGCAAGATATTAATAATTTTGAAAATTTCGGCATGACCTATTCGTTTATCGGAGGTTTCCCGGCCTTAATGACCTCTCCAAAGACAAATACAAATCCAACTCTCGAGCTTAGTAAACACCTTGAACTAGTATCATACCGAAAATCATATGCAAACCTCTTACAAAACAGTTTGTACATGCATCATTCTTTGGCCAAGCACACCACATTTCTACTAATTCAACCTTAACAACAATTTTGGTGCATACGCACCCTAGTCACCAACAGCCCTTTTTCGGTACATGCAAGGCAAAATAGTATGTAATATCCAAAACTTATTCATTTTCATATCTTAACATATATATTATACATATATACATGTGTACTATATAATAAGGTTATTTTTTCATAAAAGGCCTAAGGGCAAAAAATAAATAAATCATTTATATATACATTTATATATATTTGTCTTATAATATATTATATACATTCAAATTTAGTAATATTTCATCACATATTATATCTTAACTACTGAAACATACTATTCATAAAATTAAAGTCAATTAAGCCAAAAATTACTTAATGGCCGAATATATATATATATATATAATACATATATACACCGAAATATATATTTTGTATATACATATATATATAACTGCCGTATATATATATATGTATATATATATATATACTTAAAAAAACAGTGAACTATATATATACATATGTGAAACCGTATATATATATATATCTATCTATATATATTTATAAAAAACAGTGAGATATATATATATAAATGTAAAACCGTATATATATATATTTATGTATATATACCTAAAAACAGTGAAATATATGTATATATACATGTATAAAACCGTATATATGTATATATCAAAAACCGTATATATATACACTTTTATACAAAACCATGTGTTTATATATATGCATCTACACATCTATACATACATACATATATACCCATATATATATATATATGTAGATCCGTATATACATATGTAGATCTATACACTTATACATATATATGTATGTATCTACATATATATTTTATAAAATACACCGAGTGTGTGTATATGTGCATGTTTATATATATAATGTATGTATATGTAGTGTGCGTGTGTAGTGTATATATGTATAAAACGAAATATAACTAATTAAAATCATTAAAAACGAAATAGGAAGAAAAACTAACCGGAGAAGGGAGGTCACCGGAGAAGAAATGGGATTTCACCGGGGGAGGAGAGGGGATTTCGCCGGGGGTCCTGAGAGGGGATTTCGCCATGGGGGGGTGGGAAGAAATTGCGGGGAAGAAATGGGGAAGAAGGGGGTTTCAGCTTTTACTTCGAAATTTTGCGACGACATAGCGACGGAAGTTCGTCGCTATTACTTTCTCGTCGCTATTTCATGTGTCATCGTTATGTCAAATTTGCGACGACACGTTTCGTCGGTAACTCGTCGGTGCCATCAGTATTGAAAAAAAATAATACAAAATATAAAGTACTTACAGACACACATTATGTATATACATGTGTATAAGTACATCAACACATACACACTTTCGCCTAATGAGGTACATAAATTTTTTTGACTAACTCAATCTTCATTGTCATCCGCATCCTCATACGCATCTTCATTTTCATCCTCATTTTCATCTTCATTTTCATCTTCATCTATATGCTCGTCCTCCTCTTCATCCTCGCATTCGTCTTCGCCTACATCTTCAATATTGTCAGGCGGTTGTATGTTGAGATGAATTTCGATGAAACCGCCGTTGGGGTCATTTAGAGGGAGGTTGTGCAGTTCAACATGTGTTGTATCCAGAACAGGCGGGTTTTCTTCTTGAAATGCGGCATCCGTGCCATCTGAACCTGGCTGTATACTGACATCAAACTTGCTCGATTTCACTTTGCACACGGCTCGCCAGTCTTTTGAGCTCGCATTCATCCTCGTTGTTGGATACGATAGATAGTACACCTGGGACGCTTGACTAGCCAAAACAAATGGATCGTACTTTCTGTACAGTCGTCCTTGGTGTATGTCTACCAACTTATATCGGTCGTGAACCTTTGTGCCAGCTCGATAACATTCCCGATTTGGATAGTACCATTCGTATTTGAATAGCACCACCTGCTTTATAGGCAATGCGGGATATTCGAGCTCAAGGATGTCAGTAAGGTAGCCGTAGAAGTCATCCTCGTCTAGGCTATTGTCATACCGCTTGACACACACTCCGCTGTTCTCCGACGATTTTCGGCTGGCATGGGAGACTGTGTGGAATCTATAACCATTGACAAAACACATATCGTGGCGCGTGACTCTGTTCAATGGACCCTCGGCTACTGGTGTCAGAATGTAACCGTACTCATCGTCAGCCAAATGACCTTTGCTGGCCTGTAAAACGACAAGTATACATAAGCGGGGCAATAAATGCGTATCACATGACGTACACGTAACCGGCAAATATGTAAACTTACATGCCACCTGAACCAATCTGCCAACTTGGCATCTAACTCATTGTTTATTGCATCGCTCGATATACCCGGTGAACGGTGTTGCAATAAATCAACGAACAAGCTGAAGCAAATTACGAATGAGTACCTTGTATATCTTTGTAATATAATGGATAGAGTAGCGCAAGGTATTTACAAATTAAAATTAGATATCGTTTATACCTCTGGAAACGGTCGACTTGACGACAGTTGCGCAGAACATAAGAATGAGCAATCTTCAGCTCGCTGTCCCCCAATATCATTTCCTTTCTTTGTCCGTGAAATCTGATCGGATGTGTGAATATCGGGAGGACACCGGATCTGGAAATGCCGTCGTCGTTCCGGGAAACATCTCTGCACCTCGACGGGACATCTTGTAGCGCCCCGACCCGGACAGCGGAATCCGAACCGGTTCACCCGTCGTAGCTTACTGAGAAGACTACAAGACGTCTCATCTCTCGAATACACATCAGCAATGACGTAAGAGAAACAAGTGCGGAAACATATATCTTGTGAATCTAAATCATCAATACAGTACATCAAACGACACGGTGAATATAAAAAAAACTGTATATGGTCACAGCCATCTAAATCCTCAAATGAACTACGAAACAGAAATAACTGAATCCGTCCAATCAAATTCCCCTCAACATGGTTTAGGCACCCCATTATCCCACTCGCCGTTGTCCTCAATGAAAATCATATCGTACTCAGGTTCTCCTGTATCACAAAGGCAGTACCCTTAGCGAAAAACGCTAGCAAGTAACCCGCTTATAAGACATACGGGATCAACACATGGCAAGACATGAGTAATATGTAATTCAAGGGACTTGTGGGGCACATGTCTTGTAAACTTTCAAATATACAAACAAATAACGCGATAGAGCAAGTACAGCAGTTTGCCCGCAAATAACAACTCATTGCCAATCAAATGACGCACACCTTCACACCACATTGACCCTCGTGATGCATGTCAAAATATGCACTACACTACACAATCACAAATGCATGAGCCATTTTCTCTTTTCAAATCAATGCAATGCATGTCACAATGTCCGGTTCCTAACTCATTTCCTTGTAACGCACCCCGGCTTATATTTCCATCCCGGTTAACGTTACAAGCTCATATGCTCTGTGATGCACCTCGGCTTATATTTCCATCCCGATTAACATCACAGATCTCGTAAAACTCTACAATGCACCTCGGCTTAAATTTCCATCCCGATTAACATTGTAGAGGACTTTATACCCTGTAACGCACCCCAGCTTAAATTTCCATCCCGGTTAACGTTACAGTCTTTTGCGTCCTGCAATGCACCCTGGCTTAAATTTCCATCCCGGTTAACATTGCATTTCACCTTCGCAAATCTGTGCCGAAGCACCTCTCGTTTTCAAAACCTTATGCAATGCACGTGCCATGATGCAGACTCCTTGTACATTCACATTTCACATTCACGTATGCAGTACATATTCACATGCGCAAGTACAAGCAACACACACACAAGAGTTCACTCACTTACACATCAAAGCTTAGGCTTCAACTAACTCGTCAACACTTAGCCTTGATCTTAAGGTTCACAACCTACTGCGAGTGTCTTATCTTTCTTTTGTTGACTCTCTAACACCTCGTACGTTCATTTCTTAACCCACCTAAGTCATTCATACTAAAACCCGATTCGAGAACTCATCGAAATCACCAAGTTGATTCACCATCCTAGGTCGTGTTCCCAAGGCTTAGACTACCTTTAATAAGGTCCTAAGAAGCCTCTAGGGTCACCCAAAGACTCCCCGGTCTTCCTCTTTCTCCCTCTATTTTTCCACAAAACTGGGGGACTTCATCCCCTAGCTTCGATCGATCGATGTCCAGCTGGGGACATCGATCTCTGCACTTCGATCGATCGATGTCCAACTGGGGACATCGATCTCTCACCCTCACCTACATCGATCGATCGATGTCCAACAGAGGACATCGATCTCTCAGCCTGTACCTACATCGATCGATCGATGTCCAACAGAGGACATCGATCTCTCAGGTCACCCCACATCGATCAATCGATGTCCGTCAGAGGACATCGATCTCTGACATCGATCGATCGATGTCCACGTTTTCTCCAAATTCTCTCTGCGTTTTCTGCAACCTATGCAGGACCAAAACACCAACACATCCAACTTCATTCCCAATCAATCCACACCTCATCCCTGCTATCGTTCATGCTTAAACTATAGATTCAAACGCTATGCTCCCAGCAACACGATCCAAACCTATCACACACCGTTTCCAACTTCATCACCTCAAAGATTCCACCTTTCTCCCTCAACCCACGCAACCACGCAATCACATCAAGAGGGGATTCAAGGGATAGGGAATTTGCATGATTTCACATAATCAATAACAACAACAAATGATTTTCATATACATTGGCCAAATCTCGAAAACAAATCACATAGATCATATGCAAATAATCAAAGAACGAATCTACAGCATGGTGATCCAATTTGATATCAAAATAGGCCGTTTATCTTTCACAAATCGTAGGAACTTATAAGATGATTACTTGCCTTTGATTACTCGAAGACGGATTGAAGATCAGATGAGAGTTGGATGGATTCCTGGGGGAGAGTTCTCTAGGGTTGCAGAGGAGCCTCAATCGCCAAGGGAAAGGAACGTCGTTTCTTTCTGCGAATGAGGGAAAACTGACGTTAGTCAGTTTTTATATGGATGGGGGAAGATTTGGTGTTTCTAAATTATATCTATTCTCTATTTATCTTAAAGGATAAACTTAAGTATTTAATCCTAAATTGAATATAAATAAATTCTAATATTAAATCTCCTCATTAATTTCTAATTAATCCCCATATTAATGTCTACTTAATTTCCGTTGACCGTCATTAATTCCCGTAAAATCTTTCTTTTCCTTTTAATTACCCTACGAAGGGTGCGGGGCGTAACACATCTTGATCGAAGTAATGAGACACGAAGGTCGAGGCTTCCTCCGTCAGGTAGGCATTGCACATCGAGGCCTCGACTTTCGCCTTGTTCTTGATGTTCAGCTTCAAATGCCTGAGATATCTGTTCATATAGGGAATATCTGTTCAAATGCTTGCGCTTAGACACATAAGAACGTCACGTAATAAATAAGAGTACCTCTCGAACGGATACATCCATTGTACTGAACAGGACCACCAACGCGTGCCTCGTATGGTAGATGAACTGGCAGGTGTTCCATTGAATCAAAGAAGGCCGGAGGGATTACAGTTTCCAGCTTGCAAATGATCAATGGGATTTCGCCCTCCAGCCTTGACATATCATCCATCCTGAGTCTCGTGGATGTAAGACATCTAAAGAACAGACTCATCTCGGTAAGTGCTTCCCATACATTGGTTGGAAGCATCTTGCGGAATGCAATGGGCATCAACCGTTGCATGAACACGTGACAGTCGTGGCTCTTCATCCCGTGCAAACCGCGTTTATTCACGTCGATGTTCTTAGACATGTTCGAAACATAGCCGTCAGAAAATCTAGCCGTCCCCAGCCACGCTAACAATGCACTGACCTGCTACGCATTCAGCGTGTAAGAGGACTTCGGCATGTAGGATGTGCCAACGGGATGCAGCTCTGGTCGCATATTGAGGTCGCGCATATCAAGTCGTGCCTTCAAATTGTCTTTCGTTTTTCCACGCACATTCAGCACCGTATTGAAAATGTTGTCAGACATGTTCTTCTCAATGTGCATGACATCCAGGTTGTGTCGGATCATATTGCTCTTCTAATACGGAAGCTCCCAGAATATGCTTCTCTTCTTCCACCCGATACAGTCATGGGCCAGGTATGCGTTGTGGCTGCCGTCCGGATCATCAACGACCCCCACGAATCCACAACTGTCTATCTCCTCCAACACCTCCGCACCCGTGAGAATCTCGGGCTTCGTGTCCTTCTTGACGATGCCAGGCATGAACACCGTCACGCTCTTTCTGTACAAATGACGTCTAGGCAGGAACTTCCTATGGCTGTCGAACCAGCAAATCTTACGTCCATGTTTCAAGGACATCGCCTTCGCTTGCTTCATGCAGCAAGGGCAAGCGTATTTCCCCGCCGTGCTCCACCCCAACAACATAGAATAAGCCGGGAAGTCGCTGATGGTCCACATCAGCGCAGCGCGTAGCTGGAAGTTTTGTTTGGTCGATACATCGAACGTCTCCACGCCAAACTCCCACAACCACTTCAGCTCATGTATCAATGGCTGCAGGTATAGGTCGATCTTCTGTTTCGGATTCCTAGGTGTTGGACCGTGCACCTGCAATGAACACCACTAGAGGGGGGGTGAATAGTGGTTAGCGGAAATTACACTACAACCCTTTGTTAAAATCCCCTTGAAAACAGAATCTGAGACCAACTCAGATTCAGAACCCGTTTTTCAAAAATTCACAAATAATTGTACACAACTCCAAAAATTATGAAACTTTCCAGAATTAAACTTCAATGAGTTAACAAGACTCTATCCAAAAATCAGACAAAAATAAGATCGTTTGACCCTTCAAACAAATTAAAAGATTTAGATGGTCAATCTGGACAGAATTGGACAGAATGTTGCTGATTTTGAAAATAGTGTTTCTCTTTGAATACTCAACCAAAAAGGTTGATCTTTATATCAAAACACTCCTTAGGATGTGTAGATGAAGTTTCCAAAAGGCCCTGACCTCAAACAATTCTTGAAAAATACAGAATTTAACTTTTCTCAAAACTGGTCAGATTGCAGCCAGATTGGAGCAGTTATCTTGCAAAGACTGAAAGACTAACTTTTACTTGCTCAAATCAAGTGATTCTTGTTGCAAATGAAAGCTAACAGTCTGAAGTATAACTCCACCAAAAATCACAAATTTTGAAAATGTTTAGCTATTTTTTCAAATTGTGTGAAGTTGGGTGAAAACTGCAGTCAAAAACGGGCAGAAAACAGAAATAAAGAAACAAGAGAAGAACACCGAGGATTTATCCTGGTTCGGTCAATATGACCTACTCCAGTCCCAAGGAACACCTTTCCTTGGATTTCACTATGAAATGAACACCTTACAACAAGAGCCAAGCTTGATCCTTGGGTTATACACCAACCCTACTCAAGACTTGGATAATCACCTTCTAAGCAACACTTAGTTGCAATACCTCCAACACCTATTGATGTAGCCTTATAAAGATGGCTAATCAATCTTACAAATGAAGCTCAAGAGGCTTGTAGCTCACCAAAATATCAAGAACAACTTTGCTACAACAAAATACAACAACAAGAACAAGAAGATGAATATGAAAGCTATAGAATGCTTGTGAGCTTCAAGTGTGTTTCATCTTCTTCACCATTGCCTCTATTTATAGTGTGATTTGAGCCTTGAAGATAAGAATGCCAATGTGTCATCATCTTCATCATCAACTCCAAATGTCTTCTCATCATTGGTTGGCTTTGTACACTTGGCAAAATAAACACAATGATTGGTCCACCTTGGCAACTTTATGTGGCTGAAATTTTCAACTAAAAAATGACTTGGAATTATCTTGAAATTGTGAAGATAATAGCACCATAACAACTCCTTTATCTTCTCATCTCTTTGGCACAAGAATAGGCATGTAGGAGACCATTTTAAATTCAATTTCAGCTTCAAAAAAAGTGAAGTAGCCGTTGGCTACTCTCTTTTTTCAACAAATATATTTTGAATTTTTCTTAATAAAATAAGAAAGGATAATACCACCAAATTATCCCCAACTTCAAGCAACATAATAGGGCATGTGAGAGCTCCATTTGACTTCAAAAAATCTGCTGAAAAATACTCCAAGAAACCATATAGCCGTTGGCTATATTTAGAAAAAATCCAAGTTGGCAATTTTGCCAACTAGCTCCTTTTTGGTTGGTCCACTTGTCTCCAACTCATAAAATGAATACCACATCATATCCAACTGTATATGCACGTTTTTAAGCATACATATATGTGTATCAACTCATATTTTTGAAGAAGAAATAAATAGATAACACTTGACAAGGTTATGTCAACGTGTAACAACGAAATTCCCCAATATTTCTTCTTATATGTTGAGATCATTTCCACACCTTTGACACCTTGAACAACTCTGAATAATGATGATAAATGTTCTCTTATAACATATATAAGAGGGTCTTCAAGAAAAAATAGAATGTGACATCTCAAATCGTCACATATCCAGCTATAGTCAATAATATCATCGGTTGAGAGAATAAGATATATGATCACCATATTATCTTCAAAATAATAATAACACAGCTCCAGAATGAAGATAATAATATGCTCAAGAGATTCCTTGAGTGAAAATACCAAAAATACCCTCGGGGGTAAAATTACCAAAATACCCCTGGTGTGAGAAAACTCCAGAAATGATCCCGATGGTCAGAAATAATCATGATACCAACTTAGTCATGATAAATAGTATAAGAATGTGCTCTTGAAATATTTCCACCATATCATGTTCCTACAAAACTCAAAATACCAATTTTGCCCTTTTTGGTAAGTTGTAGAAACTTCCAAGGCATGTTAGTCACAAGACAATTATAATCACCAAAAACACATAATAATCACATAATGAACATGTATAAATCATGTACAAATGAAAACAACCATTTTATCACATTTTAGAAAATTATTTCTAAAAAACCCTAGACATCGATCGATGTGCAACAACCTGAGAGACCGATGTCAACTTTTTTAACTTTTAATCACATATAACACCATGTATGACATTTTTAAGTATTAACCACTTAAAATCATGACTTTGAAAATTATGAAAATTATCCAAACATATTTCTCAACATTCTCCCCCTTTTGGATGATTTTCAAAATAACATAACATGATTTTAATGTCACAACTTATAATCAAAATCTTAATTAAATGTTTTCAACTTTTAAATGTAGTATGTTGCTCCCCCTCAACTCATACTCTCCCCCTTAACCTATACTTAACTCTTAACTTATATTTGAAACTTATCATTTCATACCAAATGATGACTTAGCAACTAAAATCTAAAATCATGTACTTATGCTATCTCCCCCTTTATTTTGCAAATCATGCAAAAGATAGAACTATACAATGGTATCGTAAGTCATCATACCTAACTTGGCTCGTAAGTTTTCAAACGTGGCTTGATTAAGGGGTTTGGTAAAGATATCAGCGATTTGGTGATCAGTTCTTATATGGTTTATCACTATGTCCTCAATTTGAACATGATCGCGAAGAAAGTGGTATCGCACCTCAATGTGTTTGGCCTTAGAATGAAGCACCGGATTCCGAGAAAGATTGATTGCACTTGTGCTATCGCAGAAAATTGGAATCTTTTTCATTTTAATGCCAAAATCACTAAGTTGCTGTTTAAGCCAAAGTATTTGGGTAGTACATAAACTCAAAGCAATATACTCGGCTTCAGTGGTAGAAAGAGCTACACTAGCTTGCTTTTTAGAAAACCAAGAGATCAAATTGGTTCCTATGAATTGACATGTGCCGCTAGTGGATTTTCTATCTAACTTGCAACCACCATAATCAGCATCACTATATGCGTGTAATTCCAACTTAGCATTTTTATCATACCATAGTCCTAAGTGAGGTGTATGCTTAAGATATCTAAATATCTTTTTCACTGCATTGTAATGTGATACCTTAGGACAAGATTGAAACCTAGCACACATACACACACTAAACATGATATCAGGTCTTGATGCAGTTAAGTATAACAATGAGCCAATAATAGACCTATAGAGTGTGTCATCAAAAGGTTTACCATTTTCATCCTTATCGAGTTTGGTACTAACACTCATGGGGATAGTTGTAGGTTTCAAATCTTCAAAGCCAAACTTCTTAATCATATCATTGACATACTTAAGTTGGCTAATGTGAATTCCTTGAGGGGTTTGTTTGATTTGGAGTCCTAAGAAATAATTCAACTCTCCTACCATTGACATTTCAAACTCTGACTTCATACATTCTTCGAAGTCTTTTACTAAGGTAGGGTTAGTTGAACCAAAGATAATATCGTCTACGTATATTTGAACTATTAACAAATCATTACCTTTTCTTCTTAGGAATAATGTGTTGTCTATGGTTCCCCTTTCATAATTATTCGCAATAAGAAAGTTTGCAAATCTATCATACCAAGCTCTTGGAGCTTGTTTCAAACCATATAAAGCTTTCTTAAGCTTGTAAACATGGTTAGGATTCTTTGGATCTTCAAATCCAGGGGGTTGTTTGACAAACACTTCTTCTTGGATGTATCCATTTAAGAATGCACTCTTGACATCCATTTGGAAGAGTTTAATGTTACTTAGACTTGCAATCGCAAGTAACAATCTAATTGCTTCTAGTCGTGCAACGGGTGCAAAGGTTTCCTCATAATCTATTCTTTCTTGTTGATTATAACCTTGTGCGACTAGTCTAGCCTTATTTCTTGTAATATTTCCTTGTTCATCCATTTTATTCCTAAAGACCCATTTAGTTCCTATGATAGACTTGTCTTCAGGTTTAGGTACTAAGTCCCATACGTTGTTCCTTGTGAATTGATTTAATTCCTCATGCATAGCATCTATCCATGATATGTCACCTAAGGCTTCCTTAACATTCTTAGGTTCTATGTGTGAGACTAAGCTATGTCCTTCAAGTTGACTTATGTTTCTACGTGTTCTAACCCCAACACTTGGATCCCCAATGATTAATTCTCTAGGGTGCCACCAATTCCTAGATTGACTAGGTTCACCCTCATCTTGTTCAAATGTTTCATTAGTGTGAATGTTATCATATGTAATTGGATCATTAGTTGTATCATCTTCCAATTGCAAATTTTCTTGATTTATTTCATCTAAGGGTTCATGCATGTCTTGTTCAGGGGGAGTTGGTTCTAGATGATCAAGTACAGGCTCAAGTAATACATCATCATCAAACATATTTTCAACATTTGTTTCTTGTTTATGTTGATGTTTATCACTAACTTCAAAGCATGCATTTTCATTGAATTTCACATGTATGGATTCAATTATTTTTCTAGATGCAGGATTATAACACCTATATGCTCTTGAGTTAGTTGAATATCCAACAAATATACATTCAATAGACTTTTGTTCAAATTTATCTAGATTATCCTTAGTGTTTAGCACAAAACATTTACATCCAAATACTTTAAGATAATCTATTTTAGGTTGTCTATTTTTTAGCAATTCATAAGGCATTTTATTTAATTTCTTTCTAATAGTGAGCCTATTTATAATATAACATGCACAGTTAACAGCTTCAGCCCATAAATACTTAGGTAATTTATTTTCACACAGCATTGTCCTTGCAACTTCTTGAATCGTTCTATTTTTACGTTCAACAACTCCATTGAGTTGTGGTGTTCTAGGTGGTGAGAATTCATGTTTTATTCCATAAAGTTCACAAAATTTGATTACGTCTTTATTTTTAAATTCTCCACCTCTATCACTTCTAATTCTTTTGACATTTTCTTCGTAAATGTTTTCAAGTTGCTTGATAAGGGTTTCGATTGCTAATGGAGCATCGTCTTTGTGTGTTAAGAACAATGTCCATGTGTAGCGTGAGTAATCGTCTACTATGACACACACATAGTAGTGTCCACCTAGACTTCTTGTCCTACTTGGACCAAATAAGTCTAAGTGAAGCAATTCTAGTACATGACTAGTACTCACTTCATGTTTCGGTTTTAAGGTTTCTTTAATGTGTTTTCCCTTAATACATGTTTCACTTTTGAAAATTATCTAAGTCTAACTTAGGCATACCTCTAATTAAATTCTTTTTAGATAATTTCCTAATGGTTGAAATTCCTATATGGCCTAATCTTCTATGCCATAAATTCACATCTAAGTCATGTGATATTAGACACTTAACCTTAGCATTTAACATGTTATCTAAGGTAAGGGTATAAATATTTCCATCTCTATTTCCTTTTAAAACCGTTTCTCCTTTTTCATTTATTATATCACAAGAATTGGGAAGAAAGGAGACATTATAACCACAATCTATAAGTTGAGAAATACTAAGTAAATTATAAGAGAGATTGCTTACTAGCAACACATTTCGTATTTGAAATGTGTTTGGGTCCCCGATTGTTCCTTTTCCAACAACTTTTCCTTTGTTGTTGTCACCGAATGTTACCTTTCCACCATCAATATGTTCAAGTTCGGTGAATAGATTGGGGTTGCCCGTCATATGCCTCGAACATCCACTATCTAAAAACCATTTGGTTTTTAGATTCTTTGACTTTGCCTCTTTCTTGCATTCCTTGCATTTTTCCTACAATGGAGACAAAGTTTTAGGTACCCTTTATTTGGGTCCTTGAATGTTAGGGGCATTATTCTTGTTTAGATAACCCTTAGGTATCCAAACTTGAATATACTTTCTAGGCACATTTTTAGCATGGTTAAAGTAAGAAGGATAAGCATATAGATGATTGTTCCACATAAGTGAGGATGCATTGTTATACATGTTGCGCCATGGTTGATAATCATTATAGGATGACCGAATCTTATAATGTGTATAAGGCATGCGATTTTGTTTCTTATATGGTGCTCTATATGTATATTCATGTGTATTTCTATAAGACTTGTATGAGAGTTGCTTATGCTTAGGTTCATAAAAAGTTGGATGCATTTTATTTGGTCTAGTTGCATTTATATACATGTAGGCATGATTTCTAGGTTGTCTAGATGCAAAATTTGGCCTAGATGTATGTTTATGCGTGTGCATATTGGTGGGTTTGTGTTGTATTTTTGCCTTGATATGAGTAGAAGAAGGTGTAGAAGAAGATGTAGCAGGCAAAGTTGATTTTGTATTATATGGCAACTTTGTACTAGATGAAACAAACTTAGTCTTTTCATTTACTTTTTCGTTTTCTTCTTTATAGCCTAGGCCGGTTTTATCATTGCCATACTTTTGTGATGAGATAAGTGTATCTAACATATTTGCACCCGATTTAAATTGTTCTATCATTTTTTCTAAGGTAAATTTAGAAGACTTAAGTTGCACTATTTCATTTTTACAATTTTCTAACTTGGATTTCAACATTTTATTTTCCATTTGTAACTTTTGTTCATCTTTCCTATATGATTCAATTTTGTTCTCTAAAGAATCAAGAGTATTAGTAGACTCTTGTTCAAGAGATTCTAGTTGATCGGAAAATTCCAAGTTGGACGTCTTCAACTTGTCATTTTCTTCAACTAGTTTCTTCTTTTCTTTAGAGAGCCTCTTACAGTGAGCATGCATTCGTAGGAATTCTTCATACATTTCATCAAATGTCATGTCACTATCAGAATCACTATCAGAAGAAGAACATACCTCGTTGGATACGAAGCACACTTGAGCTTCCTCAGTTTCGGATTCTGAGTCGGATGAGTCGCTCCATGTGCTCACCTTCATTGCTCGTTTCCCTTTTCTTGCCTTAGACTCCTTTGTCTTTGACGTTTGAGCTTCCTTGTCCTTGGCTTGTTTATTATTGTTGTTTTTATTATTATTTTTCTTTGTTGGACAATCGTATGAAATATGTCCTTTTTGACCGCATTCATAACACTTTAATTCTTTATTATACCATTTGTTTGTGTTATTTTTCTTAGATTGAGAAAAAGAAGAAGAAGAAGAATTATGTTGTCTATTCCTATTTGGGCGTTTGAAAAACTTTCTAAGTTTTCTAGCAATCAATATCAAGTCATCGTCTAATTCAGTATCACTATTACTATCATCGTTATTAGCATGTGTTTCAGTTGTTTTGAAGGCTATTGACTTACTGGATGACTTAGACGATTCAGACTTTCGTTGGTTCAGTTTTACCTCATAGACTTTAAGAGACCCGATCAATTCATCCATCTTGGTGATTGACTTTGTCTCCTCGATTGCAGTCACCTTTGGATCCCATTCAGCAGGGAGACTTCGTAGCACCTTTTGAACCTTTTCATTGTTCGAAAATGACTTCCCTAAAGCTTCAAGGGCATTGAAAATATTAGTAATCCTCAAATCCATAGATGTTATGGATTCGTTTGGCAACATTTTGAAAGTCTCTAATTCAGTCATAAGCATGTTTATTTTTGACTCTTTAACACCACTAGTACCTTCATGCTTTAATACAAGTGATTTCCACATGTCGTGTGCACTTGTGCAATTTGACACATATCCTGCTTCAGAAGTTGTAAGTCCATTCAAAAGTAATTGCATAGCTTTAGCATTCATGGACATTTTCTTTTTATCATCTGATGACCATTCACTTTTGTATTTTTCAACCTCTTGAGTTACTCCACTAACTTGTACAACTTTCATTGGAATGTACGGCCCATCTTCAACTATAGACCATAAATCGATGTCTATAGCCATTAAGAATAGCCTCATTCTTAGTTTCCAATGAACAAAATTATTGCCATCAGAAAGAGGAGGGCGTTGTGTGGACATACCTTCCAACTCACCTTTGTGAGAAACAATAGCCATAGTATGTACCTTTGATTTGAGACAAGCAGTATATTATGAATTGTTGTTTCTTGGCCTTGTATTGTTCGTACGGTGTTGAATCTTGCTTCTTTTGAGTGGTGTTGGTCTGGCTCTGATACCAAATGTTGGACCGTGCACCTGCAATGAACACCACTAGAGGGGGGGGGGTGAATAGTGGTTAGCGGAAATTACACTACAACCCTTTGTTAAAATCCCCTTGAAAACAGAATCTGAGACCAACTCAGATTCAGAACCCGTTTTTCAAAAATTCACAAATAATTGTACACAACTCCAAAAATTATGAAACTTTCCAGAATTAAACTTCAATGAGTTAACAAGACTCTGTCCAAAAATCAGACAAAAATAAGATCGTTTGACCCTTCAAACAAATTAAAAGATTTAGATGGTCAATCTGGACAGAATTGGACAGAATGTTGCTGATTTTGAAAATAGTGTTTCTCTTTGAATACTCAACCAAAAAGGTTGATCTTTATATCAAAACACTCCTTAGGATGTGTAGATGAAGTTTCCAAAAGGCCCTGACCTCAAACAATTCTTGAAAAATACAGAATTTAACTTTTCTCAAAACTGGTCAGATTGCAGCCAGATTGGAGCAGTTATCTTGCAAAGACTGAAAGACTAACTTTTACTTGCTCAAATCAAGTGATTCTTGTTGCAAATGAAAGCTAACAGTCTGAAGTATAACTCCACCAATAATCACGAATTTTGAAAATGTTTAGCTATTTTTTCAAATTGTGTGAAGTTGGATGAAAACTGCAGTCAAAAACGGGCAGAAAACAGAAATAAAGAAACAAGAGAAGAACACCGAGGATTTATCCTGGTTCGGTCAATGTGACCTACTCCAGTCCCAAGGAACACCTTTCCTTGGATTTCACTATGAAATGAACACCTTACAACAAGAGCCAAGCTTGATCCTTGGGTTATACACCAACCCTACTCAAGACTTGGATAATCACCTTCTAAGCAACACTTAGTTGCAATACCTCCAACACCTATTGATGTAGCCTTATAAAGATGGCTAATCAATCTTACAAATGAAGCTCAAGAGGCTTGTAGCTCACCAAAATATCAAGAACAACTTTGCTACAACAAAATACAACAACAAGAACAAGAAGATGAATATGAAAGCTATAGAATGCTTGTGAGCTTCAAGTGTGTTTCATCTTCTTCACCATTGCCTCTATTTATAGTGTGATTTGAGCCTTGAAGATAAGAATGCCAATGTGTCATCATCTTCATCATCAACTCCAAATGTCTTCTCATCATTGGTTGGCTTTGTACACTTGGCAAAATAAAACACAATGATTGGTCCACCTTGGCAACTTTATGTGGCTGAAATTTTCAACTAAAAAATGACTTGGAATTATCTTGAAATTGTGAAGATAATAGCACCATAACAACTCCTTTATCTTCTCATCTCTTTGGCACAAGAATAGGCATGTAGGAGACCATTTTAAATTCAATTTCAGCTTCAAAAAAAGTGAAGTAGCCGTTGGCTACTCTCTTTTTTCAACAAATATATTTTGAATTTTTCTTAATAAAATAAGAAATGATAATACCACCAAATTATCCCCAACTTCAAGCAACATAATAGGGCATGTGAGAGCTCCATTTGACTTCAAAAAATCTGCTGAAAAATACTCCAAGAAACCATATAGCCGTTGGCTATATTTAGAAAAAATCCAAGTTGGCAATTTTGCCAACTAGCTCCTTTTTGGTTGGTCCACTTGTCTCCAACTCATAAAATGAATACCACATCATATCCAACTGTATATGCACGTTTTTAAGCATACATATATGTGTATCAACTCAGATTTTTGAAGAAGAAATAAATAGATAACACTTGACAAGGTTACGTCAACGTGTAACAACGAAATTCCCCAATATTTCTTCTTATATGTTGAGATCATTTCCACACCTTTGACACCTTGAACAACTCTGAATAATGATGATAAATGTTCTCTTATAACATATATAAGAGGGTCTTCAAGAAAAAATAGAATGTGACATCTCAAATCGTCACATATCCAGCTATAGTCAATAATATCATCGGTTGAGAGAATAAGATATATGATCACCATATTATCTTCAAAATAATAATAACACAGCTCCAGAATAAAGATAATAATATGCTCAAGAGATTCCTTGAGTGAAAATACCAAAAATACCCTCGGAGGTAAAATTACCAAAATACCCCTGGTGTGAGAAAACTCCAGAAATGATCCCGATGGTCAGAAATAATCATGATACCAACTTAGTCATGATAAATAGTATAAGAATGTGCTCTTGAAATATTTCCACCATATCATGTTCCTACAAAACTCAAAATACCAATTTTGCCCTTTTTGGTAAGTTGTAGAAACTTCCAAGGCATGTTAGTCACAAGACAATTATAATCACCAAAAACACATAATAATCACATAATGAACATGTATAAATCATGTACAAATGAAAACAACCATTTTATCACATTTTAGAAAATTATTTCTAAAAAACCCTAGACATCGATCGATGTGCAACAACCTGAGAGACCGATGTCAACTTTTTTAACTTTTAATCACATATAACACCATGTATGACATTTTTAAGTATTAACCACTTAAAATCATGACTTTGAAAATTATGAAAATTATCCAAACATATTTCTCAACACTAGGCCCCGGTGCGATCACAGTCAAGAACATGTACGGCTTCTTCATGCACATCCAAGGTGGTAGATTGTACGGCGTCACAATTACAGGCCACGACGAATACTGCTCTCCCGACTGTCCGAACGGGTTGAACCCGTCGGTGCATAACCCGAACCTAACGTTCCTTGTCTCCGAGGAAAAACCCGGATGTGTCGCATCGAACGTCCTCCAAGCTTCGCCATCAGATGGATGGCACATCTCACCGTCTTTCGTGTAGTGCTCCGCGTGCCACCTCATCTGGCTAGCTGTGGCACCGGATGTGTAGAGCCTCTGCAGTCTAGGGGCGAGAGGTAAATAGTAGAATTGCTTTCTTGGCACGTTCCGGTTTCTTTTGTTCGTTCTCCACCTGCGTGTCCCACAGACCCTGCACTTGTCTTTATCCTCGTCGATGCCCCAGTATATGATTCACCCCTCTGAACAACAATCGATCTTCTGAACTGGCAGTCCCAACGCCTGCAGCTGTTTCTTCATCGAATAAAAACTGTCGACCATTGTGTTCCCTTCGGAAGAGATTCCCTCATCAGCTGACACATTCCATCGTACAATCTCTCCGTCATGCGGTGCTTTGTCTTCATGCTCGTCATCCGACCGATCATGGACATCTGTGTGTGACTACCACAACCGGGATACAGCGGCGTGTTGGCGGCATTCAGCATCTCAAAAAACTGTCTCGCCTGAGGGTTCGGATCTTCCTCCATGAATACACGCGGCTGTTCATCCGGATCCTGCATTTGTAAGTACTGCTCTCCCGTAAATGCGCCGGCGGCTGCGTCTTGCACCATCTGCATGTATGGGTTGTGAGATCCCTCGCCTATTTCTTCGGCATCAACCTGACCGGGTCCCCCTTCGACGTGTACAGTTGCAGATGTAGACGCCCCCTCATATTCGCCGTGGCAGTACCATGTATGGTAATTGTGCATGAAACCTTGTTTCAATAAGTGAACCCTCACGTCAGCCGGATGCATATATTTACGGTTCTTGCATTTCTTACACGGACATCTAATTTGCGTTCCACTTTCATTACTCGTCGCAAAATCCATAAATTCTTCGAGACCTTCAACAAATCTAAAACTCCACTCCCCATTGTTTACTCTCTCGTACATCCACTTTCTATCGCTCCTCCTCGGATCCATTTTCTCGCTATACCTTTAAAATAACAGCAGCTATCTTTTCTCGGTGGTGGAAAACATCAAAATTCCACACAATAAGATTTCTTCCTTCTATATTTTCGTTCAAAAGTGATGATTTATGTGTTTGAAATGAGAGAAGAATGAGAGAAGAGAAGAAGAAGAAAGATGGTTTTATGGTTCTCAAGCTGCAATAATACCGACATCTTAGCGACGATATAGCGACGCTCAGCGACGACCAAAAAACACAAATCCTGGAAACAAACAAACACAAATACCGACGACTTAGCGACGCTCAGCGACGACCAAGAAACACAAATCCCGGAAACAAACAAACACAAATACCGACGATTTAGCGACGCCCAGCGACGACCAAGAAACACAAATACCGACGACTTAGCGACGCTCAGCGACGCCCAAGAAACACAATCTCGGAACGAATTTAGCGACGCTTTACCGACGAACTAGCGACGCACGACGTCTCTTCACACCATTCGACGCGTTTCGTCGCTACAGCGTCGCTAATGCGTCGCTATTCCACCGTGTCCGTTCAATTCCCAACGGTTACAACGTACGACTCTTCACACCATTCGACGCGTTTCGTCGCTACGGCGTCGCTAATGCGTCGCTATTCCGCAGTGTCCGTTCAGTTCCTAACTGTTACAACGTGTTTACGTCGCTAATTCGTCGCTAATGCATCGCTAATTCAAACGAACCGTCACGCCCGCACACATTACGTCGCTAATTCGTCGCTAATTCGCACGAAGCGTCACACCCGCACATATTCCCATCTTGGTTAACGGTCGAAAAATTCGTCGCAAGTTCATCGCTATATCGTCGCTAAATTTAGCTATTTATACCCCAAACATCCGCACATATATATATATACACACATACAAAGTTATAAAACATCAAAATATGCCGCGTCGTTTTAGAAGAACCCCAAGGCGTGGTGGAGGGGCAAACAGTGCCCCGCCACAAGGGCCTCCTCCCCAACCACCATCGGTTGAGCGGGAGGGTTCCATACCTGTGTATGGCCTACTACCGCGAGAGGATGCTCAAGAACAAATGCCGGAACAGGATATCGACTACTGTATGCTGATAGCAAAATGCAGCAGCAGTCGAGGCAACTGCACAGTATGACTAGAAGGCTGCGAATGTTGAAATTCAGATATTACAAGCTGAAGCGCCTCCTCACAGAGTTCGCAGAGAATGTGGCGGCCACTCTTTCTTCCGATGACGAAGAGTGAACGCCCCCTCTCCGCCTCTCTTCTAGATTTCTTTTTTTAATTTTGCGTTTCATAATGTAAATTTTTATTATTAAATTAATAATTTTTTTTCCAATCACCGCTTTCTTTTTCCTTAATTAATACACGTGTTTAATCCTCGACGAATCTGCGATAACACAACGACAAATCGGAATACGAACGAAAAGTAAAACAAAACATTTGCGACACGCGGGTTTCATCGACAAAAAAACCGACGATACACAACGCCAAGAACATACTCACCGACGAATTTATTTTATCCGTGTTCTGGAATTTTAGCGACACAATAGCGACGATATAGCGACGTAACGCTACAAACTACATAGCGACGAATAAAACACATAGAATAGCAACGAACCACCGACAAAACACCGACGAAATAGAAACTGACAATGCTTTTCATCGTATTTTCGTCGCAATTAACGGCGAAAATGAGTGTATCGCAAATGCGTCGCAAAGTACCGATGCAACACCGACGAACCGTAGTTCGTCGGTGAATTTTTTGTCGGTAAATGAAATTCTTTTTTGGTGACAGTAACTAAGTTTCAAACATTTTGTTGCTTGATTTGCAGATACATATATAATACGGGTTATGCTTTTTACAACTTATTGATAATTCCAATAGAGGGTTGTGTTATACCTCCAAGCTTCTCTATCTTAGAATTTTCTTCAGGTTTGTGTTTGACTTGGCTCGGCCCTAGTTTATGTAGCGACCTGTTCTATGGGCGACTTGTCGCTCATACCACACTGCTCATTTTTTTTAGATGATCAGGGCTATGAGTTAGTATACCTGAGGATGATCAAGAGTGGAGATATTGACGTCGATGATATTCCGATGAGACTTTCGAGGACTTAGTTGAGAAAGTTATTTTCGCTACTCGAGCTTGATGTAATTTTGGAGATTTAGTATTTATCTACGTTTGACCATTGTGTTGGATTTAGATTTGCCTAGACATTGATATTTACGATGATGATTATTTCGAGGCTTTAAATTTTCACTTCTGCTTACGTGTATTTGTTTCGTTTTTGACGCCTTGTATTTTCCTTAGCGAAATACGACAGGTGAGTCGTTTCGAGTACTAGGGCTCGGAACGGGTTGCTACCGTTTATGATTCCGATGCTACCTTCAACATACAAAAGAAAACTTATTGCAAATTTGGATTTGTTTCTTTCTTAATTTGGTGACTGTCTACAAAAAGACAAGCTAAGAAAGATGTCTCATGAATTATTAACCATAGTATACTATGCTGGTGTTAACATGTTTTGATGATTTAATATAGTTTAGAATTAAATGAAGTTCAAAAGACTTGCAAAAGATTAGATGTGTGTTAATGTGATAAACCGAACTTTAAACCTGACCAACCGATTGCTCGGTATAATGTGATACATGTTGGTATAAGCTTCGGTGATGATATCAAACTATGAGATTCTGTGTAATTGAACTCTAACTTAAAACACCGAACAATCGGTGTGATTGAATCTGAAAGAACATGACACTGTTACGACACCTTATGTGACGGAAGAAAGAACTTTGAGGCATTAAAATTATCTGCTGCGGCTGATATTCTCAAAGAAATGCCAAGCATGTGCAGGCAGGAGCAATTGTTAATATGCAGGAAGGCTGGATGATGACAGGGAAAATGCAGTAATCCAGAATGATGATCCAAGGAACAAATGAGCTGGGTCTGTCAAATTGATCACATAGATTAAGCGGATACACACAATGCTCAATTGAAGCAGAAACGAAAAACTAGAGAGAGAAAATATCTTGAGAGAATCGTTGAATTTCTTATGGCATAACCGCCTGTTCAATGAACAAATTTATACAGCGAAAACGAAGAAGAAAGGGTGCGAAATGACTAAACTATCCCTTCTTATTTTCACCTAGCAAACATTACATAAAGGGCAAAACGGTCATTTCGCTTATTCAAATATATCTACCGCCAACTTTCCTTCTCCTTCTCCTTCTCCTTCCCTTAATCACCTGCTGGAACTGCAATTTACTACGCACACCACCTTCAGCACCCACGTGACACACATTGCAACTGAATTCTCCAACTGCCAATTGACCAACTGATCATCCTGACCCTCAATTGCTGCTGTGATCAGACGGACGAGACTTCACTGGCGCTGCTCTCACTTGGATCGCGCCAACTTCTTGATCCTGCAATTCATCACTCTGTGTAATACCCCCCCTCAAACCTGACCTGCTGAATACATTGCAAACTCCCATAGCAGTGGTCAGGTTTCGCAGTGTTACTGAGTCCAAAGCCTTAGTGAAAACATCCGCTAATTGAAACTCAGACTTGACCGGCATAAGATGAATAACTCCTTGTTGGTACTTTTCCCTCACAATGTGACAATCAATCTCAATGTGTTTGATTCTCTCATGAAACACTGGATTCTCCACTATATATATAGCATTCTTATTGTCACAAAACAATTTGGCTGGCTTAAGCTGTTTGATACCCAGATCCTGCAGCAAATACACTAACCACTGCACTTCACATGTTGCCATTGCCAAGGCTCTATACTCTGCTTCAGATGAGGACTTAGACACAGTTCCTTGCTTCTTTGCTTTCCAAGAAACTAGTGAATCACCAAGAAAAACACAGTAACCTGTAACAGATTTTCTTGTCTCCACGCATCCTGTCCAGTCTGAATCTGTAAATCCTTTTAATTCCACCACAGCTAGGATAAAACAAGCCTTGACCCGCTGTTCCTTTCAAGTATCTTACCAATCTGTGCGCAGCTTTAAGATGCAATTGTGTGGGAACATCAAGAAATTGACTCAATTGTTGCACTGCAAATGAAATATCTGGCCTTGTTATAGTGAGATATATTAACTTCCCTATGAGTCTTCTATAGCTAGACACTTCTTCTATAAATCCTGAATCACCATGGGCCAACTTTAGGTTCTGTTCCATTGGACTGGTTGCAG
Source organism: Eustoma russellianum (assembly GCA_036186865.1). NCBI lineage: Eukaryota > Viridiplantae > Streptophyta > Magnoliopsida > Gentianales > Gentianaceae > Eustoma > Eustoma russellianum. Next base: position 27,586,362 of record AP025072.1, read on the forward strand.
GCTTTGCCCCTAAAAAGCCTGCCTGTTCAACCAACTCTAAGGCATACTTTCTCTGTGATATCACAATCCCCCCTGGGAGCGAGCCACCTCGATGCCAAGAAAATATCTTAAAGGGCCCAGGTCTTTGATCTTGAAGGCATGATTCAAGGACTCCTTAAGTGCAGTAATTTGTGTCATTGAACTACCAACAACAATTATGTCATCAACATAAACCAATAGAACCAAAAAATAACCATATGTTTGTTTAACAAACATGGTGTAGTCATTTTTTGATTGTGTGTATCCCTGTGCAACAAGAAATTTAGTAAGCTTCAAATTCCATTCTCTGCTTGCCAGTTTCAGGCCATAAAGTGAATTATGAAGCTTGCATACAACATCACTTCTGAACGCATTGACTCCCTCTAGCAATGTCATGTTATTTCTTCGCTCAAGTCACCATGTAAAAATGCGTTGTTGACATCCAATTGATGTACATACCAGTGTCTTTGAGCTGAAACTGCCAAGAGTAATCTAACCGTAGTTAATTTGGCAACTGGGGAAAAGGTGTCTGCGTAATCAACTCCTAACTGCTGAGTATATCCCTTTGCCACAAGCCTAGCCTTATACCTCTCCACATTCCCATCATGCTTGTATTTGATTTTGTAAATCCACCTACATCCTGACCTTTCTAGAGCGGCCTCGCCTCTACGAAACGCTCTCCGTACAAAACACACAAACCAACCGGAAAATGAATTCCGGCGAACACTCAGCCACATCACAAGAGTAGGATCTCTTGCAAAGAAGCATAAAGAAAAATAAAAGAGATACACAAGGCAACATCATAGACTACACACCAACACAAGTCCATACAACACACAAAACCGCTTCAGACGTCTGGAAGCAGAAATCCTTTGTTGAAGCAGTCAACAAACCGAAAACAAACAAACCATTCTACATGGGAGAAAATGAAGAAGATTATTGGGAAACAGAATTGCTAGATCAGCTATACATGGAACAACTGGATACAGAGAACCAGCAAACGCACTGGCCGGAGTTGGAACTCTCATACACCAAATGTTTGTATCTATGGCAGCCATGGAAACGTGCTTTCGTCATAAAACTCCTTGGCAAAAACATCAGTTATAGAACTCTTCAGGACAGGCTGCAAGACCTATGGAAGATTGCAGATGGATTTGAGCTAACTGACCTTGAAGAAAATTACTTTATGGTCAGATTCTACAACAAAGAAGATTATGAACTGGTCCTCGAAAAAGGACCCTGGATAGTCATGGGGCATTACCTCACAGTTTCCAAGTGGAAACCTTACTTCAATCCAGCTCAAGCACAGGTTTCCAAAACCCTTGTCTGGATTAGGCTCCCAGGCCTACCGGTGGAATTTTTTGATTCTGACCTGCTTATGGACATTGGAAACATGGTTGGAAAAGCCACTAAAGTAGATGAATATACACTCAAAACAACAAGAGGCAAGTATGCAAGAGTGTGTGTGGAGCTTGACTTGGATGCAACACTCACACCCCAAGTAAAACTCAAGGGACCGAGAAACTATCTACAGAAAATTGAATACGAAGGTTTGTATGCAATCTGTTTTGGCTGCGGAAAATATGGTCACAAAGAAGAGGAATGCCTAGAAGGGATCACTGAGAAGCCAGAAGAACAACTAAATAACGAACCCCAAGTAACCAAACAAAATATGAAACCAACAGAAGATAAGCCATTTGGGCCATGGCTGATCCCAGCCTCTAATCGGAGAAGACGATCGGTGCCAACTCCGGCTAGGACTGGACATCAGATGGAAGGACAAAAGGGACTGGGACGTTGGCAGGGGACAGGGACAGAAGCAGGTACAATGTCCACAGACAAAGGAAGGGAGCACGTGTCAGTAAAGCAAAGGGTCAACAACAGGGATAATTTAATGCAAACACAGGCAAGGACAAGTGGGTCCCGATATCAATTACTAACGGAGGAGGAAGACCAGCACACATTGCTGACAGAACTGGGCCAGATGGTCCTTAATTTCAACCAGGCCCAAACTGAGGAAACTAGTATAAAGCCCATCCTAAGAACTAAACAGGATATTGGTCCATCTGACCTAAGGCAAAAACGAGGAGTCCAGCTAAAAAACAAGCCAAAGGCCAAAATAGCCAAACCAAAACCTGTCTCCCCTACCCAAGAAAACAAGGACCCTAACCACAACAAAACCCCCACCCTGACCCCAACGAATTTTGCACATCCTGACCCACCAACATATGACCTAACAAATTTAGCAGAATACCCACCCCTTCTGGAATCACGCAACAAGCCCCAAAACAAAAAAGTCCCACCAAAAAAGGACCACCCACAACAAGCCATGGATGCGGACCAGAATATAAAAAATCATCCACCAGACCATACAGATCCCGACCCAACAGGGAACCCCATGATGGAAATTGAAGAAAAAATTGACCATCAGCAAGGTCAAGAGTGGATATACGCAGAACAGAATAATGATGCAGATCAGATGGCTGATATGGACCAAACGCAGGATGGGCTGCCAACATCACAACAATAAAGTTTTCTGATGAAGCTGATTTTATGGAATTGCAGAGGGGCAAGCTCCCCTAATTTCCTCAGGCATCTAAAGGAGTTAATCAACCACTACCAACCTACGGTTCTGTGTCTGGTTGAAATAAGAACAAGCAGCAAAAATGCAAACATGATTCTTAAGAACTACCACTTTACAAACTTAGCAGTGGTGGAGAACAGAGGATACAAAGGAGGGATCTGGTGCTTCTGGGATGCCAACCAGATCAACATTCAGGTAATCAACTGTAACACACAATTTCTAAACCTTGCCATTATACAAAACAGGAAAGTTGCTTGGATTCTATCCTTGATCTATGCATCACCCCAGAAACAGGAAAGACAAGCTCTTTGGAAATACTACGAGATCATTGGCAAACTAATCCGTAAACCATGGTGCATCATGGGGGACATGAATGAGGTACTCACACAAGCAGATAAAATTGGGGGGAAAACGGTATCACCAGTAAAACATAAGAATATTTGGCAGATGATTAATGCTTGTGAACTCATTGACTTGGGTTTCTCGGGACCAGCCTACACCTGGTCCAACCTAAGGCAGGATGATGAGTGTATCCAGGAAAGACTGGACAGAGTTTGGATTAACAGTCAATGGCAACTGATTTTTCAGGACGCTTTTGTTCAACACCTAACTCGGACTCATTCAGATCATCACCCTATATGCCTCCACACTATGGCCGAAACCAAACTGAACCGAAATCACTCCTTCAGGTTCCAGTTAGCTTGGCTGGAGCATAAAGATTTTGAAGGATTTGTGGCAGATACTTGGATGAAAGGAGAAAATATCAAGGTGGCAATTGAACAATGGACTAAAGCGGCTAGTGAATGGAATAGAAACACGTTTGGACACATATTTAAACGTAAGCGCAGATGTTTAGCACGAATTGGGGGAGTACAAAATGCAAGAGCACTGAACAATTCCAACTTCCTCAAAAACCTGGAAACCCAGCTGATGGAAGAATATGAGGAAATTTTGAAGCAAGAAGAAACATATTGGTTCCAAAAAGCAAATCTAAAATGGCTGACGAGCGGAGAAAGGAACACCAGATTCTTACACTTATCAGCACTAAGGAAACAGAGGAAAAAGACGATACATTGCCTCCTGAATAAAGCGGGACAATGGACTGAAGATAATGGGGAACTCCAAATCATGGCTAGAGATTTCTATGAAAACCTATATGCTGCTGAAAGCACAACAACACTGAAGCCCTACGAAACTATCTTTCCCTCATTGAGTAATAGAGAAAAACAAAGACTCAACCGAGAAATAACGAATAAGGAGATTGAGATGGCGGTGAAACAAATGGGAGCATACAAAGCGGCGGGCCCTGATGGACTACCGGCTATTTTCTACAAGAAACACTGCATATTGTTGGAGAGGATGTAATAAGCTTTGTTAGATCTGTCTTCCAAACACAAACATTTGACTGCAATCTTAACAAAGTCCTCCTCTGCCTAATACCTAAACAAGAAAAACCTGAATCCATGGCTCATTTCAGACCTATAGCACTTTGCAACGTGCTTATCAAGATAATTAGCAAGGTGATTGCCAATAGATTCAAGGGAGTCCTACCTAAGCTTATCTCAGAAACACAGTGCAGCTTTGTGCCAGGCAGACAAGGAATTGACAACGTTATTATCGTCCAAGAAATGATTCATACAATGAAAAGGAAGAAGGGAAAACAAGGATATATGGTGGTGAAATTGGACTTGGAAAAGGCATATGATAGGGTCAACTGGGATTTTCTGGAAATCATCCTAAAACAAAGTGGCTTTAATGAGAAATTCATTCAAGTGATCCTACACTGCCTTAAGTCAGCAGCCTTACATGTTTTGTGGAATGGAGAAAGACTGGCCGAAATTAAACCCAAAAGAGGATTAAGACAGGGGGATCCTCTTGCCCCATATCTCTTTGTTCTATGTATGGAAGCACTAAGCTATCTTATCAGGAAACAGATTGAACAAGGCTGCTGGAAGGAAGTTAAAGTAACAAGGAAAAGACCACATGTCTCACATGTTATGTTTGCAGACGATCTAATTCTATTTGGAGAAGCTAACGGTAAACAGGCTGAAGTAATGCAACAAACGTTACAGATTTTCTGTAGTTGGACTGGGCAAAAGGTAAACACATGCAAATCCCAGGTATTCTTTTCCCCAAACACCCCAAGACAGACAAGAAAGATGCTGAGTGATATGTTTGATATCCCCCAAACATCTGACCTTGGAAAGTATCTTGGCATCTCAATTCATCAGAAGCAAATTACGCAAGACACTTTCCAAGAAGTTGTTGACAAAGTAAAACTAAAGCTTGCAGCTTGGAAAATGAAGGTTATGACCAAATCAACCAGATTGGTCCTCATACAATCAGTCACCTCCACTATACCCTCCTACTCTATGCAAGTTGCGAAGATACCAGAAAGAAATTTGAGGCAAATCGAGAGACTAAATCGAAATTTCCTATGGGGAGACACTGATGCGAACAAAAAAATACACCCAGTGGCCTGGGATGTTGTTTGCAAGCCAAAGAGACAAGGGGGGCTGGGACTGAGAAAATTGAAACAGATGAATATTGCATTACTTGCCAAACTGGGGTGGAGACTGCTAAACAGTAAAAACTCCCTCTGGAGGAAAATCCTATGGGCCAAATATGGCACACCACTGGCCACCACGCCAACCAAACCAAATGCTTCCTATCTGTGGAAAAGCATCAGGCAGGCCCAAAATATACTAAGGAGAGGCAGTGAACCAGTGGAGGATGATCTGTATGCATCATCTGACCAAGATACCCAATGGACATGGGGAGGACGCACACGTTTCAACATGGAATTAGCCTATGACCTACAGACCCAAACAATTGACACGCATGCAGCACCAAAATGGAAACAAGTCTGGGGAATCAAAGGCCCACAAGGGGGAAGTTTGCTAATTTGGCAGATTAGACATAGAAAATTGCTTACCACAGCAGTCCTACACCAAAGGGCCATCCTGGATCTACCAATTTGCAGCATCTGCAACAGAGAGGCCGAAACAGTCCTGCATGCAGTTAGAGACTGTAAGTGGATCTCTAATGTATGGAAATTACTAAATCCAAGAGAAAGATGGCATCATTTCTTCAAGGAGATGAATGAACAGAAATGGATTGACTGGAATCTAAATGAAAGAATGCATGAGAAGATGCTTAATTGCAAATGGACTTATCTGTTTCGAGAAGGTCTTCAAATGGCCTGGTACTGGCGCAATCAGAAACTCCATGACCAGGTTGAACAATTTCCCCCTTCTGGTGCTCTACGAAGTCAGACTCTCCAACGAGCCAGCCGAATGGAGAAAGTCTTCAACAGAAGGCCATGGGAAAACGAAGGAAATGACAACCAAAGAGACAGCGGAGGAAACTAGGTAGTCTTTATAAATGCAGCTGTGTAGAAGTTGCATTTATGAGAGGAGGATGTTAGTTGAGGTTTAAATATTACTGTTTGTGTAAATCTGGAATTTTGACATATTATATTTAATGAAAAGATCCGCATTTCTGAAAAAAAAAATCCACCTACATCCAATGGGCTTTTCACCAGAAGGCAAGGATACCAAGGACCGAGTATTTTTGCCTCAAGGGTTGCCAATTCTAACTCCATTGCCTTTAGCCAGTGAGCAGATCTGGCTGCTTCTTGATATGATGCAGGCTCCTGTAGAAAACTAATATTAAGAGCACAGGATCTAAATTTAGGTGCCAATGCATCAAAAGAAATGTAATCCTCAATAGGATAAGAAATGGAATGCTTTTGCTGGAGTGAGTTGGATATATTAGAAGAAGAGGATAAAAGGCCACAGTAGTAGTCATGTGGATAGCTTGGGGGTGTTTGGCTCTAGCTGGCCGGTGACGACCATCTGGTTGAAGTTGGTATGAATGTTGAAGTTGAGAGCTAGGAACAGGTTGGGATAGAGGTAGACAAATTTCTATCCCAGTACATGGCTGAATATTATGAAGGGGAGAGACAGCAAAGTCAGTACTGTTCAAGGCATCAGTGTGTTTGGAATAGTCCGTAACTGTATTAGAATTCTCAGAAGATGATGGAAAAGTGACACTAACCAGAGAAGAATAATCTGGGGTAGTGTTATTAGAATGCTCTAATGTATGATATGCATTGTCTGGCATTGTGTTTGAATGGCCAAGTATGTCAACTAACTGGTGAGAACTTGATGTGTTGTTTGGTATTGTGTCTGATATTTGTGAAGCGGGTGCGAAATGAAAATTATGTTCATGAAAATTAACATCTCTGGATACAAACACTTGCTTTGTATTGAGATTCAAAAGCAAGTATCCCTTTGTATGGTAAGGCAGTCCAAGATAAATAGAAGGAATGGCTCCGGGTTCGAACTTAGTTTTCTGCGAAGATGTATTACTAGCGTATGCCATACATCCAAAGACCTTGAGATTATTGTACAGAGGCTTTGAGTGAAACAAGCATTCATAAGGTGTGCATTGCTGCAATAAGGGAGTAGGTAGAATATTAATGATGTACACTGCATATTGGATACAAAAGCCCCAATAGCATATAGGAACATGTGATTGAAATCTAAGGGCTCTAGCTATATTGAGAATATGTTGATGCTTGCGTTCAACCACTCCATTCTGCTGTGGAGTATTGACACAAGTGGTTTGATGTATGATTCCCTTAGACATAAAAAATGGTCCATCTTAAACTCCTGACCATTATCACTTCTGATGCACTTTATGGTTTTGTCGAACTGATTGTATACATATTGGCAGAAACTTTGAATAGCATTTCTGGCTTCTGATTTTTGTTTGAGTAGATACACCCAAGTGTATCTAGAATAGTCATCAACAATGGTGAGAAAATAGCGTTGGCCATATACAGTTGCATATCTATGAGGACCCCAAAGATCAACATGCAAAAGATCAAAGGAAGATTTGGAAAAAGACTCAGAAACAGGAAAAGGACTTCTTTTCATTTTGGCCAGAGGACAAACAGTACATCTTGATACATCTTCATAAACATGTACAGACTTATCAAGTTTCTGCACTTCTTTTATTCTAGGCAATGAAGCGTGGCCTAATCTGTAATGCCACAACAAGGCAGACTGAGAAACAGTAGACAAACAAGTAGAGGATATTGTTATTTTCTTAGGAGCTCCATGCATATAGTACAAGCCATTGAGCTGCCTAGCTGAACCAATCGTCTTCAGGGATACAGAATCCTGAATTACACATGAATTTCCAAAAAGATTGAATAAGCAAAGAAGGAACAGAAGCCAACTTACTGATAGACAAAAAATTGTAGGCAAAGAAAGGTACATATAAAACATCGTGAATAGTCAAGGACAGATTCAAAGTGACTTATCCAATAAGTGTAGCTGAGGCTGATAGATTGTTAGGTAATTTTATGAAAACATGCTGAATAGGCTTATAGGAATTGAACATATTAGGATTACAAACTATATGGTCAGTGACACCTGAATCTAGTATCCATACATTCAAATTATTAGAATGACATTTACCTTCATCCTTACCAGAGAGAGCAGACATTACTGCTCTCTGACCTTCAGCATTCCTCCCATCATTCAAATTCAGCATAGCCATAAGCCTTTGCGTTTGATCTGGCGTGAGCATTGGAGCCTGACAGAGCTCATTACTTCCATCATCCTGAAGCGCTTCAGACCCTTCTGCTTCTACTTCTGCCATGTTTACTTGACTTCTTGGCTTATAGCCAGGAGGAAACCCAAGCTTTCGATAACATCTCTGCTCTACATGCCCAATCATGCCATAATGGGTGCACACCGGCCTCTTAGAGCCATCAAGGAAAAATCTTCCACTACCTCTTCTATAACTGTTACCTCCACCTCTATTCGACTGAACATTCATACCAACATTAGCAACTACCTTTGCATCATCAAATTCTGCCGCTGACAGTGCAGTTGGACCGTTGTTAAAACTAGTCTGATTGACTGAACCATATAATTTTCTTTCATATTTGAGTGCCATTGCAAACACAACATCAATCTTAGGCATAGGAGACATCACAAAAACTTACGACTTAACAGGATCAAATTCCTCATTCAAGCCTTTTAGGAATTTTATCACATACTCACTTTCAACAAACTCCTGAAACTTAACTCCTACATCACATCTACATCCATGGCATACACATCTTGGTATAGGTCTAAGTATCATCATCTCTTCCCACAACACTTTCACTATAGTAAAATAGTCATTCACAGAATCACCTTCTTGCCTAACTGCATAAACATTTTCAAAAAGATCCGAAAGTCTAAATGTATCTCCACTACCATACTTTCTTTTCAAATCATTCCAAACTTCAAATGCACTGTTATACCACATAAAACTTTGCGCAATAGAAGGTAATACACTATTCATAATCCAAGAATGAACCATTGAATTTACCTGTCGCCACGCCTGGCACTGTGGATCATTCGCCATTGGTTGCTGTATGGATCCGTCTACAAAACCAATCTTATTTTTCACGATCAACGCCATCTGAAACATCCTACTCCAGGAGTGATAATTGTGAGAATTCAGTGGAGGTTGCGCAAGTATAATCGCTGGACTATCATTTGGATGTAAGTAACACGGATTGCTGGTAGGATTCTTACTAGTATTTGAAGTACTAGCTCTTTGATTACTCGAAGTAGAAGCCATATCTATGAGAAATTTACTATCAAAGTTTTTGGATCAAACAATTCAAAGATACTAATCAAACTGAAAGATTAATCGTGCACACTCTACAATCAAGAGAATGCGTCAGAATATGCAAGCAGAGAAATATACAGTGATCAATATAAACGCTCTGATACCATGTCAAATTGATCACAGAGATTAAGCGGATACACACGATGCTCAATTGAAGCAGAAACAAAAAACTAGAGAGAGAAAATATCTTGAGAGAATCCTTGAATTTCTTATGGCATAATCGCCTGTTCAATGAACAAATTTATACAGCGAAAACGAAGAAGAAAGGGTGCGAAATGACTAAACTATCCCTTCTTATTTTCACCTAGAAAACATTACATAAAGGGCAAAACGGTCATTTCGCTTATTTAAATATATCTACCACCAACTTTCCTTCTCCTTCTCTTTCCCTCAACCACCTGCTGGCACTGCAATTTACTACGCACACCACCTTCAGCACCCATGTGACACACATTGCAACTGAATCCTCCAACTGTCAATTGACCAGCTGATCATCCTGACCCTCAATTGCTGCTATTATCAGACGGACGAGACTTCACTGGCGCTGCTCTCACTTGGATCGTGCCAACTTCTTGATCCTGCAATTCATCACTCTGTGCAACAGGGTCGTTGGCTAAAAAGTTTAATCCACGATGTTCATTGACTGTGGCACAAATTCTACTGCTGAGAGTGATGATCATGTGGAACACTGAGGGAGTAACAGAGTGATCGCAGATAGGTGGAAGATGCTAAGTGCAAAGGCGGGAAAATTAAAAAGGAGGAGAAATTATCTTGCTGTCCTTTCATTTACTCTATATAGAAGTTAGTTAATAGGGATATTCTTGTAATTTTAAGTGGTAGTTAGTTTGTTATTCCTGCATTCCATATATAGAATATGCTCGATGTAATCCTTAATGAGATTAAGAAAGTAATCCGAGCAGTTATTGATTTTTCTCTCCATCTTGTGCATTCTTCTACTCCTCAATCATATTGTGTTTGTTTATGGATCATTCAATAACATCATTATTCATGTTTGCTTAGTAGTTTGTATTGCAATTGCATTAATCGCTTGATGTTCTTTTGTTTTTCATATGGTATCAGAGCGTTTATTGTTTAATCAATGAACTTTGGGACATTTATGGCTACGAATCAAAATTCACCAAGCAATTCAAATCATCCTTCAGCAAATGTATTGAAAGCTCTAACATACCCTTCAGAGGATCCTTTGTATATACATCCATGAGACAGTCCATCTCTTGTGCTCGTGCAACTGTTGTTAGATGGTAACAATTATCATGGATGGAGAAGGACCTTTCGCAGAGCACTTGAATCAAAGAACAAAGTTGGTTTTATCATAGGTAATATTCCCAAACCTTTGGAAACCAGTTGTAAGTATGCTGCCTGGACCAAGGCAAATAATCTGGTTGCTTTTTGGATTGTGAATCCTGTTGTACCTTCTACTGGACAGAGTATATTGTGGTTTGACAATGCTTTAGATATTTAGAATGGTCTCAAGCATAGATATGGTAATGCTGATGTATTTAGATTTTCTGATTTTTAAGAACAATTTTATACCACTAAGCAAGAAAATAGTTCTGTTGCTGAGTACTACACAAGCCTCAAGGTTATGTGGGAAGAACTCATGGTGTTGAGAAATCGGGGTTTAAATGATTTTAAAATGCATGATATAAATGTTACATTTCGAAATGCATGATTTAAATGTTACATGACATGCGTACATGATAAATACACTTTATACGTTTTATATATATCATTGTTGGACTAACGTGCCATGAAGCGTTAAGGCTTAAATCATATGGCAAACATTTGTTGTATTTACACTATTTTCAGGTGCCATGGTAAATGAACTAAACTAGTTTATTTAATGAATTGTTTAAGGAGATGTACTAAACTAGTTCATTAAATAAAGTGCTTAAGGAGATACATTTGAAAATGCCTATTCTTCAACAAATCTCAAATGAAAAGTTCTTCTCCACACATTATGGATACATACACGGCACACACACACACACACAGATACACACACACACACATACATATATTTCAAGACGGCAAGCTATACTCTTCTATCCCGGCAATTCATTGACACATCTTTAACGTACATCAATATCAAGCAATCATATACACATCATCGTTTGAGTATATACATATCCAAGATATTCTAAGTCATATATTCCATGTCATCAATCTTCCAAAAATATATCGACATGTCAAAAGTTTGTAAACTGAAAATCGCCACATCAAACGACTACCAAACTGTCACTGACACGTCATATACTTACCATACAAATATGTCCAGCCAATATACACTCCAAACACCTCAAAATTTTGTTCACCAAATGGAAAATACAATACCAAAGTCATACCATAATTACATATATCAATTACCCATCATTTTCCTTTATTTCTTGAAAAATTCGAATTCAAAAATGTTACACCACATGGCCAAATTTTCTACACCTTTTGGAGCTGAGATTATACATTTTATTATGTATATTATATGGTGTATAACACATTTTACATGTCTAAAATGTTTTTGATGAATTAGAGAAAAATCGCGCAATCGACGGAATTCGAAAATTCAAGTTGATACTTTTTCTACAAGGGGACGTTTGTTTCTTACATGTTGTGACATGTATCTAGACATGTCTTACACATCCAAGATATATATTGGAGTATTCTAGAAGACAAAGCTGAATGGTGATTGAAATATACCATGTTCATGAAGATACTACATTATTATCATTCAAAATTCAAAATTGTTTTCAGCACATGCATGCTGAGTTGGGTGGCTGCATTGAGCTGATTTGGAGCCTAGATGGAACTCATCTTGCACTATGATTGCTGTAGAATGATCCAAAAAAGAATGCAAGTATTGATGGAGATCAAGACACACAAGGTAAGCTTTCAAAATTCAAAAGAAATGTTGGAGATTGTAGAACATGTGTGGCCGAATTTGGGAGGAGTTTCAAGGTCCAAACCATTCCAAAAAATGAGGAGCTATCACACTTATGATTGATTGACAATCAAGACATTTGAAATTCAAATTGTTTTCAAATTTTTCTTGGTAATTTCCATGTCATATATTATGTGCCAAGATGGCTAAATGAAGACTCAATCATAGAGTGACAACAAGACGAAGATACATCATGTGTCCAATCATATCTTGCAAAGTAAGCAAAGGTATGTCACAAGGACTTACAAGGTATCTTTCAATGGCATTCAAGACATTCTTCAGGATGATTTTCAGCCTAGGGGACGTGCCATACAATACGAGGAGGAAGATCAAACAAGAAGACAAGACTCATTTTCTACATTCTATCAAGTGCAAAGCGAGAATTCTCTTCATCTCTTATCTTCTTCTTTTGCACAAAGCCTTAAGCCTATTAAATATACATTCCATAATCTGTATAGGCTTCATATATACCAGACATACACGTTCCATACTTGTAAAAGGTTGATCAAAGTGTGATCAGACCTTCATTAGTGAGGTGGTGGTGATTTTGTTTGTTGTTGTGATTCATTGTAAAAGGGTTGGACATTAAAAAAGTTGGTGTATAACTCCAGATACTCTTGTTCTAAGGTAACTTTGGTGATTAGTGTGTGCCGATGAAGGTGTCCTAGAGGGCTGGAGTAGGTCACATTGACCGAACCAGTATAAAAATCTTGGTGTTTTTACTTCTGCATTTTTTGCTTTCAGTTTTTATTTTTGCAACGTTTACAACGTAGCTAGAAAAATGGAAAACTATTTTAAAAAAGAATCAAATTTTCAAGAGACATAGATAAAGGTCTTAGGTTTAATAAAAGACAAGTTTTATTGAATTTGGATAAATATAAGTCATCCAAACATCCAAAGTTCTGAGGCTAGTGCAATCAGATTTTCAGATTGGCAAATGTTGAGAATATCAACGTGGTTGATATACTTTCCAAAGGAATTTTGAAAAACTGTTTTCAAACCATTAAACTAGGCATCTTAAAGGACATCTCATAAACATTTCAGATCATTTGGAGTTGTCATTATTTTTTATTATAAGGGAAAGTTTTTCACAGATTGGCAGAGTTCAATCAAAAACTTTTTTTCATAGGCTTAGACTTTGAATTTTGATTTGAAAAAACCAAAACCTAGTATTTAGTTAATCAAACACGGGTCTGAAAACAAAATCTATTTTCAAAAGTGAGCATTGGTCACTAAACATTTTTAAAAACCAATGTTTATGCACTCACTATTCAACCCCCTTCTAGTGACGCTATACAGGTCGGACACATGATGCTTAAAGCTATTCCTAATTGTGTATGTAATAGATGTACATGTAATGTTTCTAGTCAAATGAACAAATTCATATAGGATGATTACGTTATCAGGTTCATTAAAGGACTTCATGATGAATATGAGCCTGTAAAATCACATGTTTTATTATTTAGCCCATTACCAGACTTGAAGACAATGTTTGCTATGACAACTAAATTGGAGAGAAAGTTGCATAACTCAGGGGGACAAAACCAGTTTGCAAATAATCCCTCCCTTGTCCTCAATGCTAATGGTGTCCCTAGACGTGAAACTTATGGATCTAGGTCTGTAAGTCATACTAGTGGAAATGTGAATTGGCAGAGGCCTGTTGGTCGAGGTGTTAGATGGGAGTTTCAAACTTAGAGGTCTAGTTTTAATAACTCTAAAGCTTCTGTGTGCACTCACTGTAATATGCTAGGGCATGCAATTGATAGGTGCTACAGGAAATATGGTTTTCCTCTATGGCACAAGCCTACATGATAGGTGAATTGTGTGGGAAATGGATTCAGTTTGAAGTAGGATTCAGCTATGTACAGTCAAGCTAATTGTGAGTCCTATCAGGTTAATGAAGTTGATCTAACACTTATACATATAGCTCCTTCCTTGAAAGAGGAGCAATATGCACAATTAATTAACCTGTTGCAAGAACAAAAGGATAGAGGAGTTTTGGCAAATGTAGATGGTGCAGAAGTGACAAAGAGCCATCATGCTGTAATGTCAGCTCAACATGTCACTGGTTCTGGTAAGCAACAAGGTAATGTAATACATAACATTTCTCGTATATGGATATTGGATTCTGGTGCTACAGATCACATTTGTTGTTGTCTTTCCCTATTTAAATCTTATCATCCTGTCTCTGCTATGTTAGTTAAACTGCCCAATAATCAGTCAACCACTGTCATGTTGGGACATTGAATGTCAGTCCTAGCCTCAAATTACATGACGTATTACGTGTCCCATCCTTCACCTTTAATCTGATGTCCCTTAGTAAACTCACTTTTGCTGGTAATATTGATTATCATTTCACTCCAATATGTGTTACATTCAGGAACATGTGAACAAGAAGATGATTGGTTCAGCTAAGGTATACCAACGGCTATATCATCTGCTTGACCATTCTCAACCCAAACACATGCAGTTTCTACTTCAACTTCTTTTCTTTGATAGTGCAGACTTGGTCATCCAGCATCAGCAAGAATAAAAGAGATCAACAAGATTGACTATCTAGTAGATGCTACTTTTAATATCCCTACATGTACTGTATGTCCCCTTGCTAAGCAAAAATGTCTACCCTTTCCTACATCCTATTATGTAACTCATTCCCCTTTTTCTCTTATTCAAATGGATATTTGGGGGCCATACAAACATCTAACCATGTATCAACAATACTATTTTCTTACTGTAGTGGATGACTATAACAGATATTGTTGGATCTATTTGATGAAAACAAAATCAGAAACTAGAAATATCTTTGAAAGTTTTTGGAACTTTGTACATGTGCAATTCAATGCCAATATCAAGGTAATAAGAACTGACAATGGCCTTAAGTTTAAAATGAACTCATTCTTTGCTTCAAAAAGAATTATGCATCAGAACAGTTGTATGTATACACCTCAACAAAATGAAATTGTTGAGAGAAAACAACAACACCTCGTAAACGTTGCAAGAGCTCTTAAACTTCAATCTCATGTCTACACTACTTATTGGGGTTTCTGTGTACAACATGCTATGTACCTAATCAACATTTCTCCTTCACCTCTACTGCACCATAAAACCCCTCATGAAATGCTTTACAAGCATCCTCCATCGTACAGTAACCTCAAGGTATTTGGTTGTCTTTGTTATGCCAGCATTACTCTATCTTCTAAAGATAAGTTCAGTCCTATAACAAGAAAAAGTGTCTTCTTAGACATTTCTCATAGTACCAAGGGCTATGTCCTTCAAGACTTATCTACCAAGGATGTGCTCATCTCCAGAGATGTTGTTTTTGATGAATTTACTTTTCCTTTCCTTTGTGATTTTGTATCATCTTTGCCTATTAAATCTCATGTTGCTCCATCTTCTTCTAATCTTTTTGTCTTTCATTTTCCTATGTCTAGCTGTGGCACTGATCTGTATCTGTCATCCACTGCCACATCTAGGGGGCACAATCAACACCTTCCTCTATCCAACCTCTTGCAGCAAACAAGAAACAACCAACCTATCCTCTTAATCAACCTTCTGTCTTAGGTCAATCTCCAAACTCTTTCTCTCATCTGTAGGGTCCATCTGTTCAGGATGACTCTTTTTAGAACATAATGATTCTACCTTAGACCATTCGTTAGCTAATGCCCCTGTAGCCAACCATGATTCAATCTCCATTCCTATCAGTTCCATTAATGTGCAACTCCCCATGTCAAGACCTCACAGGATCAAATAACCACCTTCTTACTTACAACAATATCACTACAATCAAGTGACAAACTTGATATCAAGTCCAACCACATGCCTTGATACACATCATAGCCCTATTCATACTACTCCACATTCTCTGAAAAAATGCTTTACTTTTGATCTTTTAACACCAAAATTCAAAGCATATACATTAAATATTAGTGTATGTATAGAACCCAAAACTTATGCAGAAGCAGCTGATTCTGTTAGATGGCATAAGGCATTGGAGGCTGAGATATCAGCATTGGAGGCTAACAAGACATAGATATTTACCACATTGCCTCCTGGTAAGAAGTCCATTGGTTGTAAATGGGTATATAAGGTGAAGCACAAGGCTGATGGCTCAGCGGAAAGATATAAGGCGAGGCTGGTGGCTAAATGCTACACACGACAACTGGGGGTAGATTATCAAGATACTTTTTCACCAGTTGCAAAGATGAGTATAGTAAGGATGTTACTTGATATGGCAGCCAGACACAAGTGGTATGTACATTAGCTGGATGTAAATAATGCTTTTTTACATGGTGAACTGCATGAAGAGATCTACATGCTTCCCCCCTCTAGGTGTGATATTACCACAAGGAGACTTGGTTTGCAAACTATAGAAGTCCCTATATGGGTTGAAGCATGCCAGCAGAGAATGGAAGGCTAAACTGACGGCCTTTTTAGTTTCAAAAGGATTTTCAAAATCTAAGAATGATTACACCTTGTTCACAAAAAAGGATAGGAAGCTCATTGTTGGTACTTTTGGTGTACGTAGATGATGTTATAGTGGCTTGTGATGATCTACTGACAATTGTGCTCATTAAAGAGGCCTTGCATAAAAATGATGTTATAGTGGCTTGGTAACCTGAAATACTTCCTTGGCATAGAGGTTGCAAGATCACACAAGGGTATACTGATCAACCAAAGAAAGTATACCCTGGAGCTACTAGAGTAATTTGGATTCTTGGGATGTAAGTTAGCAGTTAGCCCAATGGAAAGTCACTTGAAGCTAATACACAATGATTCTAAGCCTTTGCAAGACATAGCTGCCTACAGAAGACTAATAGGTAAATTGATATACCTCACTATTACCAGACCTGCTATCTCATTTGGTGTACAATAGTTGAGCCAATTTTTGGATTGTCCCATAATCAATCATCTGAAAGTGTGCTCATAGGATTCTAAGGTATCTTAAGGGTTCCATTGGTCAAGGACTTTTATTTCCCAACATAGGTGATATGAAAATGAATGCATTTGTGGACTCTGATTGGGCTGGATGCCAGGAAACCAGGAAGTCTGGGTCAGGATACTGTGTATTCCTTGGGAAAGCTTTGGTGTCTTAGAAGGCTAAGAAACAAATTACTATGTCAAGGTCTTCAGCTAAAGCAGAGTACACGGCAATGGCATCAGCTATCTGTGAGACTCAATGGCTGCTTTACTTGGCTAAAGATCTGAGGCTTAAAGATCAAGAGCCTATGGAAATGTTTTGTGATAGCAAGAGTTCTCTTTATATTGCGAAAAATTCTATCTTTCATGAGCGCATGAAGCATATTGAAATTGACTGCCACATAGTGAGGGACAAAGTGCAAGATAAGGTAATCAAATTAATGCCAGTAAGGACGTAGTTTCAGCTAGCTGATCTATTTACCAAACAATTGGACAGTAGACATATGAATGAGCTTTTGGGAATGCTTGGCACTTGCAATATATACACTAATCATATCTTGAGGGGGAGGAGGTGTCAAAGAAATGCTAAGCATGTGCAGGCAGGAGCAAGATGTTAATATGCAAAAAGGCTGGATGATGATAGGGAAAATGCAGTAATCCAGAATGACGGTCTAAGGAACAAATGAGCTGGATCATTGGATGAAAGGTTTAATCCACAGTGTTTATTAACTGTGGCACAAATTGTGCAGCTGGAAGTGATGATCATATGGAATGCTGAGGGAGTAACAGAGTGATTGCAGGTGGGAGGAAGGTGCTGAGTGCAAAGGCAAAAAAGTTAAAAAGGAAGAGAAATTACCTTGCTGTTCTTTCATTTACGCTGTATAGAAGTTAGTCAGTAAGGATATTCTTGTAATTTCAAGTGGTAGTTAGTTTGTTATTCCTGCATTCCGTGTATAAAGGTGTTTGATGTAATCCTCAATGAGATCAAGAAAGCAATCCTAGCCGTTATTGATTTTTCTCTCCGTCTTGTGCATTCTTCTACTCCTCTCTCATATTGTGTTGGTTAATGCATCATTCAAGAGCAGCAGTATTCATGTTTGCTCAGTATTTTGTATTGTAATTGCATTAATCGCTTGATGTTCTTTTGTTTTTCACAGATATGTTGTGCGATGAAGCTGAGGTGATGAGGCAAGCATCGACGAATGCCAATACTACGGTTGGAAATTTGTCACAGCAGCAAAAAAGTTGGCTGCTGTTTTGAGCTGATTGTCCGTTGCAACTCTCTCTTGGCAATATTACTCAAGGAATGTTCTCTCTTTATTCTCAGCAGTGACAGAGAGCATTGATGAAACAAACAAGAAAATCAAGAGGATTATGATGAAATTCACGCACATTGCTCAAGCTTTCGATTACGCATCTCTTGAAGCAAATGATCACACGAATTAACTTCGAATCAGGAAGCAAAGAAAAATGAAGTAGAGGAGCGAACAGAAAAACCAACGAAAATGAAAGAGGAATGCAGAATTTTTATTCCAGAAAAATATCTGCTTCACTTCGTTCCAAACTATGCTTCTCAACTGCCTATATACAAAACGAACAAAACGGTTGCAGAGAAGAGAAATGTAAATTTACAAGAAAGTCCTCCAACTAACTCTACTTTCTTTTATTTACAAAAGGGTAGAATGGTCTTTTCATAATCTTTAAAACACTTCCCGTGTCAACCACTTGCACCTGCTCCTTCCTCCCACTTCTGCACTTCTGCTCCAACCTCCACACTCTTCAATTGCACCATCATCCGTTCATTACTGTTCGTTTTGCTGAGCTGCTAAACCATACTCCAACAATCTCTCAATTTGGCCAACAAGCTGTTCTGTTTGGCTTGTGTGATGAACTTCCATTGATGCAACTTCTACCCCATTTGATCACCTGCTTTGACACCCCCCTCAAATCTGACTGTGCATATATATTGCGCAACCCAAGTGCAGTAGTCAGATTGGCCATTCTTTGGATATCCAACGCTTTGGTGAATATGTCTGCAAGTTGATGATCAGTTCTCACGAGCATAGGTTTCATCACCCCTTCAAGATACTTATGCCTTACAACATGACAATCTATTTCGATATGTTTGGTACGCTCATGGAAAACTAGATTTTCCACAATGTAGATGGCGCTTCTACTGTCACAAAATAATTCGACGGGGCCTTCTTGTTGTACTCCCAAATCTTTCAACAAATAAATCAGCCATTGTATCTCACAAGTGACAGCTGCCAATGCCCTATACTCAGCTTCTGAGGACGATCTGGACACCGTGGTTTGCTTTTTGTCCTTCCATGATATCAGTGATTCTCCTAGAAACATGCAAAAGCCAGTAATGGATCTCCGCGTTTCCTGGCAACCCGCCCAGTCCGCGTCTGCGAATGCCTTAAGCTTGAGTTCTCCATTTGCAGGGAAGTATAAGCCTTGTCCAGCCGTTCCCTTGATGTACCTCAGCAGCCTATGGACTGCCTTGAAGTGTGCTTTAGTTGGGACATCCACAAACTGTGATAATTATTGAACAGCAAATGCAATGTCTGGCCTTGTGATGGTCAGATATAATAATTTCCCAATGAGGCTCCTGTATCTGGGAATGTCATCAGCTACTACTGAGTCTTCATGCTGCAACTTAGCTCCTTTGTCCATAGGAGTTTTGGCAGGCTTTGCACCAAGATACCCTGCACTGTCAAGCAGCTCCAAAGCATACTTTCATTGGCATAGTGTAATGCCCCCCTTGATCTAGCAACCTCAATGCCTAGGAAATAGTGCAACTCCCCCAGATCCTTGATTTGAAATGTAGAATGAAGATAATCCTTTAATTGCTGAATGGCTTGCATTGAGGAGCTAGTCATAATTACATCATCTACATATACAAGTACGACCAACAAAACACCCGATGTGGTGTTTGTGAATAATGTATGATCATGCTGAGATTGATTAAAGCCTTTGTGAATTAGTGCTTGAGTGAGCTTCTCATTCCATTGCCTACTTGCTTGCTTGAGACCATATAAAGACTTTTGAAGTTTGCACACAAGGTTAGGAGCAGAAACAGTTAAACCTGGTGGAAGTTGCATATAGATTTCTTCAGAAAGCTCACCATGTAAAAATGCATTATTAACGTCCAGTTGGTGAATAAGCCAACCCTTACTAGCAGCCAAGGATAAAATCAATCTGACAGTGGTTAATTTGGCTACTGAGGAGAATGTATCAATATAATCAACACCTAACTGTTGAGTGAATCCCTTAGCCACCAAACGTACTTTGTAACGCTCTGCTGAGCCATCAGCACGATATTTAGTCTTGTATACCCATTTACAGCCAATGGGAATCTTTCCTGCAGGAAGAGGTACTAAAGACCAAGTATGATTAGCATTGAGAGCATCAATTTCCTTCTGCATTGCCTGCAACCAGCACTCATGCTGTGATGCTTCATAATAAGTGACATGGTCAGGATTAATACTAATGTTAATAGCATATGCCCTATACTCAGGAGTAAGTGAATCAAATGACATATATTGGTGAATAGGATGAAAAACAGAAGCAGAATCAGGCCAAGTACTGGTTAAGACATTACAATAGTAATCACGCAAGTATGATGGTTTTTGTCTGTGTCTGGTAGGTCTAGCGAGCTCAAGAGGTGGGAGGTCAATGGTGATGGTTGGAACATGTACTGAAGGGAAGGAGATTTGAGATTGATCATGCAGTGGTGAAAGGGATGGTACATCTGGCTGAGGTGGTGACTCTGCAGAGTTTGTATTGTTTGATGGTGATGATGAGGCGGTTTTAGGTAAGACCTCTGTAGGATTTGGAGTTGTCGTTGACATGGGCAGAACAGACATTGGTGTAGGATCAGGCAGAAGGTGATGCGTGGTTGTAGTGTCATGGATATGTGATGATGAAGATGTTGCAGTAATGTACGGGAAGACATGTTCATGAAATGTTACATGCCTTGAGACAAAGACAGTCTTTGTGGTGAGATCTTGAAGTATGTGGCCTTTGGTGTACAGGGGGACTCCAAGGTATATACAGGTTTTAGCCTTGGGGTCGAATTTTCATTTTTGTGGTGCACTGTCATATGCGAAGGCTTGACATCCAAAGACTTTTAAGTCATTGTAAGAAGGATTGGTATGAAAGAGGATGAAGTGTGGACATTGATTGCCCAGAATTGGTGTAGGTAAGAGGTTCACAATGTATGTAGTATGCTAGATACAGAATTCCCAAAGTTCAAGTGGAAGATTAGCCTGAAATCTTAAGGCCCTAGCAACAGTGAGCAAGTGTTGTTGCTTTCTTTCTACTAAGCCATTCTACTGCGGGGTATAGGGGCAACTTTTCTGGTGTATAATGCCCTTTTGAGAAAAGAATTGAGTCAAGGACAATTCAAGAGCATTGTCACTCCTGATGACCTTTATTTTCTTGGCAAACTGTGTGTCAACGAATTGATAAAAGCTTTCAATGACTTACTTGGCTTCTGACTTGGCTTTAATTAAGTACGTCCAAGTGAATCTACTTTTGTCATCAACAATTGTAAGGAAATAAGTTTGCCCGTATAATGTGGGCACCCTGTATGGACCCCATATGTCAATATGCAGCAATTGAAAGCAACAAGTGGAAACAGATTCAGACACAGGAAATGGTAAGCGTTTTCGTTTTGCCATTGGACACACCTTACAAACTGCCTTTACATCTGATACTTTGACAGAGGGAGCTATTTTATTTATTTCTCTCAGTCTTGGCATTGAGGCATGACCAAGCCTGAGGTGCCATAGCATGGAGGATGAACAACAGTGGGAACAAGAAGAAGAAAAACAAACAGACCGTGGCTTCTCATTCAAAGAACTTGTGCTCACTGGAAACTTCTCTTTAATGTCTGGCATCTTGAATGTGCCAGTGAGGTAGTAAAGTCCATTTATCAATCTAGCTGAACCAATCTTCCTCTTGGAGTATTGGTCCTGGAGTATACAATTATAACCATGAAAGTAAGCACAAACATGAGACACCACAGACAACTTACTCAAAGACAGTAAGTTAAAGGAAAATGATGGAACATATAGAACATCAAGCAAAACAATGGACTGATTAATGATAACTGTACCAGTATGAGTGGCTATGACTGCTGTATTATTAGGCATTTTTACTGATATGTCATGGACGGGTTTAAACTGGCTGAAGAGAGACAAAGAACAAGATATATGATTCGTTGCTCCTGAGTCTAGGATCCATATACTAGAAACATTAGAAGAAACCCTACCTGGCACCTTATCAGTGTGCATCATAGCCTGAGCACTCATCACAGAGGGATGGTAAGCAACAGCTGATTCAGAAACAGCAACATTCTTCGATTCATCAGGAGAACTCAAAATACTCATTAGCTTATTGTATTGTTCCATAGAGAGCATAGGCATTGACAGCTGTTCTTGTGGCACTGACACAACATCCGTCTGATTTTGGTTGCTTCCATCATCCCTTAACATGTTCACATCTTGACATACAACATCAGTCATGTTAACTTGCGGCCTCACTTTGAACCCGGGGGGATATCCATACTTCTTATAACATCTCTCCACAGTGTGTCCAGCCTTTCCACAATGCGTACAAACAGGCCGTTGAGAAAAATTGTGATATCCCCTACTTGTTCCCTTAATCATACCTCTGAAACCTGCAGTCTGAGGTCTGGAACTAAAGTTACCAACAGCAAAACTCATAGGCTCAGACACGTTTGGGCTACCAGTTGCCAACACTGTGGGATTATTAGAAATCTGCTGTGACACACCACTTGCCATAATCTTCCTCTCATACTGTAACGCCATTGAGAAAGCAGTTGAAATGCTCGGCAAAGGTGTCATAATAAATATCTGAGACCTCACAGGGTCAAACTCTGAATTTAAACCTTTGATGAATTTGATCACGAAGTCTCCTTCCACAAACTTCGAGACTTTACCAACTATATCACACGTACATCTACCACATGAACATCTAGGTATAGGCCTTAAAATCAACATTTCCTCCCAAAGTGACTTCAATCTAGTAAAGTAATCATTAATAGACATACCTTCTTGCCTAACTGCGTAAAATATTTCTACCAAATCTGACAAGCGGAATGGATCTCCCCCGGCATACCTCAGTGTCAGGTCATTCCATACGTCCCGTGATATCTCAAACCACATGATGCTCTGCGCAATTGTTGGAGTTACACAGTTTTGGATCCACGATTGAACCATCGTATTGCACTGGTTCCACGCAAGGTACGTATCATTGTTTTCTCCTGGTTTCCTCATGGTTCCATCGATGAAACACATTTTGTTTTTGATAGTTAACTCCATACGTAATGTTCTACTCCATGAGTGGAAGTTGTGGCCATTGAGAGGAGACTGAACAAGCACCGCTGCTGGACTTTCGTTCGGATGTAAATACAACGGATTTGATGCAGGATTGTCAACACTGTCACTACGACTAGTTGATGCTGAAGCGGAACTCATGATTACAATTTTGAACAACAAGAATCAACAATGAATCAATGATTTACCAGTCTAATCAACAGAGTACGCTAATCGCTCTGATACCATGATGAAATTCACGCACATTGCTCAAGCTTTCGATTATGCATCTCTTGAAGCAATTGATCACACGAATTAACTTTGAATCAAGAAGCAAAGAAAAATGAAGTGGAGGAGCGAACAGAAAAACCAACGAAAATGAAAGAGGAATGCAGAATTTTTATTCCAGAAAAATATCTGCTTCACTTCATTCCAAACGATGCTTCTCAACTGCCTATATACAAAACGAACAAAACGGTTGTAGAGAAGAGAAATGTAAATTTACAAGAAAGTCCTCCAACTAACTCTACTTTCTTTTATTTACAAAAGGGTAGAATGGTCTTTTCACAATCTTTAAAACACTTCCCGCGTCAACCACTTGCACCTGCTCCTTCCTCCCATTTCTGCACTTCTGCTCCAACCTCCACACTCTTCAATTGCACCATCATCCGTTCATTACTATTCGTTTTGCTGAGCTGCTAAACCATACTCCAACAATCAATTCTCAATTTGGCCAACAAGCTGTTCTGTTTGGCTTGGGTGATGAACTTCCATTGATGCAACTTCTACCCATTTGATCACCTGCTTTGACAGATTATATCTGAAAAAGATAGCATCAACGTAGTCCTACCATCATGCTTGTTTCTTATTATACTTGGGCGAGACTAATACAATACTTTGCCTATCACTCTGTGCATGGAAACAGAAGGTGCGCGAAGAAAATCATTTTTATTATCTAAATTTTCCGACAAAGGTGGCCCTGGCTTACAGTTGGTCATGGGTTTGAAGTCTCAAAAACTGCCTCCTTTAGGAATCTAACATGGGGTTAATCTGAACTTCCTAGTGATGTTGTTGAAAACACATGTAACACCTTTGGTTCTTTGGATGGGGTTTGTGTTTATTTTCCTTTTGTCTGCTGCAATTTGTAGGTACAAACGGAAGAATATGAAGGAAATGCACTAAATGTTTCACAATTGCAATGAGAAATTGCAAGGTGTCATCCATGCAGACAAAAAAAAGCTCTTGGACGGTATGTCAATTTCACTGAGCAACGTGAAGAACTTCAAAGACGACAGGCTGAGATGATGAAGGGGATGAGGTAGGTACATGTATACAGATACTTCATATAGACTGGTTCATATTAATTCTCTCACTGTTGGACTTGATACCTATTTGACGATCTTTATTTCCTTTAAATTTTTTTAGAAAATAGAAGAACTCATATCAGTTTTTGATATGAGAAAGGATGAAGCGATCGATATCTAGGGATGTAGTACATAAAATACGCACTCATATGTACAGAGTAATGTATAACCTCTTTCCCCATATTTTAGACTTACGCGAGGCTCCTTTTGTTTAAAATAACTTACATTACTAAATAGTGCATGTAGATCGGCAGACCGTTCTACAAGTAGGCTATTGTATAGGATACATCTCTTTGATGTTTTGACATTCGAATAATACAAATTTGCATTTCATCCAAAAAAAGGATGAAGCGATGGACTTCTGTGGCTGAAGCCTTAAGATGGTATCAGGCATACCAAATGGTCTAGTTATTGAAATGCACTGTATGCTTTCACTTCTATCCTGGATGCTGTCTCTTCGCAAGTTGCTTTTATGGTTCTGAACTTTGAATATACTGATACACAAAGTTGGTGCTCCCGTTCGTCAAAGAATGTAAGATTGAGTCTTTTTTGAATGATTGTTGTATGATTTATAATTAAATCCTAGGGTTGAGCTAGCAAGGGTGTGTCTAGAGAGAGAAAACTCTCTCCCTTCTATCTAGAAGGGCTATCCATCCTTTTATTCTTCCCAAATTTTCACGCCTTCTCTCTTGATTTTGTCAATCTATCAACCACCGCTAATTAAAATTCACTCTCTATCTAGATTTCTACATATCCTCTGAAAACTTCTCGAAAGTCTCCAAGAACAGGCCATTCAACACAATCCTCACAGCCATCTCCTCTGCATATGTCTGCAAGATGGGCAAAAACAAGCAGATTCAAAGGAAGAAACCAACCAAACTAAAAAGGGAAACAAAGATGTGGTTCTTGTTGGGAGAACACCCAAGAAATCGTCACTGCCAGACAATTCCGTTGAGGAAGATCCAAGTGATTCATTCTCCTTTCAAGGAGATTCAGAAGAGGAAGAAGGTTCTGCAAATGCATGCAACATTGAGGGCTTACAGGTGGTAATTCCTGTTCATGCAATGGATCCTCTAGCTACTGGGGATGAAGGGGGATCTAATGGAAATGCAGATGTTTGTGAACGTGAGGAAAATGCAGGGGAAGTGGCTAGCTCCAAGGAGTTGAAGGCCAGATCTGCTTCAACGGAAGCAAATGATCTTGCTTGTTTAGTTTCTCGGGAGGAACAACCTGCAGATGAGATGGTGACAACTCAGTACAGCTTGGCTCTTATGAGAGAGAAAGAAACTTCAGCCAACAAGTTCTTTCTGCTATCAAGGGATAGAAGGTCCAAAACATCTTGGGAAAAGTACTGAACAATACCTATCAGTCACTAACCTCTTCGCCTGCTGGGTTGCTCAAGAATCCAGTTACTCAGTCTACAGATCCCGCCCAAACTAACATCCCTTCTCCTTTCAAATCCTAGAGTTCTTTGTTTCCAACCTATAGATGGGATGCATGCTGCATGAAACTGAGAGAACATGATGAAGCCAGGTCTGGTGAGGTTCACTTGGATGTTGACAAACTAGATCTGGATGAGAAATTACAAATGAGCCTAATTGGATGCTTCATAGGGCGTTTTCCAGGTAAGCAGGCAGTATTCACCATGACAAAGGCATGGAAAGTAAAACATAGGGTGGACTTTCACCCCTCAGGATTGGTCATCTTTAAATTCCAATCGGCTGCTGACTTAGAGCAAGTACTATCTTCTGGGCCCTACTTCATCTATGAAAGAGTCCTTATCCTCAAGAAGATGCCATTGTTGTTTGACTTTGGTCCAGAGGAGATGGCAATCGTACCTGTTTGGGTCAAATATCCCAATCTACCAGTGAGCCTTTAGAAGAAAGAATACCTATCCAAGATTAGTCATCAGTTGGGCAAACCACTTGTGGCAGATCTACTAACCACAAGGAGAGAAATTTGGAGCTACGCCAGAGTTTTAGTAGAGGTCGATCTAAGCAGGCCAATACGGAAAACTTTGGACATTCACTTATCAAATGGAAAGACCATCAAACAGATGGTTGAATATGAGAGACTGCCCCTATCTTGTGACACATGCAAGCAGATTGGACATTCGTCCTCAGCACATCTGGACAAATCTGTTGAGAAGATCAACATGGGCAAATTGGCTAGGAACCAATAAAATAAATCAAGTGTTTTGAAACAGGGCGACAAACACCAAGGTAAAGTGGCTGCTAGAACAGATGCAAATCCTCTGGATGATTCAGAGAAGGAACAAGCATCTTTGGAATTGGCCAAATAGTCCACATGCGATGCAAGCACAGGACACACTCTTAACATCTCAACCTAATTCCAACCCTCAGGTAAGGGAGATACATGACTCTTACCTGGCTGCATTTGATCCCCCTACCATCGGGGGAAAATCAAAACAATAATGCAACCATGTCATTATATGCTCAATATCATGTACAAAGACTCAAGGATCTCGAGAATGATAAGGACTTCACCAATGTCATTTCCAAAAGTCAAAGAAAGCAACAAAGGAAGGATAAAGCTTGATAGAAGGAAGCAGGCCAAAGAAGTTCCTGCAGAGGGATCCTATCCTCATATAACCTAATGATCATTGGTTGCTGGAATATAAGGGGCTGTAACAAGCCCACTAAGAAAAAAAGGCTTAGTTAGTTTTGCTTAAAAAAACACAAGTTACACTTGCTTGCTTTATTGGAAACTAAATTGAACCCCAGAATGCTTTCTCAGTTGCTGTTTTTGTTTAAGGGATTGAAGCATGCAGGAAATTTTGTTCATCATTCTGGCAAAAGATTTTAGTACTATGGGATCCCTCCTTTGTGTCTATAAATGTTATCTCTTCTTCAGCGTAGGCATTATTTTGTCAGGCAAAATGCCTTTTTTCTTCAAGAATCCTGCATATTTCTTTTGTATACGCATATAACTCCGTGGTGGACAGGAGGCCTCTATGGTCTGAGCTTGGTTCCCACAGCCAGACAGTCAATTCATCCTGGATTGTTCTTGGGGATTTAAATTGCATCTTAAATGACGATGAAAGAGTTGGAAGAATGGTTACTGCTCTCCAATTGCAGGATCAATTAAACTATTTTCTTAACTGTGACCTTATGGAGCTGGACTACTCTGGTTGTAAATTCACTTGGGACAATGGTACTGTTAAGTATAGGTTGGACAGAGTGATGGCTAACCCATCATTTCTGGAAAACTTTCCAAATGCAGATACACAATTCTTGAACTCTGGGTGTCTCTCATATCACTCACTTTGCATTCTGAGTTTATTTCCTATGGTACAAGGAACCCCTTCATTTAAATTTTTATAACATATGGACTGAAAATGATGGTTTTCTCTCTATTGTCAATCATTCTTGGCAGGAGGACATACAAGGCACTACCATGTTTGCCCTTTGCAAGAAATTAAAACGTCTAAAGAAGCCCCTAAAGTGTCTCAACAAAAAAGAATTCACCCATATCACTTCCAGGGTGGAAAGAGCTGTTAGGGAGTTGGAGACACTGTAGGAGTCAGCTAATGAACCAGATTCTCCAGCTGACATTAAATTGAGGATTAGACAACAAAAAAGAAAACGCTTGCTCTGCTCAATGCTGAAAGGCTTTTTTTTTCTCTCAGGTAGTAAAGGGACATATCTTGCTCTATCTGATATAAATTCTAAGTACTATCATGCTATGATCAAAAGGAACATTGCAAGGAGATGCATAAATTCTATTCAGATTTCGGAGGGATCCATTTCCACATCCCTTAAACAGGTCAAGACTCAATTTGTTTCCTTTTATTCTAACCATCTGGGAACTGCTGGACAGGTACTACCAGTTTTGGACTCAGTAATGCAAGAGGGCAAATCTTTATCTGCAAAAGGTGCAGCCTCCTTGCTGGCTCTTATTTTGGACAAGGACATTAAGGACTCCTTATTCTCCCTTCCAAAGGATAAGGCCCCAGATCCTGATGGTTACTCCTCTTATTTCTTCACTAAGTTCTGGAGCATTGTTGGTGATGATGTCTTAAGGGCAATACATGAATTCTTCAGGAAAGGAAAACTCCTTAAGCAACTGAATCACTCAGTTATTGACCTTATTCCAAAGTCTTCTAAAGTCACAAGGGTTCAAGATTACAGGCCCATATCATGCTGCAATGTTATCTACAAAACCATTGCTAAGATTTTGGCCAAAAGATTAGCGGCATTGATGGAGGAGTTCATGGATCAATCACACGCTGGTTTTCTTAAGGGTAGATCCATGATCCATAATGTTTTCCTTGTTCAGGAATTGCTGAGAGATTATGGAAAAACTACAGTCTCTCCAAGATGTATGATGCAAATAGACATACACAAAGCTTTTGACAACATCAATTGGACGTTCATTGAGCAAGTCCTCAGCAAGCTAAATTTTCCTCCTATGTTTATCATTTGGATCATGCAATGTATCACCACCACATCTTTTTCCATCTCCATTAATGGCTCATTAACTGGCCATTTCATTGGTGGGAAAGGATTAAGACAAGGGTGCCCTTTGTCTCCTTTTCTTTTTGTTATTGGACTGGAATATCTTTCCAGGTCTCTCAACCAGCTACACAGAGTTTCTGATTTTAATCACCATCCCAAATGCAGTGATTTAAATCTTACCCACCTTTGTTTTGCGGATGACATTATTTTATTGTGCAGAGGAGACAGTTTTTCTGCTAATCTGATTTTACAGAAACTGACTGACTTTGGGTCAGTCTTTGGCCTTCAACTCAACTCAGCCAAGTCCAAGATCTTCTTGGATGGATGTAGTTCTCTCTCAATGAACTCTCAGTTATCCTCATTCTCCCCTGGGATCCTCCCTTTCAGATATCTAGGAGTTCCAGTGGCTGGACATAGACAACAACTTGCACATTACTCTTCCTTCCTGAGTAAGTTATTACAGGTTGTAAATTAATGGAAGAAATCACATCTTAATTATGCAGGTAGATCAGTCCTCATCAAATCAGTGCTTCATGGGCCAATTTGCTTCTGGTTTAATGCCCTCCCAATACCTGCATCAGTGCTAGAACAAGCAAAAAGGATATGTTTGCATTTCTTATGAGGCAGCAATGGTGACGGTAATAGAAAAGCTATGGTATCCTAGAAGCAAGTATGCATGCCAAAAGAGGAAGGTGGTCTTGGAATGTTTCAACTTAAGGCTTGGAACAAAGAATTGTTAGTAAAATACTTGTGGGGTCTGCACCTAGATAAGGAACTGCTTCGGGTGAAATGGATGAACTACAGGTACAAATTCCATACTACCTCGGTGTGGGATATGAACAAGAAACAATATTGCTCACCTCTGCTGAAACCTTTGATGGATATTCGGGACACACTTGTATCAAGCCAAGGATGCCCAAATGGTGCAATCATGCTCTTGGAATCTTGGGTGCAAAAAGGTAAGATATGTCCAAGCCTTGCTTATCAGTTTTTCAGAGCTAAACTGCCAGCTGTTCCTTGGCATAATATGGTTTGGGATCCGGACATAACACCCAAACATAAATTCATCTTGTGGTTGGCGGCTCACAATAGACTCAGCACCAAAGACAACCTGCTTTACTTACCTGACAATACCTGCTTGTTCTGCAATTCAATAGAGACCACAAGACATCTTTTCTTCAAGTGTGACAAGACAAAGGACATATGGAATGCAACAGCTCGATGGCTGAACATGCCAACATCACTGCATTGTCTTCCTAGAATTTTTGCATAGGGGCAGAAGGCCCTAAGGAAGAAAAACAATAGAAACAAAGCCTGTAAGATCACCACCGCATCCGCTGTTTACTTGGTTTGGCAGTGCAGAAACAAGGCACTTTGTGAAGGCAAGACTTTTAGAGTAGGGGATGTGATACATAGACTCTAAATACATGTATATAGGGTCTTGAACGCTAGAATAACCTCAAGATAGTTAGGAACTTGGAGTAACTCAAGTTGCTTCTTTATTTTGGCACGTTCCTGGATTGTATGAGTTGCATCCCCATGATGCTTTGTTTGGTTAATATAATTTACATTTTAACCAAAAAAAATTAAATCCTAATTGATTATTTGTGAAAAGTTATCTCAAAGAATTATGTCTCTTAAATGCACATTTGAAGGTGTGGCTAAGCATTTCCGGGAGGTGCTTTCTGAATTTGTACGAGAGGGAACTCGGAATTTGACCATGGTGAAGAAAAAGGTTTGATCTTTTCTTTACTTTGTACCAAATTATTTCACTGTTTAAAACCAATGGAGCACTTATTCTTTTTCATTGCCATGTTTATTCATATCATCATTTATCCATCAACTTCATTATGCATGCTTAAGAAGATGTTAATTATTACCTCGTGTTCTACGTATTTACATATCATACAGTTTAAGAATCGCTAGGGAGTCGGTAAAGCGTCGCTAATTTCCAATAAATTCGCCCAGTCGTTGTATTATAAGTTTCGCTGATAATTATATGTTCTCGTCTCGTCGTTGTATTAAGTTTCGTCGATATGTTTAGTAGGTTCTCGTCTTAGTATTAAGTTTCGTCGGTATATAGTTGATGTTTAGTCGGTCAATTTGAGACAAGCCACATTTCGTTTGTATTTTAGCGTCGTCAAAATTCGTGAGAGATTAAACACGTGTTTAAATTAAGAAAACAAAAGCGATGATTAGAAAAATAAAACTTCATTAATATAAAATTATAAATTACAAAATATACTACGACAATAATGGAAAAACTAATCTAAATGAATAACGGAGAGGAGCCATTCATTGTTCGTCATCCGAACAGAGAGTAGCAACACTCTCTGCGCACGCCTTCAGGAGGCGTCTCAGCTGTGCAGCTTTGGATTTAATCCGCATCTGTCTTGTGTCCAGGTATTGGAGACGCTCATACTGGTACATAATATGCTCCCTCAGGTCATCCACTGTTTTCCGAAGTTCTTGTATTTCTTTATGGAGATCGCCAATTTGGGGTGATTCTTGTGGTGGAGGAACCGCTGAAGAAGAGGGTTGTTGAATAGGCCGTCTTGCCGCTGAATGGCAACTACCACGTCGCGCTTGCGCTTTAGTACGAACCATATTTGGGTCTTTTTTTATGATTATAAAGGAGGTTGTTTTCTATGTAGTTGGGGGCACGGTCCATCCTGTTTATATAGGGAATTCAGCGACGACATAACGACGAAACCGCGACGTACATGCATCGAATGTGTAGTAGTCGGGCTGTGCCGAATAGCGACGACGTAGCGACGAACTCAGCGACAAAACACATCAGTAGTCGGGCTGTGCCGAATAGCAACAACGTAGCGACGAACTCAGCGACGAAACACATCGGTGTGCCGAATACCGACGACGTAGCGACGAAACACATCGGTGTTTGTGTTTGTTTCCGGGATTTGTGTTTCTTGGTCGTTGCTAAGTCGTCGCTTTGTCGTCGGTATTTATGTTTGTTTGTTGCCGGGATTCGTGTCTCATGGTCGTCGCCTAGCGTCACTATATCGTCGCTAATACGTCGGTAATATTGCTGGCTGGGAACCATAAAACGCAGCTTTCTTCTTCCACTCTTCTCCCATTCTTCTCCAATTTCAAACACAAAAATCATAACTTTTCTACGAAAATATAGAAGGAAGAAATCTTGTTGTGTGAAATTTTGATGTTTTCCACCACCAAAAGATAGCTGTTGTTATTTTGAAGGTATAGCGAGAAAATGGATCCGAGGAGGAGCGATAGAAAGTGGATGTACGAGAGAGTAAACAGCGGGGAGTGGAGTTTTAGATTTGTTGAAGGTCTCGAAGAATTTATGGATTTTGCGACGAGTAATGAAAGTGGAACGCAGATTAGATGTCCGTGTAAGAAATGCAAGAACCGTAAATATATGCATCCGGGTGACGTGAGGGTTCACTTATTGAAACAAGGTTTCGTGCACAATTACCATACATGGTACTGCCACGGCGAATATGAGGGGGCGTCTAAATCTGCAACTGTACACATCGAAGGGGGACCCGGTCAGGTTGATGCCGAAGAAATAGGCGAGGGATCTCACAACCCATACGTGCAGATGGTGCAAGACGCAGCTGCCGGCGCATTTACGGGAGAGCAGTACTTACAAATGCAGGATCAGGATGAACAGCCGCGTGTATTCGTGGAGGAAGATCCGAACCCTCAAGCGAGACAGTTTTTTGAGATGCTGAACGCCGCCAACACGCCGCTGTATCCCGGATGCGGTAGTCACACACAGATGTCCATGATCGGTCGGATGACGAGCATGAAGACGGAGCACCGCATGACGGAGAGATTGTACGATGGGATGTGTCAGCTGATGAGAGAATCTCTTTCCGAAGGGAACACAATGGTCGACAGTTTTTATTCGACGAAGAAACAGCTGCAGGCGTTGGGACTGCCGGTTCAGAAGATCGATTGTTGTTCAGAGGGGTGCATCATATACTGGGGCATCGACGAGGATAAAGACAAGTGCAGTGTCTGTGGGACACGCAGGTGGAGAACGAACAAAAGAAACCGGAACGTGCCAAGAAAGCAATTCTACTATTTACCTCTCGCCCCTAGACTGCAGAGGCTCTAAGCATCCGGTGCCACAGCTAGCCAGATGAGGTGGCACGCGGAGCACTACACGAAAGATGGTGAGATGTGCCATCCATCTGACGGCGAAGCTTGGAGGACGTTCGATGCGACACATCCGGGTTTTTCGTCGGAGACAAGGAACGTTAGGTTGGGTTTATGAACCGACGGGTTCAACCCGTTCGGACAGTCGGGGAGAGCAGTATTCGTCGTGGCCTGTAATCGTGACGCCGTACAATCTACCACCTTGGATGTGCATGAAGAAGCCATACATGTTCTTGACTGTGATCGCACCGGGGCCTAGGAATCTGAAACAAAAGATCGACGTGTACCTGCAGCCATTGATACATGAGCTGAAGTGGTTGTGGGAGTTTGGCGTGGAGACGTTCGATGTATCGACCAAACAAAACTTCCAGCTACGTGCTGCGCTGATGTGGACCATCAGCGACTTTCCGGCTTATTCTATGTTGTCGGGTTGGAGTACATCGGGGAAATACGCTTGCCCTTGCTACATGAAGCAAGCGAAGACGATGTCCTTGAAACATTGACGTAAGATTTGCTGGTTCGACAGTCATAGGAAGTTCCTGCCCAGACGTCATTTGTACAGAAAGAACATGACGTCGTTCATGCCTGGCATCGTCGAGAAAGACATGAAGCCCGAGCTTCTCACGGGTGCGGAGGTGTTGGAGGAGATAGACAGTTGTAGATTCGTGGGGGTCGCTGATGATCCGGACGGCATCCACAACACAGACCTGGCTCGTTACTGTATCGGGTGGAAGAAGAGAAGCATATTCTGGGTGCTTCCGTATTGGAAGAGCAATATGATCCGACACAACCTGGATGTCATGCACATTGAGAAGAACGTGTTTGACAACATTTTCAATACGGTGCTGAATGTGCCTGAAAAAACGAAAGACAATTTGAAGGCACGACTTGATATGCGCGACCTGAATATGCGACCGGAGCTGCATACCGTTGGCACATCCTACATGCCGAAGTCCTCTTACACGCTGAATGCGGAGCAGGTCAGTGCGTTGTTAGCGTGGCTGGGGATGGCTAGATTTCCTGACGGCCATGTTTCGAACCTGTCTAAGAACATCGACGTGAATAAACGCGGTTTGCACGGGATGAAGAGCCACGACTGTCACGTGTTCATGCAACGGTTGATGCCCATTGCATTCCGCGAGCTGCTTCCAACCAATGTATGGGAAGCACTTACCGAGATGAGTCTCTTCTTCAGATGTCTTACATCCACGAGACTCAGGGCGGATGATATGTCAAGGCTAGAGGGCGAAATCCCATTGATCATTTGCAAGCTGGAAACTGTATAAGTTGGTAGACATACACCAAGGGCGACGGTACAGAAAGTATGATCCATTCGTTTTGGCCAGTCAAGCGTCCCAGGTGTACTATCTATCGTATCCAACAACGAGGATGAATGCGAGCTCAAAAGACTGGCGATCCGTGTGCAAAGTGAAATCGAGCAAGTTTGATGTCAGTATACAGACAGGTTCAGATGGCACGGATGTCGCATTTAAAGAAGAAAACCCGCCCGTTCTGGATACGACACATGTTGAACTGCACAACCTCCCTCTAAATGACCCCAACGGCGGTTTCATCGAAATTCATCTCAACATACAACCGCATGACAATATTGAATATGTAGGCAAAGACGAATACGAGGATGAAGAGGACGACGATCATGTAGATGAAGATGAAAATGAAGATGAAAATGAGGATGAAAATGAAGATGCGTATGAGGATGCGGATGACAATGAAGATTGATGTTAGTCACAATTTTTTATGTACCTCATTAGGCGAAAGTGTGTATGTGTTGATGTACTTATACACATGTATATACATAATGTGTGTCTGTAAGTACATTATATTTTGTATTATTATTTTTCCAATACTGATGTCACCGACAAATTACCGACAAAATCTTTCGTCGCAAATTTGAAATAACGACGACATATGAAATTAGCGACGACAGTAATAGCGACGGTCTTTCGTCGCTAGTGCGTCGTAAAATTTTCGACTAAAATCTGAAAACCCTTCTCTTCTTCCCCATTTCTTCCCCCGCCTCTTCTTCCCACCCCACGGCGAAAATCCCCTCTCAGACCCCCGGCGAAATCCCCTCTCCTCCCCCGGCGAAAGCTCCATTTCTTCTCCGGTGACCTCCCTTCTCCGGTTAGTTTTTCTTCCTATTTCGTTTTTAATGATTTTAATTAGTTATATTTCGTTTTTAACGTTTTAATGATTTCTTCCCTATTTCCCTGGTTAGTTATATCGGATGTGGGCAGGGGTGGGCTGTGGCGGGGGTGTTTGTTGGCGGAGGTGGTGGCTGTGGGCGGGGTTGCGGGCTGTGTTGAGCCCGGGGTGCGGCTGGGGTGTGGCGGGGGTGCAGGGTGGGGCTGTGCGGTGGGTCGGGGTGTGGTGGCGGTGCGGGCTGGGTGGCTTGTGGGGTGGGGCTGGGTGCGGGAGTGGGGCTGTGGGGTGGGCCTGGGTGTGGCGCGGGTGCGGGCTGGGTGGCTTGTGGGGTGGGGCTGGGTGTGGAGGGGATGGCTGTTGGCGTGGGTGGGTTGGCGGCGCGGGGGGTGGCTGTTGGCGGGAGTGGTCTGTGTGCGGGGTGGTTGTTGACGGGGGGTGGAGGGATTCGGGCTGGGTGGCTGTGGGTGGAGGCCGGGTGGGGCGGGGTGGCTATGCGTGGGGACTGGGTGGCTGTGGGTGGGGCGGGTTCGGCTGGATGGGGGCGGAGGTGGGGCGGTTTAATATATGTATTACATATATATATATATGTATATATATATATATGTACATATATATATATATGTATATATATATATGTATATATATATATATATGTATATATATATATATGTATAGATATATATATATGTGTATACATATATCTATATATATATATATATATATTCGGCCATTAAGTAATTTTTTGCTTAATTGACTTTAATTTTATCAATTAGTAGAAATGTTGGTGTGCTTGGCCAATGAATGATGCATGGACAAACTGTTTTGTAAGAGGTTTGCATATGATTTTCGGTATGATACTAGTTCAAGGTGTTTACTACGCTCGAGAGCTGGACATACATTTGTCTTTGGAGAGGCCATTACGGCCGGAAAACCTCCGATAAACGAATAGATCATGCCGAAAATTTTCAAGATTATTAATATCTTGCATTAAATGTATGCAAACATTGGTCATTTTGGACATATTATTTGTCTGGCCAACCGGTGTCCTAAACTCGTTGAATGTGCCTTTTAAATTTTTCACCCTTGCAGATCTGATGGCTAGTGAGGGTTTTCCGACTCGATCTACACATGACAAGGAGAGTTTGATAGGTTCCTCTCTTAGCATGAGCAGCTTGGGTCGGTTTCGACCGCAGCTCTTGCTGCGGACGCAGACCTTTTAGGGTCTGCCGAGAGGTCCGCACCCCCCCGATCTACGCCGCCACCCACACCCACCGGTTCAGCACCTCCTCCGGCGTCTGATGCGGCATCGGACGAGGGTGTCATACAAGGGCGTCGTGCCCTCCCTTGGTCATATGATACCCATACGTAAGTAATAATTTATTTTTTTAACACGTTTTCAAATATATTTCACGCGTTATTTTTTCTTAACAACTTCACCTCTTTCAGGTTTGCAGCGGACTAGGGCCAGATTTCCGGTTGCATCACTGGGTCCTTCCACCTGAGGCAGGACCCAGCTGGATACCGCTGGTCTTTTGTCACCATGCAGACACGTAGATTCTACTGGGATGAGTTTCAGGTATTCAAATTTGGTGAATTTTATTTTTTGATACGTAATCGATCATTACTTTTCTAACCACGTTTTTACTTTTCCTCCGTATAATAATTGCAGAAGGCGTACAGCTGGCCAGCTGACATCGCCCACGACGTGGAGCAGGCCTGGCGGCATAGGGCCGCCACACGCTACAGGGACTTCATCAACTCGCACAAGACCAAGTGGGAGCGTGACCCCAATTATGCCAGGCCTGCCTACATATCCGAGGCCACCTGGGCGGGGTGGATAGCAGGTTGAATGGACCCTGCTACCCAAGCCCGCAGCGCCCGGAACGCGGCGAACCGGCGCAGCGGCAATGTACAGGGCCCAGCACCTGCCACACACTTAGGTGGGTCGGTTTTCCACGCCACCACGATGCGTTCTATGGTAAGTATTTTAATATTGGATTATTTAGATTCATTGATTTCATTGAATTATTAGATTCATTGACTTAAGTGGATTATTTATATTCATTGACTTAAGTGGATTATTTATATTCATTGATTTCTTATGTTGCGTGTTGTTTTTTTGGTATTCGTATATGGTTAATTTAAGTAGTATATGTTTTCATTTGCCTTTTTCTTTTTATTTTTGCTTTGACTTGGGAGAGGCCTTTAAGGCCGGGATACCTCCAATAAACGAATAGGTCATGCCAAAATTTTTAAAATTATGGATTTCACTAACATATTTTATTTCATTCTTTCAGCAGGAGGAGACGGGAGAGTGGCCAGCCTCATACGATCTCTTCTACAAGACGCATCGGAAGAAAGCCTCTGACGGAACGGAGGACTGGATCACGGCGAAGGCGCGCGACATCAGTGTAAGTAGACTACGATATCATTTGTTTTTTCATTAGTTTGTTTTAATTTATTGCTAAACCCTAAACCCTAACAATTCTTATTCTCATTTCAGGACGAGTACAACAGACTACTCGCACTTAGGGGAGAAGAGGCCGACAAGAACCGCGCTTATTGGGATGCGGTTCGGACCGTCGGCCCTCAGAATAAGAAGAAGAGGGAGGTGTACGGGGTCGGATCAGCAGCGCCGCGATTCTTTCCCGAAGTTCTGCATGCAGGTGCTTCCTCTAAGGCCAGCACCTCCGCGCCTTCTACGGCCCCAGAGACTCTTTCGCGTCTGGAATCAGAGCATGCGGCGCTGCAGCATGAGGTGGAGACCATCAGGGCGCAGCATGAGGAGAGCGTACGAGCACTGCGGTCGCAGCTGACTCAGACCCAGCAGGAGCTGCAAACAGTCGCTTCAGCAGGCGTTTCAGCAGGTGCTTGAGCATGCGCAGCAGCAGACGATGCAGGTGCAGCAGCAGACGATGCAGGTGCAGGAGCAGACGTGCAAGCAAATCTCGCAGCTATCGCATCTCATCATCTCTGTGATTTCCAGCAACTCGCAGTCTCAGCCTCCCCCTGATGGTCACTCTTCTCCGCATGATCCCCCTCCATCTTCCTCTGCATAGTATTTTATTTTTGATTTTTCGTACAGTCTATTTCGTTTATTGTATTGAGATATCCTTTGTACTTTTATATTTTATATGACATTTATACGGATTCTATTTCGTTTGTGTTGTTTACGAACTTCAATACGCAAGTACTGTATTTCGGTATAACATTCGTACAAATGATTTAATATACAAAATATTTTTATTATTATAAAAATTAAATAATAATAAAAACTATTTAATTAATAATATATTGTATTATTTATAAATTTAAAATATATAATATTTAATATTAAATATTAAATTATAAAATAGCGACGAACCTGCGACGAAAACGAGATGTCGCAGACCAAAAATAAAAAATCAAAACTTTAAAAATAGCGACGAAAAAATACCGACGAAACTTTGCGACGAAAAAATATGTCGCAGAAAGGAAATAAAAAAATAAAAAATTATAAAATAGCGACGACTACATACACCGACGAAACAAAGACGGCAGTATCTGGTCGCAGAACTGACATTTTTTCGTCGCAATTGTGCGACGCAACACCGACGAAAATTTTTCCGTCCCAATATAGCGACGCGCCACCGGCGAAATTCACTTTGCGACAAGCCGTATCGCGACCAACTTTTTTCGTCGCAATTTCGCGCTAAATGTCTATAACGACGACATAGCGACGACTTTTGTATGTCGCTACAT
The DNA here is from genome assembly GCA_036186865.1 of Eustoma russellianum. Lineage (NCBI taxonomy): Eukaryota > Viridiplantae > Streptophyta > Magnoliopsida > Gentianales > Gentianaceae > Eustoma > Eustoma russellianum. The sequence goes on from AP025072.1 coordinate 27,625,778, forward strand.
GTCTTTTTTTGTGGTGAAGGTGTGTCGCGATACCGTTAATAGGTTCACCGGCAGAAGTTTCTTCACCTATCTCCAGTCCATTAAAAGCACATGCTGCATTCACAGAAGTAACATTAAACCGAGAGAAAATAAAATGGAATGTAGTTAAAAGATATAAACACATGGAAGATAACAAAATAGATTGGTGACATTCCATGCAAAAGTATGCATGGTTTAACCACACAGACTTCTTTTAATGCAGCCCAGAAAGTAATGACGAAAGAGTATGCAAAATACTATGCTGCAATTTGAGTCAAGAAGGAAAATATAACCACTGCAGATGACGCAAAAGGCAAAAAAGAAGGTGATGATGGCCATTTCTTTTCAAAAGGACCAGAAAGCTTTTAATCTTGAAGTGACTTTCTGTTGAAAAATGCACTCTGTTTATAGAATAAGAAGATTAAGATTAGGATCGAGGCCAAAGCCGGTTTTAAAATCTACCATGTTCCAATTGTTAATTGTCTAGGCAAATTCTTGTATTTTAATCACTTCAAAATTAGGCGGCCAAATCCGGTTAAAATATACCATGTTCCATTTGTTAAAGTCTACCATTCCAAAATGTTGCTGTCAATGCACATTGATTCAGGGGAAAATAACTGTGTTTATATATAACCGTGTAGGCTAATTCTTGTCCTTTAATCAGTATAAAAAGGGTTTCCGGTGTACTAGGCTTCCGCGTTTGCGCAGAGTATGTGGAGAGATTGGATCGTTTCGCAATCTGATGTACGTAGCCTTATCCTATTTTATTCACTATAAAATTAGTAAATCAATTGATATGCATATGATAGATTTAGCTGAATACTTCAACTGCCGGAAGATAATGTTCTCAAAAGAGGTCTTTTTAAGTGTACCAAGTTGGTGAATATGATGATATTTAGTGGAATGATATTCTTTCTTTTGTTTTTCTTTTTGTTATAATTGTGTGAAGTCGCTTGGTTTGTAAGCTTTTTACGGGGAGTCCATTTTGAATCAT